>WOVY01009470.1:230000-755974 GCA_013436015.1 Rhipicephalus annulatus | reverse complement strand
GATATATATATATATATATATATATATATATATATATATATATATTGAAATAACTTGAAGATAGCACATAAGAAAAGGATCGTATTTACTAACGTTTCGGCCGTGGCACGGCCTTCGTCAGAGTAAGTAGGTATGATACAATGAAGCCGCTTTTATAGGCTCACGTGATGAACTCTCGGTATTGCAGCTAGGACAATCAAAGTAAAAATGGTAATCTGTCAGGACCTTGTGTTGACATGACTGACATGTGACGGGTTGCATGAATATAAAAGTTTCAAATTTCATTGCGCATCGACACGTGGGGCACAGTATGGTTGGCAGGACATGTACAAGAGCTCAGAAGAAAAGAAACCACGGTTGACTAATATACAATTTAATATACACTAAAATATTTACTAATCTAAGAAGTCGTGCTGTTATAGTGCGAGGCAGGTGAGCTTTCCTACGTTTTCATTGATACCTGAACGAATGGTGTTAAATTTGTGAATCAAGAAGGATTCCCTCACTTCCCTATCGTGATTTGTCTTAAAACCGGACTGAATAATAGTGGCCCTAATTTTGTCGAAACCATGGCCCAGGCATACTGACGTGCTTCGACAGCGGTAGGTTAGGGAGGCTTACGGCATGTGCACGGTGATTATTAAAACGGAATTCTGAAACTTGTCTCTGTTTGACCTATGTACTGAGCACCTGCAAGGTTGAACACTCGAGAAGATAGATGACGTTGATACTATCACACGTGTAGTGCCCATTTATCTTTAAAGAAAAAACTGGACGATGTACTTGAAACTGTTTAGATGTCGTCATGTGCGCGCACACTTTGCAACGTGGTTTGTTGCAGGGATGACAAGCCTTCATGTGTGCACACGTGGTTTTAGATGAGGTTAGTAAATCACGAAGGTTCCGCGATCGTCGGGAGACCACGCGGTGGTTGTTCTGCAAAGATTCCTTTGAGCCGCTCGCTCTGTATTAAAATGTTAAATGTTTCTTTAAGATATGGTTCACATTTGGAGCTGAGGCCGCATGTGTCAAAATTAGATTAGTCCGCGAACAATCCTTGGGTCTTCTGTTAGTACTCAGCAGGTCTGAACGGTCAAGCTCTTCTGCACGTTTGATGGCGTCTGTGATTATGCTGGCCGGATAGCTCTGTTTTCGAGCGCGCTCCGAAGTTGTTCGCAGTGGCGGGAAAATTCGCTGCTATCAGAGCATATTCTTTTAAAACGGACTGCTTGGCTGTAGGGAATACTAGTTTGTGTTGTGTTTCACGTGACTACTACTAAAGTGAAGATACTGCTGCCTATCCGTGGGTTTCCTGTAAAGATTAGTTATCAGCTTCTCGTTACGTAGAGTGACCATGACATCAAGGAAGCTTATGTTCAAAGGTGAATATGAGTGCGAATAAGAAATCGCGGATGAAGCGTTGTTAAGATCTGCTATGAAAGAAAGAAGTTGCGATTCACTATGGTGCAGATTAGGAAAATGTCGTCGATGAACCGCTTATAGTAAAATGGCTTATATCACAATTTGCAAGAAATTTGTTTTCAAGGAGCCCCATAAATATGTTTGCGTAGTTTGGTCCGATTCTTGTGCCCATAGATGTACCGCTAACTTGAACATAATGTGTCCCATCAAATTCGAAATTGTTAAGTTCAAGAATGAGCTTAAGCAACGTAGCTAACGTAGATGCGGAAACTAGTTTGTTGGCGTGGCAATCATTGTACGCGCAGATAACTGCCTCGATGCCATCTGAGTGAGGGATATTAGTATACAGTGACGTGACATCTAACGTAACGAGAAACGAATTTTGAGGAACCTGTAGGTCAACAATATCTGATAGAAAAGTGATTGGTATCTTTAATGTAAGAAGAAAAGCTGGGCGGAATGGTGTTGATGAGGCTATCTACATAACGGGAAAGGTTCTCAGTCACTGTTCCAATTCCAGAAATTATCGGTCTACCGGGATTATCTCTCTTATGAATTTTGGGAAGAAGGTAAAACCTGCCAGCTACTGGGCTCAACGGTATGAGGGATTTCAGAGTGCCATAGCTTATTTCTTTATCATTAAGAGCGCAGTCAAGGTATCACGAACAATATCTTTGAACTCGTTGTTGGGTCATGATCTTTCCGCTTGTAATATGATGCATCACTGAGCTGCCTATGGCCTTCGCTGATATATTTGCTTCTGTCCATTACAACAATGGCGCCTCCTTTATCTGCAGGTTTTATAATTATGTCATTACGACCAGCGAGGGATTCAATTGCTTGTTGCTCTCTGTCAGTAAGGTTGCGGTGCAATGGTGTACGTTCTTTATATGCCTGCAATGACATCGCGTTGTACAGCTCTGATATAAAGGTCCAGACATTTGTCTCTTTGGGAGGGGGGTGTCCAATGCTTGTAAGATGGCAATGATGAGCTATCGGTATTGTGAGTCGAGGACCGATCATAAAAGTACTCACGGAGGCGCATGTTACGTTCGAAATTGTGAAGATCCTTCACCAACTGAAATTCACTATAGCCTCCTGTTGCAGGGCAAAAATTAAGTCCTCGAGATAACACACTACGTTCCTCAATTGATAGATCGTAACATGACAAATTTACAATGTTATCCTGTCCAGAAGATTTACTTTCCAGCTCGGGCTGGCGCATTTCAGCTGTAGTTAGAATGTTTCCTGTCGGGAGCATTCCTTTTTTTCTAAGTTGTCACGCGCGACCTTCTTTGATTTTTTAGCATCCAGCTCGGCTAACTTCTGTGACCGATATAATTCGAGAGTTTTTAATTCTTCAGTCGTAAACTGAGATGATTGCACAAGCTGTTTTTCCTGATTCCGCAGACCCTTTTTCTGATGATTCATAATGGCTAATAAGTATGCTGGTTAGTTTAACAGACGCCCGATTTAAGGTGTTGTGCCACCTTGACAGGTTTTTCTTAGACATCTCTGATGTGGCCGGCTGCAGTTTTAGTTGTAAACCTTTAGGAGCACTTGTTGCCGCGACATACATTCTAAGCATAGAAATGTGGGATTCACAACGAGTCCGTTTTTCTATAACCTTCCTGGTCCTTAAAAAATTCATTGAGCCAACAGATAAAGTACTCTCACTTAGCTGGCGTTGTGTTAGTCAGTTGGTTCCTCTCGTGGTTGTGCCCCTGTTCCGGAGTCCGTAGCGTGGTTGAGACGGCGAAAGTGATGCAACGACCGCAGGCGGCGGTAGGCAAGACGTAGGCTGTGTAGATTGAGACTTGTTCATGGGGGCGCGCGCTGCTTTCGAGGTGACGTTCTCTGCTACGGAAGGCTTGCTCGTCATGGTGAAGGTTGCTGTCGGCGCGGTGTTGTTTCTTGAGTTCGGCTGTGCTGTAGGATGACTGGGTGCAGAAGGTCGCCCAGCTCGATCCACTCGATGCGGAGAGTCGTCATTCGTTGATGAATCGCACCAGGCAGCTGATGTCGCATCCACCGGTCTCCTGAAGCACAGGCGGCGGATGTGGCTTGCAAGCAACGACACACCCTCGAAGCTCATATGAAGGCCGTCTGCTGCGAGGACGCGTGTGGGTGGTAACCATTCGATTTCATGATCGAGGTAGCAAACTAGCCGGGAATAGCGGCAAAAATTCCGAAGCATGTTGTTGAACACTGATGCTTCTCTGTTGCAGCGTCGGACGAATGTCAGGTTAGAGTTCCTTTGTCGACGGTTTCCACTTCTAGGCAGTATCAGCGTGGCGTAAATTCGCCGAATTTCTGGGCGGTATTTTGCAATGCTTTCAAGTAGATCGCGGTACTTTGCAAACGCCTCGTGTCCCGAACACGAAGCCACATCGACCGTCCCAACATGAAGAATAAGACAGGATGCTGAGCGGGGCACTAGACCCAGTAAGTCACGCACATCACCGATTGTAGCACCACACTGCGAAATGAAGGCTGGTGCGCCATTGCTGAGGGGGTCGAAGTATTGATGTATATACTTTGTTTGTGAATCTCCCACAACTGCTGTGGTAGGAGTGTGCACAGGGTATTTCGAAATCATCCTTTTCTTCAGTGCTGTCCCAGGACCCATGGTTGAAGAAGAACTTGAAGGAAGGCACGACAGGTCCGGGTATTTTCTATATTGAAATAACTTGAAGATAGCACATAAGAAACGATCGTATTTACTAACGTTTCGGCCGTGGCACGGCCTTCGTCAGAGTAAGTAGGTATGATACAATGAAGCCGCTTTTATAGGCTCACGTGATGAACTCTCGGTATTGCAGCTAGGACAATCAAAGTAAAAAATGGTAATCTGTCAGGACCTTGTGTTGACATGACTGACATGTGACGGGTGCATGAATATAAAAGTTTCAAATTTCATTGCGCATCGACACGTGGGGCACAGTATGGTTGGCAGGACATGTAAAAGAGCTCAGAAGTAAAGAAACCACGGTTGACTAATATACAATTTAATATACACTAAAATATTTTACTAATCTAAGAAGTCGTGCTGTTATAGTGCGAGGCAGGTGAGCTTTCCTACGTTTTCATTGATACCTGAACGAATGGTGTTAAATTTGTGAATCAAGAAGGATTCCCTCACTTCCCTATCGTGATTTGTCTTAAAACCGGACTGAATAATCGTGGCCCTAATTTTGTCGAAACCATGGCCAGGCATACTGACGTGCTTCGACAGCGGTAGGTTAGGGAGGCTTACGGCATGTGCACGGTGATTATTAAAACGAATTCTGAAACTTGTCTCTGTTTGACCTATGTACTGAGCACCGCAAGTTGAACACTCGAGAAGATAGATGACGTTGATACTATCACACGTGTAGTTCCCATTTATCTTTAAAGAAAAACTGGACGATGTACTTGAAACTGTTTTAGATGTCGTCATGTGCGCGCACACTTTGCAACGTGGTTTGTTGCAGGGATGACAGCCTTCATGATGTGCACACGTGGTTTTAGATGAGGTTAGTAAATCACGAAGGTTCCGCGATCGTCGGTAGACCACGCGTGGTTGTTCTGCAAAGATTCCTTTGAGCCGCTCGCTCTGTATTAAAATGTTAAAATGTTTCTTTAAGATATGGTTCACATTTGGAGCTGAGGCCGCATGTGTCAAAATTAGATTAGTCCGCGAACAATCCTTGGGTCTTCTGTTAGTACTCAGCAGGTCTGAACGGTCAAGCTCTTCTGCACGTTTGATGGCGTCTGTGATTATGCTGGCCGGATAGCTCTGTTTTTCGAGCGCGCTCCGAAGTTGTTCGCAGTGGCGGGAAAATTCGCTGCTATCAGAGCATATTCTTTTAAAACGGACTGCTTGGCTGTAGGGAATACTAGTTTTGTTGTGTTTCACGTGACTACTACTAAAGTGAAGATATTGCTGCCTATCCGTGGGTTTCCTGTAAAGATTAGTTATCAGCTTCCCGTTACGTAGAGTGACCATGACATCAAGGAAGCTTATGTTCAAAGGTGAATATGAGTGCGAATAAGAAATCGCCGGATGAGCGTTGTTAAGATCTGCTATGAAAGAAAGAAGTTGCGATTCACTATGGTGCCAGATTAGGAAAATGTCGTCGATGAACCGCTTATAGTAAAATGGCTTATATTCACAATTTGCAAGAAATTTGTTTTCAAGGAGCCCCATAAATATGTTTGCGTAGTTTGGTCCGATTCTTGTGCCCATAGATGTACCGCTAACTTGAACATAATGTGTCCCATCAAATTCGAAATTGTTAAGTTCAAGAATGAGCTTAAGCAACGTAGCTAACGTAGATGCGGAAACTAGTTTGTTGGCGTGGCAATCATTGTACGCGCAGATAACTGCCTCGATGCCATCTGAGTGAGGGATATTAGTATACAGTGACGTGACATCTAACGTAACGAGAAACGAATTTTGAGGAACCTGTAGGTCAACAATATCTGATAGAAAGTGATTGGTATCTTTAATGTAAGAAGAAAAGCTGGGCGGAATGGTGTTGATGAGGCTATCTACATAACGGGAAAGGTTCTCAGTCACTGTTCCAATTCCAGAAATTATCGGTCTACCGGGATTATCTCTCTTATGAATTTTGGGAAGAAGGTAAAACCTGCCAGCTACTGGGCTCAACGGTATGAGGGATTTCAGAGTGCCATAGCTTATTTCTTTATCATTAAAGAGCGCAGTCAAGGTATCACGAACAATATCTTTGAACTCGTTTGTTGGGTCATGATCTTTCCGCTTGTAATATGATGCATCACTGAGCTGCCTATGGCCTTCGCTGATATATTTGCTTCTGTCCATTACAACAATGGCGCCTCCTTTATCTGCAGGTTTTATAATTATGTCATTACGACCAGCGAGGGATTCAATTGCTTGTTGCTCTCTGTCAGTAAGGTTGCGGTGCAATGGTGTACGTTCTTTATATGCCTGCATGACATCGCGTTGTACAGCTCTGATATAAAGGTCCAGACATTTGTCTCTTTGGGAGGGGGGTGTCCAATGCTTGTAAGATGGCAATGATGAGCTATCGGTATTGTGAGTCGAGGACCGATCATAAAAGTACTCACGGAGGCGCATGTTACGTTCGAAATTGTGAAGATCCTTCACCAACTGAAATTCACTATAGCCTCCTGTTGCAGGGCAAAAATTAAGTCCTCGAGATAACACACTACGTTCCTCAATTGATAGATCGTAACATGACAAATTTACAATGTTATCCTGTCCAGAAGATTTACTTTCCAGCTCGGGCTGGCGCATTTCAGCTGTAGTTAGAATGTTTCCTTGTCGGGAGCATTCCTTTTTTTCTAAGTTGTCACGCGCGACCTTCTTTGATTTTTTAGCATCCAGCTCGGCTAACTTCTGTGACCGATATAATTCGAGAGTTTTTAATTCTTCAGTCGTAAACTGAGATGATTGCACAAGCTGTTTTTCCTGATTCCGCAGACCTTTTTCTGATGATTCATAATGGCTAATAAGTATGCTGGTTAGTTCAACAGACGCCCGATTTAAGGTGTTGTGCCACCTTGACAGGTTTTTCTTAGACATCTCTGATGTGGCCGGCTGCAGTTTTAGTTGTAAACCTTTAGGAGCACTTGTTGCCGCGACATACATTCTAAGCATAGAAATGTGGGATTCACAACGAGTCCGTTTTTCTATAACCTTCCTGGTCCTTAAAAAATTCATTGAGCCAACAGATAAAGTACTCTCACTTAGCTGGCGTTGTGTTAGTCAGTTGGTTCCTCTCGTGGTTGTGCCCCTGTTCCGGAGTCCGTAGCGTGGTTGAGACGGCGAAAGTGATGCAACGACCGCAGGCGGCGGTAGGCAAGACGTAGGCTGTGTAGATTGAGACTTGTTCATGGGGGCGCGCGCTGCTTTCGAGGTGACGTTCTCTGCTACGGAAGGCTTGCTCGTCATGGTGAAGGTTGCTGTCGGCGCGGTGTTGTTTCTTGAGTTCGGCTGTGCTGTAGGATGACTGGGTGCAGAAGGTCGCCCAGCTCGATCCACTCGATGCGGAGAGTCGTCATTCGTTGATGAATCGCACCAGGCAGCTGATGTCGCATCCACCGGTCTCCTGAAGCACAGGCGGCGGATGTGGCTTGCAAGCAACGACACACCCTCGAAGCTCATATGAAGGCCGTCTGCTGCGAGGACGCGTGTGGGTGGTAACCATTCGATTTCATGATCGAGGTAGCAAACTAGCCGGGAATAGCGGCAAAAATTCCGAAGCATGTTGTTGAACACTGATGCTTCTCTGTTGCAGCGTCGGACGAATGTCAGGTTAGAGTTCCTTTGTCGACGGTTTCCACTTCTAGGCAGTATCAGCGTGGCGTAAATTCGCCGAATTTCTGGGCGGTATTTTGCAATGCTTTCAAGTAGATCGCGGTACTTTGCAAACGCCTCGTGTCCCGAACACGAAGCCACATCGACCGTCCCAACATGAAGAATAAGACAGGATGCTGAGCGGGGCACTAGACCCAGTAAGTCACGCACATCACCGATTGTAGCACCACACTGCGAAATGAAGGCTGGTGCGCCATTGCTGAGGGGGTCGAAGTATTGATGTATATACTTTGTTTGTGAATCTCCCACAACTGCTGTGGTAGGAGTGTGCACAGGGTATTTCGAAATCATCCTTTTCTTCAGTGCTGTCCCAGGACCCATGGTTGAAGAAGAACTTGAAGGGAAGGCACGACAGGTCCGGGTATTTTCTATATTGAAATAACTTGAAGATAGCACATAAGAAAACGGATCGTATTTACTAACGTTTCGGCCGTGGCACGGCCTTCGTCAGAGTAAGTAGGTATGATACAATGAAGCCGCTTTTATAGGCTCACGTGATGAACTCTCGGTATTGCAGCTAGGACAATCAAAGTAAAAAATGGTAATCTGTCAGGACCTTGTGTTGACATGACTGACATGTGACGGGTGCATGAATATAAAAGTTTCAAATTTCATTGCGCATCGACACGTGGGGCACAGTATGGTTGGCAGGACATGTAAAAGAGCTCAGAAGTAAAGAAACCACGGTTGACTAATATACAATTTAATATACACTAAAATATTTTACTAATCTAAGAAGTCGTGCTGTTATAGTGCGAGGCAGGTGAGCTTTCCTACGTTTTCATTGATACCTGAACGAATGGTGTTAAATTTGTGAATCAAGAAGGATTCCCTCACTTCCCTATCGTGATTTGTCTTAAAACCGGACTGAATAATCGTGGCCCTAATTTTGTCGAAACCATGGCCAGGCATACTGACGTGCTTCGACAGCGGTAGGTTAGGGAGGCTTACGGCATGTGCACGGTGATTATTAAAACGAATTCTGAAACTTGTCTCTGTTTGACCTATGTACTGAGCACCGCTCAGTATATATATATATATATATATATCCATAAATCTTTCAATGGTGGCTGGAGCAATACAAAGGCCAAAAGGCATGATAATAAATTCAAATAAGCCACCCGTAGTTATGAAAGCAGTTTTTTCTTTGTCACCGGGTTCCATAGGTATTTGCCAATAACCTGACCGCAAATCAAACGTTGAAAAATAGGAAGCGGCATGCAAGCGATCTATGACGTCATCAATCTGCGGTAAGAAATATACATCTTTCTTCGTCACAGTGTTTAGACGCCTGTAATCTACGCAGAATCTCCAGGAAGCATACCTTTTCCTGACAAGAATCACCGGCGCTGCCCACGGGCTGGACGACTCTTGCTCGACCCCTTTGTTCAGCATGTCCTTTACTTGTTCGGCGATAACTTTGCGCTCAAAGGATGACAATCGGTAGGGGTTTTGGCGGATGGGGTGTGCAGAGCCAGTGTCTATTCTGTGACGAGCGCGGGACGAGGGTAACTGAAGGGGTGCATCTCTATGTTTGAAGTCGAAAGCAGCAACATGCCGGGAAAGGACCTGCACCAGCGCTTGCCGTTCCGTCGTACTGAGAGTCTTGCTGATCATAGTGAGCATTAGTTCTTCATTATGGAGAATATCACAAGCAGAGGAAGAGGTGGTGAGGTCCGTAGCCATTGCTGCTATCGAGTTGCTTGAGGCTTCTTCAAAGAGAGCTATCTTCATCCCGCGAGGAAGCACAACCGGCGTGGCAGAACAGTTCAGCGCGCACAATGTTGCTACTCCTTTTGACATGCACACAACAAAACAAGGCACAAGCATGTCTTTCTTAAAACAGTTCTTGCGAAGAGGCCCCACTACGAGGTCAACACAAGCATCATCAATCGCTGTGGAAGAGACTCGAACGGGTGTCAGGCACCAAGATGGTGCTATCACTTCATCAATCACCCTAGGTGTGTTCCTGTCTTCGCCACGGTAGTCTCTTCGGAAAGCGACGGTAGAACCAAATTGTTTAGTGCTATTTCCCCACTACCACAGTCAACGGAAGCACCGCATTGCTCCAGGAAATCGATACCAAGAATGACATCGAAAGAACAACGAGATACAACTAGAAATTCCGATACAAATACTTTTCCAGCCAATGAAACACTGACAACACATACACCAAGAGGATTAAGCCACTCGCCTCCTACACCACGAGAGGTGATTGTATCGTCCCATGAAAACATAACTTTGTGACCTAAGCGGTTTCCGAAGGCGAGGCTCATCACAGGCACAGTCGCCCCAGTGTCAACTAACGCCATCGTCTGTATTCCATCAATCAACACATTCACTTTGTTTTTGATCATAACAATACAGAGAGGTATATCTTGAAAAGACCGTCCGGCGACCTCACCTCCTTCGGCCGCGGATCCTAGTTTTCCGGCGGCGGAGAAGAACGACGCAGAGGAGACGGCAAGCGACGAGAACGGTTGGATGGTGGTGTCAAACACCGCTCGGATGCTGGCGAATCACTGCGTCAGGCCTCGTGCGAAAAATGGTCACTTGGAAACAAGTCGGTTGTCCGCAGGTCATAAGAACCACCGGGTCTTGGTGGCGAAGACATGGCTGGTGTCCTTCGTGATTGGCGGCGTTGTTGGCGGCAATACCGAGCGATGTGCCCAGTGAAACCACAGTTGTAGCACATGGGAGGGTCATGGTTTATACTATATTCAATGAAAGGAATCCTGGGCCGCTGCTGTCGGCGAGGAAGTTCGTTATCAAGCGAAGAACGGGTTTCTACCACTCTCCGGAATTCACTGTAATCGTCGTAAGTTACATCTTGGTAGTAGGGTTGGTACTGTCCTTGCCGCAGCGGGACGTAGTCCGGCTGAGAGCCCTGAGTGTAAGAACGTGGCTATTCTCGTCGTGATCGTGCGTCATAGGCAGGGCCTCTATCGTGTAGACGTGATACTGAGGTGTGGCATCAGAATCCTCAAAGCCCTCCGCCACTCGGTGCGAGGAGAATGAAGCAACGTTTCGCTCGAACTCTGGTGGCTGGTAGGGGGGATGAGTGTTTGGGCGGTTTGTCACTTGCGCGTACAGGCCGAGTTCTTCACGTATTATTTGCCGGATTGTTGATGCAAGATAAAGCGCCTGGTTGCTGTCTATGCTCGCGATGGTCGTCACATTGGGTAGCCTACCGCACTTCGGCGTGATGCGCCTCGTCTTTAGTTGCTCCAAATTACGGCAATGACGAATGACATCGGTGACAGATTTCAAGGTGTCTTTTGCGATGAGAAAACTGTAAACATCCTCGGCGATTCCTTTTAGAATGTGCCCGACTTTGTCTTCGTCAGACATTCCGGAGTCAATGGTCCTACATAGCTTTATGACTTCCTCAATGTAGGTCGTGCAAGTTTCCCCTGGCACTTGAGCGCGTTGCATTAATGCGTCTGTTCTGCTCTTCTCTTTATCATTGTTGGGTCGCTGAAACGCTCTTTGATTTAAGAAACAAATCTGTCCAAGGTCGTTAGCGTTTCCTCCCGAATTTCGTACCACATTAATGCAGTATCCGTCAGAAAGAACGCGACGTACAAAAGCTGAGAAGCGGCACCCCATTTGTTAGCGGCGCTCACCCGCTTGTAATGAATAAGCCAAGCCTCGACGTCTTCATCTGGTCTGCCGGCAAAGGGACGAACATCTCTCAGTTGTGGAGCCGAACTGGTCGGCGCAGAAGTCGAGAGTGGTCGGTGTTCATTTGCGTTGTGGGACATGTCCAGACCAGATGGATTCGGTGGAAGACCAGCATTGCGACGGCTCCGTCGAAAAACTTGTGGTTCACCTTCCGTCTTCGGGTGTCGATTACCCAGCACGTCCACCACAACTGTAACAGCGAGCTGTGGTAAGATGGTTTTATTTACAGGAGGTGAACGATGGTCGTTTGCGGCAGCACACTGCGATCGTGCCAAGACTCTTTGTCTTCCTCTGCTTCTCTTCTCTACCTTTTTCTAGGCTGTTACACTATATATATATATATATATATATATATATATAGTGGGAGTAATAATTCAATGGGCCAGTTAGTCTTCGCGAAGGTGTGGGATATGGCACAACGGGAATGTTGTCAACAAGGATAAATATATTTATTCCCCAACAGTCTCGTGAGGGGTCCTCCCTTCATCAGGGGATGAGTTATACTGACATGAACTTCCAAACTTCGTTGCTGCCGCGTTCCTCCCGCCTTGAAAGATGCTTGCGACAGTCAGGGGGAACTAAAAGAAGGAAAGAAAAAAAACAAAAAACAAAAAAGACGAAAAAAGACGAAAAAAAGAAAAAAAAGAAAGTAAAAAGAGGAAGAACCACTGTCAACACTGAGATGGAAACCAACTGTCCGTGTACGTCCAGATACGGTTCTTATTACGTGCTGTTCAGTTCTTGACGTGTGTCGGGCCACCCAAGATTGTCGCCGCGGTGCCGGGAGGGTCCGTGACGGCGTGCGTAAAGAAAGGGTTTCCCCGTAATGGGTCGGTCGGCGTGCGGCGTGCGTAAAGGAAGGGTTTCCCGTTAATGGGTCGGTCGGCTATTTACCTTTAATCTTTTCCGTTTCCCTTCAATGGTCATCAAGTGGTAGGCGAACGTAAACACTTTGTATGTGCATGCCGAAAAAAGAAAAAAAAGGAAGAAAAAAAAGAAGAAAAACACAAAAAAAACAAAAAGGACAGTGTACACGTACGAGTCAGTCAGAAAAAGCAAGCATGGTCTGCAGCTATCAATCTTTGTCACGAATTTCCTCCTGGCTTACTTCTCGGAGGCATTTGAGTTTTCCGGGGTCCTCGTTGATGCCGGCTACTTATGTTCGAAATTTGAAAATAAAATATGCCTCACGCTGTTCGCGCTCACGCTTGTTTGAGAAACCTGACTGCAAAAAGAGTTACGCTAATATTTTCAAAACTGTGGTTTGGCATGCGCAGATGTCTAGATAAAGGTAGCTTCGGCAGCGAAGTGGCGTAGTACCAGTGATTATTGAACCGCAGCCGAAATGGCGTGTCTGTTTGGCCGATATATTCTTGTCCGCAGATGTTGCAATGTAGCATGTATATTACGTTACTGGAGTCACAATTAAGGCTTTCAGTTATGCAGAATTTGAAATCCGAGAAGTTCGCTTTGGACTCACGTGCTGTGACCATCTGTGGGCATACCTTGCATCGAGCCTTTCCGCAGGGATGGCACCCTGATTGAAATTATGGGGTGTTTGCTTTTGCTCTGGCAAGAATGTCCTTCAGATTTTTATCCCTTTGGTACAGCACGGGAGGTGGCTTCGCGAAAATAGAAGTTAGTCGTTTGCTTTGCCTGATTATGTTGAAATGGCGGGAAAGTATGTTGTTGATTCGTGGCGCTGATGAGAGTGAAAGTTCCGCCTCACTCTCGCAAACATCTTTCAAGGCGAGAGGAACGCGGCAGCAACGAAGTTTGGAAGTTCATGTCAGTATAACTCATCCCCTGATGAAGGAAGGACTCCTCCTGAAACAGTTGGGAAATAATTATATTTATCCTTTTTGACAACGCTCCCGTTGTGCCATATCCCATATATACATATATATATATATATATATATATATATATATATATATATATATGTGGCGGGAAAGTATGTTGTTGATTTGTGGCGCTGTTGAGGAGTAAGTTAGTACAAGGTTCGTTTGGGAAGTCGTTTCAACAACAAATTTTCCCGCCATTTCAACCTAATCAGGCAAAGCAAATGACTAACTTCTATTTTCGCGAAGCCACCTCACGTGGTGTACCACCGGGATAAAAATCTGAAGGACATTCTTGTCAGAGCAAAAACAAACACCCCCAAATTTCAATCAGGGTGCCATCCCTGCGGAAGAGCTCCATGCAAGGTATGCCCACAGATGGTCACAACACGTGAATCCAAAGCGAACTTCTCGGATTTCAAATTCTGCATTACTGAAAGCCCTAATTGTGGCTCCAGTAACGTAATATACATGCTACATTGCAACATCTGCGGACAAGAATATATCGGCCAAACAGACACGCCATTTCGGCTGAGGTTCAATAATCACCGGTACCACGCCACTTCACTTCCGAAGCTACCTTTATCTAGACATCTGCGCCTGCCAAACCACAGTTTTGAAAATATCAGCGTCACTCTTTTGCAGTCCGGTTTCTCAAACAGACGCGAGCGCGAACAGCGTGAGGCATACTTTATTTTCAAATTTCGAACATTAGTAGCCGGCATCAACGAGGACCCCTGAAAACTCAACTGCCTCCAAAAAGTAAGCCAGGAGGAAATTGGTGAAAAAAATTGATAGCTGGAGACCATGCTTTTTTCTGACTGACTCGTACGTGTACACTGTCCTTTCTTGTTTTTTGTTTTTCTTTTTTTTCTTTTTTCTTCCTTTTTTTCGCATGCACAAAAAAAGTGTTTACGTTCGCCTAGCACTTGATGACCATTAAAGGGAAACGGACGAAGAATAAAGGTAAATAGCCGACCGACCCATTACGGGGAAACCCTTTCTTTACGCACGCCGTCACGGACCCTCCCGGCACTGCGGCGACAATCTTGGGTGGCCCGACACACGTCAAGAACTGAACATCACGTGATATGAACCGTAAGTGGATGTACACGGACAGTTAATTTGGTTTCGTTCTAAGTGTTGACAGTGGTTCTTCCTCTTTTTTACTTTCTTTCTTTTCTTTCTTTTTCTTTTTTGTCTTTTTTCTCCCCCTTTTTTGTTTTTTTTTTCCTTTTTCTAGCTCCCTCTCACTCTCGCAAACATCTTTCAAGGCGAGAGGGACGCGGCAGCAACGAAGTTTGGAAGTTCATGTCAGTATAACTCATCCCCTGATGAAGGAAGGACCCCTCCCGAAACTGTTGGGAAATAAATATATTTATCCTTGTTGACAACGCTCCCGTTGTGCCATATCCTATACCTTCACGAAGACTAACTGGCCCATTGAATTATTACTCCCACTATATATATATATATATATATATATATATATATATATATAATTATCACTGTAGTTTTCAATTAATATACTGCATGCCCCAAGTTTTTAGATCCTGCTGTACCACTGCCGAACACTGATGCACACGCGGGAAGTATTTTTTCCCTGTTTTTCAACGAAAGGCAACAGAGACCGCGCTCTAGTTCAAGTGTGAAGCGTGGTGCGTGTCCGGGTTGGTGCTTGGCCTGGACCACATCATGGCTTGAACGCATTGGAGGACGCTGCTGATCGTAGCAGGCGCGGCTAGCCGGTACCGCAAGACGGAGCAAGCTATACGTGGCTGCATGTCCCACAATATAGAGAAAGATACGCCAGTCCTCTGCAACAGGGAGTATTATTTGCCAGAGCACTGTTTCTTCCCGTATGATTCTCTGGGGAATTCTTACCTTTGTAAGTTCGCATCCATGTCAGGCTTGCCATCGTCTTTATTTTCCTATTCAGTGAAAACTCTTCGCTAGGGCCAACAGGGTAGTAGAAGTAAAAGCTTCAGGAAATAAAGAAACCTGTCTCCTTATACTGATGCTGGGGATTACCGGAGGCTTTGTTTTAGAAAATAAAATTTCTCCTAAACATTTTTCTAATTAGAATATAATAAAGATGACTGTAAAAAACTGAAGAATGTTATGATATCCACCAATTTTATTGTAGTCCTTTGTTGAGTTTTACCAAGGCATTAAAGAAAAGAAAACTAGTTTATGACAATATGTAAAAGATTTTGAGCTTCCGGCAACGGATATTTCAAGAAATAAAACTACAAAATTAGGTTCTTCGAAACAACTTTGCTTACACGTAGGACCTTCAGATTCCCAACACTTTCCTCGAAACTAAATCTGAATGATTACTATTTGTTTAAATTCCCGCGCTAACTACTGGTTCATTTGAACAAAAAATATTTCTAGTCCAACGCAATTCTGCAAGCAACCTGCCAGGCATATCGTATATAACCCAAGCAAGAGGAACTTTGCCAAGATGCGAGCCGTAAAATGTTCCTTCAGCTAATTTATTATAAGTACGGTGCCTTGTTTGTTTTCGGGTGCGAAACAGGAAGACAAGGCAGATTTGAGACGACGTGGTATTTCATTGCGAAAGTAAACAGCGCAAACGCTAATAAGAGCTGTTTGTTTCTGTTGGGACTCTCCGTCGTCGTGCTGGTATTGCACGGCTCATACTCGTGCTACACAACCTGTAAACAGGCAGACCTGTGGGCAAATTTCTTTTGCTGAAGTCACAGGACCTCAACTACGATGCAGATGTTTGTTGCTTGCCTGGAGTTAACGGGTCTGTCGAAGCAAAAATAACGAAGCAGCCGCAAAGCTTCCAGCTATAAAGAAATGTGTGAAGTGAAACAGACTTCGACAGCGTTCTTCCGGACAAGGTTTATTAACAGTTTAGTTCAGATTACAGAAACAACCTGTATTTTGTACAAATCAATATTATAAAAATTAGAGCAGAAACATAACGAAGTTGTGATATGAATCTCTTTTACAAGTATTAGAAACAACGTTTTAAACCTCACGGCTGTGTCTGGGCATATCTGTGAAAAATCTAATTGTGAGCCGGGTGAAACAATGTTTGTTCAGCAACAAGTATGAATTAAGGAAAATAGGTTCTTTCTAAAATACAAAGAAGTACTATTTCATATTAACACATCTAAGACCCCGCTCGAGAGTCTCTTAAGTAACCATTTCGAACCAGTAACAAGGTTTTCAAGTCGGGGCCAAGTGCTGACGTTTTTACATGTTCTTCGTCTTCGTCGGTGTCTTTTGTCTCATTTTCTTCAAGCACTCTGATAAAGATAAATTAAACGCAAGCAAATGTGAGACTTGTGCACAGCTTAATAAAAGTGTCTCAAGGCAGAACGCGTATAGAAGTGTTGCTTCTTAAAACTCTATCTAGTAAAATGACATTTGCGAGGCCCCCTGGTGCACAGAAGCGTAATGTGTTTAACTTTTTATGAAAAGTAAACAAGCAGGTGAGTTCGCCTACGTTCACGTGATTAGGAAAAATAAAGTGTAGTGCACTAAAGCATGGCATAGTAGCTCGAGACACGAGCTCTTCTATCACTGCGCCGATTCACGTAATGTAAGGGGCAACTAGCCTAAGGTCACGTCAACTGGTGATTTATCCTTCGCGTGAGGTAACGTAAGTGCCAGTAGTTGCAGAGATGGCTAAAGAGGTATTCGTCCGCCACTCCTGCTAGTGCAATTGATACAAGAAAAAAGGCTAAATTTGTGCACCATGCTAACGTTACCACTATGATTTCATTCTCAAACCTGCGCAGACATGCCATTCCAGAATTTTTGCTATTCACGGAAATCTATCGAAATGCAGTTTTAACAACTATTGATGATCAACCACTTATCTGCGTGTCCGTATGTAAGTGCTTTCTGTATTAAAGAGACGTGTACTCCTCGATCATTCATTAGGGAAAATAACAAAGCCGGGTGTCTTCAAAAGCCCACCGGCAATCGACGAATTCCGTTCCGCACTCCCAAACACGTCGGCGCATCCACTCGTGCACGCGCGGTCAGTGTCAGCATCGCAGCGTCCTCTGTTACTTTCACTGGTCCTCGCGCGTTATGTCGATCACGTGGTTCGCATCGCCGTCGACAACTACATCGTCACGTTCTTCGCGTTACATTACACTGGCACGCTACTTTTCTACGTCGTGCGTGTTCTACAGTCTCTACGTGGACGAACTCTCCCATGGCACATGTGCGCGTGTGCTTGCAGATCTTCCTGATGTCGCGTGTGCTTGCAGATCTTCCCAATCTTTGACACTTTGCGTCGCCGTACCACTCCGGCATTGTCACTGGTTACACCACTACATGGTACGATTCTTCAGACGTAGTGTAATGCAGGTTACTCTAAATTTGCAGCCGTTGTGTAGCTGGTGACATCCTGCGAGAGCAAAAAAAGAAGTTATAAGTCATATTTGTGGGTCATTAGGCGCAAGATTGTTTTTAACGCAAAAATGATAGTGTAGCCGAGCGTCGGTGATCTTTTGATACTCAAGGTCCATTTTAAAGGAGCCGGCATGGCGGGTGTGTTACGGTCAATCAAGAAGGAGGGGATCTTTGCTAAAAATTTACAAAATTACCACGCACGCCACATGGTTGCAACTTACCACGATCTCTTACTAGCGAAAAACCAATTCATGCTCAAGACTATCTGCCATGTTGGCCTTCACATGAGGGAGGGGTGACATCATGCTGGGGGATGCATAACAATAGCACGTGAACCACATAATACCCTTGGGCCATAGGTGGCTGATCCCTGGTTTAGTCAACTTGTGGGAAATACCGCAAGATTTCCACAGTTATACTGTGGATACCTTTACGTCATTTACGATGGAAATCGCCTAGCACATGCTTCAACCTGCCACTGCATGCGCAGAAGGCTTCTCTGCAGGCTGCCACAGTGCGCCTCGTCTGTAGGGATGTTCGTCAAATTTGATCATTGATCTTTGACGCTCTCTTCATCAATGCCAATCTAACTGCGTGACAACTGTATTCAAACAGTGTGTCTCCATGTTTCACGAGTATTGATAGCGCTTTCCCTTCAGTGAAGTAACTGCTGAACATGAACCCAAGGCACATTCTGCCCTATCAACGTTTTCGGTAATATCGAACAATAAAAGTTGGGGATGCCCCGTCATAAACTTTTCCAGTCTATGAGAAGTTCGCATGTATATTTATTGACACGTTGCGAAAACACAAAGCAAATCTCTTTTTTAGACAATCACGCCAGTTTTTTGCAGCTATTTTCGGATGTCGTTGATATCTCCCTGAGATATCGTTCGCATAACATTTCAAAGCTTCCTTTCAAGATTACCTAATTGCTTATATTGCGGCCAGGTGGCCCACTCAAAGCGTGAGAGCAGAACATTGGGAGTGATAAGGCGCAACAACAGCAGGGCGCGCAGTTGTCAACTATCGTTTATCTGCTTTAATAAACGAGACGCACTAGCTTTTCTACACGCTTCATCGTACAGTGTTCATACGTCAAAAGAGAACGTCGTTGTTTAGCACCAAAGTGACATTGCGCTTTTTTGGCTATATTATTATTTCCTTTTCTCTAGTGGCAAAATAATGCACAATAAACACGCAATAACCTTTATGAAGACACCTCATACTCTCGCGTTCTACCTATTCCTATCACACAGAGATCAACCATGTTTATATATATATATATAAAGGGTGCTCAGTCTGAGCGCATACTGTCCCACAAATGTGAGTAGTAATGGCACTGTCTCTAATGTAAGTATACGAGTGAAAGTTGTGGTGACATGACGTGAGCTTCATAGACGTGAATGCCCCGCCGTGGTGGTCTAGTGGCTAAGGCACTCGGCTGCTGACCCGCAGGGCGCGGGTTCGAATCCCGGCTGCAGCGGCTGCATTTCCGATGGAGGCGGAAATGTTGTAGGCCCGTGTGCTCAGATTTGGGTGCACGTTAAAGAACCCCAGGTGGTCTAAATTTCCGGAGCCCTCCACTACGGCGTCTCTCATAATCATATAGTGGTTTTGAGACGTTAAACCCCTCATATCAATCAATATCAATTTATAGACGTGAATTACTTAGCCCTATTTTTCGCGTTTCGATGACGCGTATAGTGTACATAAAAATATATGCGACATGGGTCGTATCAATTCCAAAATACGCCAGTTTTATTACGGGGTTCGAATCGAGCATTCGATCTGATGAGCGCACCGATAACATCCCAGAAGGCATAAATACTGCCAAAACGTGGTGTGTACTGAACGATAAGACACGCGATAGCTTTATCCAGTCCAGCACGGTCATTACAGAAGTGTGGTTAGTTGGGTGCTTGGTTGAAAATTTGTAATTGAACAAAGAAGCAGTGCAAGAAGAGACGTGCGAGTAAAAGAACACACAGGAGGAGTCGTTTGTTGTGTGTCCCTTCACTTGTGCCACGCTTCTTCTCGCGATGGCTTTCCTATTTACAAACGTTCATTGTATTCGCCCACAAGGACACGTGTCGGTAGTGAGTGAACTTATCACGAGCCCCTCACCTTGTCGCGCACGTCATGTGATAGGGGTGACCTGAGCGGTCGCGTGATGGGCTGTTCAGTGTCCGAGCGCACCGCTTCCATGGTCGACGAGCTGGCCCTGCGCACAGGCTCGTGCGGCGGCTTCCTCTGCTGGCCTCCGATGGTGGCCGGCGGAGGCGCCGGTGGGACCCGGTCGTCCTCGTCCTCGGTGCCCAAGGCCTCGGAGGGCACAGCAGCGGAGGCGACGGCTGAACTTTCGGCACCCTTAGCCGCAGCCGGGGCCTGCCTGGAGCCAACCCTGGACAGCGAGCCGCTCCTGTTGGAAGCCGCCGACCGCTGCGAGGACTGCGACCTGACCGAGGAGCCGCTTGCGCGGCGGGAACAGCCTGCGAGGGCAAAAACAATTCATTTGAGATTCACCCGCATTTGTTATACAAGGTGAGAAGTAATGCACAAGTATGATCGTCATCATCATCATCCTGTTCTAGTGCGATGTAGTACGACGAGTTATCCCAATGATGTTCAGTTTGTTGTATCCTGAGCGACCTGATTCCATATTTTTCTTCAAACCACCTAATTTTGTCATCGCATGTGGTCCTCTTGCTGCCATTACTGCATTTCCCTTCCCTCGGCAACCATTCTGTTGCTATAACTGTCCTGTGGTTGCATGACTTACGCATTACGTGGCCAGGCCAGGTTCACTTTTTGTGGCAGCTTGGGCTAGTTGGTATGGCATGACGATAGTTATAGCGCGAGAACAAAATGACGACACAGAGACAAGAAGGACACGACCGCTCGTGTGCTTCGTGTCCTTCTTGTCTCTATGTCGTCATTTTGTTGTCGCGCTATAACTATCGTCATTTTTTGCGTTTGACGTCAACTACGGTGTCTGGCTCCTGTCTGTTCCTGTATCGTTAGCGTCATCCTCCAATCTCTTAATGGTGTTTCAATCATTTTACGTTGAACTGGACGCTGAGCGGCCCCTCTCCTACTCCCAGCTTTTTCTCTAGCCATTTTCTTATCCTCCGTGTTTCAGCCCAATATTCCGGAACTGCAAGTGTGAAGCGGTTGTACACTTTTGTTCCAGATTTCTTGTCAATACTTTAAAGTGCCTTCCGAGTGCACTTCAGCCCAATCGTACTCTTCGGCAAATTTATTTTTTTAAAGACGATAGACTTTCTTGGGAACCTCCTACGCAAAAATTTGGTCTGTCTGTCTGTCTCTCTCTCTGTCTGTCTCTCTGTCTGTACATTTGTCTGTTTTTCCACTCTTACCAGCATCCGGTACTTGAAATGCCCGACCCCAACCGCAGCACCCACCAATGTTGCTCAAGGTAGAGCGTTCATGCTTGTGCAATGGTCAAGTAAAAAGCAATTATTGCGCATGTCTGGGGCACCATAACAACACGAATATATTCTGCATATGCATCTATTACTAGAAAACGCATACATGAGTAATTGTAAAGACCGTAGCGCTCATCACGCTGCGATTACCATGCAACGCTTGCACGGAACGGGAAGTGTTTCCAAAGCTTTGCTAAGACGAGATGGTGGTGGCACCTACCCATCGCCTCGCGTTCTACAGCTTATCACCTCTGAGACGGGCGTGCACGGCCACGAGCTTTGTTTTCCAAAAGAAACTGCCAGATGATGCTCATGTCTCACGTGTGACGTGACTTGATCCGCTCGTTCGCCTCCGCTGCATGCTAGAGGCACTCTAACGCAGCGCCTCCGGTATACCATTCACTAATTTTCTTGCACAGAACATCAAATAAATGTTTTGTTCACTCTCTCCACACGCAAAATTTTCGTCTTTCGACGACATTTGCAGATTACATGCAGATACGGTGCCAATGTTTTGTGATTAGTTTCTCGTGTGAGTAGTTGTTGCCTAGTTGAAAGAAATTAGAAACAACAGGTGACAATAACGATGGGCTACAACGAAAACTTGCAGACAATAAAACCGAGGAATGCATAGGGGACGTTAGCTGTGCAGGCTTAGCTGAATAATGGTAATTATGTTATACATGTGGAGAAAGTATTGTTGACACTAACACAGCTTCTCGCCGGCAAGGGCGAGAGAAGCTCTGAGAAGCACCAGCCATTGTATAACGCTCTTCACGCTCTACAAAGTGAGGTACACTGGCGGTGTATACGGGAGGAACACCACCTTTGTGCTACTCCTTTAATAACGCTGCACAAATAAGGACCATGTTTCTGCTGCCAGTCATAGCTACACGAAGTAGGTCGTTATGAAAAGCTATATCACTGTAGTGCAGAAGTGACTTTTTCCGTTCAGTGAATCTTGCATCGGCTTCCTAATTTCTTAACAACTCTTGAACACGTGTCCCCTCTATCGTCTTCTCTACCCGTGTCCATGTTGGCGGACGTGACATCTTCAACAAATTAGAGAACAGCGCACTGCTCAGTGTCAGCGAAAACATGCTCCGTTGTACCACGATTGTTCATTACCGGCAATATAAAATGCAAAGAAAATCGAGCATTAGCGGCACGTTGGCACAAATGAAAACGTTAATGTGGAGATCTTGCACAGCATGGCTCGTTAGGCCTAACTGCATTAATATTGAAATACCTTTGCGTTTGAATCATAAAAATTTACAAAAGTTATGCTTGCTAATTATTTAGAAATTTGCATTTATGGGCTTTTTGTTTTTTTTTCACATTTGACACAGAAGTCTCCAACTGCAGACAGTCAACTCTTTCTGTTCAACGCGTAACTTTCGCGGGAATGTCTTTTTATTTCCCTTTTCACAAAAAGAAATAATATCACATAAACCGCTTCAGTTTTTTCGTCTTTCTTTTTGCTTGCTAGTAAAGAACTTAAAAGCCACAATGGGAAAGTATGTAAGGGGCATGCAATTTATTTTTAAATAATTTTGCTGCTTAACAACGAAGGGTGAAAACTGCATGACATTTGATTTTCCAGAGAGGTGAGCTGAATCATCTGAACGAAGAGCACTCGGGAGCCCACTTTGCGTTTAAAATTACATGCAGCCTTATAGACGGCACCGTAGGCAAGCACACTTAAAAAGACATCCTTCCAGCACAGTCAGATGAAATGTTTTTCCACGATTTGCTTTACCAGCAATTAAAAGAACACTATAACGTTTATATGATTTTGTTCAGTATTGTAATATAGGCGAGACCCATTCACATTGTGGATAACAGGAACACCCTAAAGAGACAATCTGTTGCCTTTAAAAGTTATCTGTATTTATTTACAGATTACTGCCACAAGAAATGAATTCAGGAATTTCTTAATGCAGTTGAGAACTTCCACGTTACTTCGCTCCCAGAATCTACCAATTTTAATGCGTGGATCCTCTGCAGCACTTGCAGGTGCCCACAAATTGATTCGAAGAGCTGCAGAGGTAGTTACTCATCGTTGCGGCGTGCCTATAAAAGAGCAGTGCCACGGTCAGCGCATGCACAATATTCCTAACCAGCTCGCCTCACTCTCCAACGCATCCGGATAAGGGTTGCCGAACACTATAATTATGGAGTTTGGTACTTTTAACGTTCACGGGTTCACTGTGTGGATGCCGTTTCCAAAGCGCTATGTGCAGGCGTCTGCAAGCGGTGGAGCATACGCACACTGCATGCAAGCTGATCTACGCCAACACCCTTGAAAGCTATACTATTAACTGCTTCAATAACCGTATCATATTACCTTCTGATGACGCGTCTTCGACAACACTCTCTGTCGCAAGAAAATGAAAGCGGCATAATGAACTTTTAGAGCTCAATAAAGCGTACGGAATTTGTTTAAGAACTTAATCATAAAGAGTCATCGAGGAGTCCAAAAACACCTTTATATTAACAAGTAATTATTAAGACTAAAGATGCATATAAAATGACATATTTCTTAAAGCGTACTGAAGTATGTATGTTACTAATAAATGAACAAAATTAGTAATAAGCAAATGTAATAAATAGTTTCAAACAGCAATAGCTATAGTTTACGAGAAACTACTTAAGATGAAAAGTCCACAATTAGCCTGGTCATAACAAAGTAAGTGTAATTAAGGAGCTTACTGACATTTAGTGGGGAAGGGTAAATAAAAGCTGAATACAGAGTTGAACACTCGCCACAAGCATTACGCTTGCGTTTAGTTATGCCGCTGCATAGAATGCGACCATGCTGTAGCCTATAAATCATATTTTATCTTTTATACTTTTTTCAAGCAAAACAAACGCTCATCTGCATTCGCTCTACGGAGCGGGAATCGCTTGCTAGGGGTGCCACGCACGCGCACATTACGGCTGTATTTTTCCGCAAGTGTGCTTCGCCGATTATCGGCCACCGGTCTAGTGCTCCAAATGTTTCAGTGGGAACCTGTACAACACGCTTTTTTTACCTTCTCTGAAAAATTATGTTTAAAAAGGCTATTCCCCCATCTTTCCCAGTTTTTTTTTGAAAACGATAGCCTAACTGAACTACGTCTCCATGCACACAGTCCAGTGAAGGGTGGTGTTGCACCGATCACTCCATGGTTGTTGTCGTATAATCACGCAGATGCTGTGCGTTCGCCTTTGCTAGGACTCGCAGAAAGCACTGCCGAATTGGTGCCGGAAAGTGGCCACCGCTATGTGGTTGCAGTTAACACACGCACTATTATCGGCCGTTACGTGATGGTGTGTCAAAGTGAATTTGTATACAGAGCAGCGAAGTCTGCCTGCACAGGCATTTGCAACCACAAAACTCATTGTGAATTGACTTCAGAGTCCCCAAAGTTTATGAATGATCAAACCTGCATCCATTGTGCCATATTTCTCGTTTATATTGTGCTATATACGTCGTTTACTTTTCAAAAACCTAATCAGATGATATTGATTGTTACCTAGTAACAAAATGAATTCTTTACTAACAAAAAAACAAGAAATATAACGGGAAAAAGCATTCGCTAAATAATAAAAATATATTAATGAGAGCTGGTGATGCATAATGCTTCTTTAGGGGTAAATATTAGAGCTGTTCTATGTATTGAGTCGCCTCGTCACATTTGGTATTTTCAAATGTATACCCATGTTGCGTTTCGCCTAGGCAGGTAACTTCCAGCAGATAAAAATTACACCACCTTCCACAAAAGGGAACCAGAAGTAGCATGCGAAGAAGCGCAGGGGTACATTTAAACTTCCGTTCATCACGGGCACCTCGCCCGATGTTAGTGCATCCTTGTAAGTGAAGCACATCTTGAATTCATTGTAGTTTCCCTTGCTGTTACTCGTGCCGAACGCTTATTAGAGCACGCAAAGCGGCAGCACGTGCGTTTATCACGCGTCTGCAGATTGTCATTCCCCGACGCCATGAAGTGTTTGCTGAGTGAGCGTAAGGGCGAGAAACCTCTGCCTCTCACACAACCACTTACGCAGGTCCGACGGCGCTAGCATGTGCCAGCGCGTTATGCTTGGGATACAACGCATTGGTTCATTTTTATTTTGAGTTTGAACTCATTGAGACAGTCATTGTCTAGGTTTAAGGGGCTAAAAGGAGGTACGATTACCTGAGAAAAGCCCCCCTGCCCCTACAATGCTCAAGGGTAGAAAACCGCGGAACATGTGCAAAACAGGTAAAAAGAAAGAAGGTAAAAATACAAGCATACAGACAACCAAACTCAATAAGTAAAGTAGCTACATTCAGCACACACCAATAATATTGCTTGTCATGAAAATGTTTATACAAGCCCTAATTATCAAACTACAAAACAGTATGACCCAATAAGAGGAAAAAGTAACAAAAAGCTGCAACTGCACAATATAAAGGGAAGCTTAGAAGCTGTACAAAAAGCAATCTAACTTTTTTTCCCGGATGTGGCATGTCAAATAGTTGTCCTGAACCATTTTGGTGATTTGTCGGCTCTCATTTACGAAGTCTCGCATTGAGTACGCGGCAATTTGAGTACCATATATATTTCGAAACATGGGCGTCTAAAGTCGATTGTGCTTTAGGTGAAATTTCAATTGGGCATATGATGAATATAGGAACAGGATTTAGGTGTCATACTAAATTTGCTTGTTTATATTCATGACGAGATTGAGTGGGAATAACTGATCAATTCTTAGTTTATTAACTCCACAGTGTTAAAGAGCTCGTTTCGAAGAAATTCCGGTGTCGGAGTCGGTTTCTTTGGTTGTGAGTGGAAAATCATTGGTTTTGCGTGACGGAAAACTTGAGAAATTTTTCATGACTGAAAAACTAAGACATATGCAAACAAAATAAATAATAAAAAATTCTGTATCTCTAAGTGGAAATCGATTCCGGGTTCTTTCGTGCCAGACGGCTCTTCCACCACACAGCCTCGCCTTTGCTTATGAATACAGTGAAAATAATCTACTCTGCTTGAAAATGCAATGAACGTAACCTTCATGCTTAACACACGCGTCCTGTATATATGATTCACAATACAACATAAAATATTGTTGTAGTCATGCGTGGCACAAGTGTACATTGTCATAGGGCGTCCGAACATGACAATATCATAAGGACTTCCGAGCTTAAAGCCCAATAAAAAGGCCGCACCCACTGCTGCACCCTTAAGGCAACGTAGTGGGTGCATTGCAAGTTCGAAAATATTTCCTACACTAAGTGTTTGAAGTACGCACTAGGACTAGAATATCGCTGTGGTGTTCGACTCTTGAAACTAAAGCTTAAGGTTTTCCTAATTTTCAACCTTGAAAAAGCATGGCGCTGTGTGGTCATTTCGCTTAAAATTTGTGATGAAGCGAAAAGCTATTTTTTTGTAAAATAAATTCTATCGAATGAGTAGTGGTACCCAAGATTAGCAGACAGCATTGCACTTGAAAGTGAACAAGGGCATATTATAACCGCTGTTTAAGCCATTTAGGCAAGAAGTAGCAGATATTATACCGCATTAAGACTAACCGGAACAAATTTGCATGGATTTTGTTTACGCAAAGTGTCAAGCTCATATTTTTCAAGAACAACAACTGTAAATTTGTAACTAGGAATCCGCCCAATAGCGCAGTATCGAAATCTTATACAGGCATTATGGTCGTCAGGTTTGTTATCCTTTTCAATATATTATAATTATTTTTACAATAGGTTGAACTTGATTCATATGCAACCATTGTGATAGTTCGATTACTCATCTATTAGAAAAGTTCGAAGTTTAAGTAGGTGTTTGCCTGAAAAAAAAGTACTCGTGTCTTTTGCATAGAGAAATATGCTGGCAGTTCTCAGTATGTTCGCAATACCGTTTATGTAAAGAATAAATAATAATGATCCGATAACGGAACCTTGGGGAGCGCCATATTTTTTCCGCTGAGATTGAGAACAGTAGCCAATTACACCTGCGAATTGTACTCTGTAGAATAAACGACTGCGTATCAAATTGAGTACGATACTTTTATTATCGTTGTAAGGAAGTTTTTGAAACAAAATGAAAGGCTTTATGAAATCAAACACCTTTGTTGAAGTCTACAAGTAATGCAACAGTATATTGCTTATTATCTATATTACTTGGTAATAATTCTTTATTATCCGAAAGTGACATTCCGGTTGATTTTGTTTCACAGAAAACAAATTGTTTCCTTGCAAGCATTGGATGATCACAAGAAACTTCGTTTGTCGTGATTGTACAGAGTATTCTAAATCTTCGGAAAATAAACACGCACAAAAGAGGCCGGTAGTTATTCAAGTCATTGTGCGAGCCACCTTTGCAGATGTCTACCACCTTAGCGATCTTAATGGCACCAGGAAGAGAACCAGGGGTGAAAACTTTATTGCAGATATGCTGAAGTGGGCCACACAGGGATTTGGCGACATGTTCATTTTG
Source organism: Rhipicephalus annulatus (assembly GCA_013436015.1). Lineage (NCBI taxonomy): Eukaryota > Metazoa > Arthropoda > Arachnida > Ixodida > Ixodidae > Rhipicephalus > Rhipicephalus annulatus. Next base: position 728,337 of record WOVY01009470.1, on the reverse strand, counting down.
TTTCAATTTTTATGTGACCATAACAGGCGCCACTTTTTTTATTTAATCACTTCAGGTACGTAATAATTCTAATTGGATACGAAGGTGAAAACAATAGAGTTCACAGAGGAAGAAGAATTAAATTTTTGGCAGTGAATTGCTGCATATTTTGTCTGAGCTGCTGCACCTGAATTTAAGAAACGAATAATAAATTTTTCCGCTGGGCTAGCTTCTCTAATCTCAACACCATCAATTGTTAAGGCTGACTGGAGGCAACGTTATCTTCTTCTATAAAAGAACGTAGCTAGTTCTATGCTTTTCTAGGATCGCAAGATGCCTCTGCGAATTGTGCCTGATAATACTGATTTCGAGCTTTCTTCAAATCAAAGATTACTTTGTTGTGGGCTTTTAATATTCATGTAATCTAGATATGTTCCTTATTTTATTGAAGATATGGTTAGTTTATCTTATTTTCTCATTTTCTCATTTTCCTGTACAGTTTTATGTCAATCTATGATTTTTTAGCATTCCCGTGTTTTTTATAGTATGGTAGAAAAAAGTCGCATCATAACGGCTCTTGACATGTTGCAGGAATAGATCACACGATATATTAGGGCTGCGCTGACTGTACCCAATATTCGCGTAGCTGCCAAACTCGGTCCCATCCATTGCTTCTCTAACCATTCGAGCACAGCTTCAGCACACTTGCCCCAATGCTGCTATCACGGTAATAAAGAGTCCGAAAGCGCTTGTCCTGTCTTCCTGTCTGTTTTTCGTGCGCTTTAACTGATAGTTATACCTTGTGTTTTAAGTTGGGATGCATACTTCTATCGACACGGCGTCCTACACTTTCAATATCAGCCAAAAAGTTTACAATGCATTTACATTGAAAGAGAGATGTGTATGAGGACCATTGCTAACGCTTTTGTTTTTTTTAGTTGCAGGAAGAAACTTAACATAAACAAGTGATCGCTCCAACCATCTTTACAACACCAGCACTGCCCCGCCGCGGTGGTCTAGTTGCCAAGGTACTCGGCTGCTGACCCGCAGGTCACGGGATCGAATCCCGGCTGCGGCGGCTGCATTTCCGATGGAGGCGGAAATGCTGTAAGCACATGTGCTCAGATTTGTGTGCACGTTAAAGAACCCCAGGTGGTCAAAATTTCAGGAGCCCTCCACTACGGAGTCTCACATAACCATATAGTGGTTTTGGGACGTTAAACCTCACATATCAATCACTCAGCGCACCAGGACTGACGTACCTACTATCCTTATTTATACTTATGTATAGCAAAGTATTATTTTCTATTGTTCTTCTACTTGGCAAACTTATTAATTTTTTACACGAATACGATTCAATTACATGCAAAATTTTCTACTTTGAGGAGTAAAAAGTGAAAAATCAATGCTGAATTTGCCAACAAGCACAGTAATAAAATTTCTCTAGGACGCATATTCAAATATCAAATTTATAAAGCACAGAAATTTATGAATATCTCCTGATGGTGTCGATAAACTGTGACAATCAGGGACATTACAAATGTGAGCGAATGGAATCATATTGTATGCTGGCTCAAGAAAGTTCGTGAAACACGGCATATTAAACACCTTTTTGTATACATAATGACACACCATTACCTCCTTCAATTCGGTATATGCAAGCTTTCATACTTGTGCCCTTCGATAAACACACATACTACGTGCAGGACTAACAAGTTTCAGTGAAGCGCAAAAAAAACTCGAACGTATAGTCTAACTAATTAAACAGTGAATCAGTTTGCTTGTTACTCGTACTACATATGTTTAAATTAAAGACCTACATTCTGTCCAATATCTTAAAACAAGAGCCCTCCACAAAAGAGTTCGAAGTTTTAGCGTCATAACATAAGCTTCTTGGAAGATAGTCATTGTAGACCAAACTGGTAGTGTAATTAAAGTAAGTGATAGACGAAACAACAGGTGATTGTTGGGAGAGTGTAAAGGGAAGAAGCCAGAGCGTCTTACCCAGCCCCTTACGCAGGCCGAAACGCTCTAACGAGTGAGCACCTTCTGGCAGTGCTTGCCGGCTCTTGCGCCTGCGCAGTATGTCTGGTGACGTGCACACCAGATTTATCGCATCTATAAGCTGCTTCGCAAATAAAAATAAGGACTGTTGATGCAGCCCGGATGTGTACACCACGAATTCAACGAATACGAATTCCAAAGCGAGATTACGAAGCGCTATAGGGACGTCGTAGCAGAACGAGTAGTTTTCGCCGTGCTTCTGATTAACCACCTCCAAGAGCTGCGCGTGAAAAGGCTCTTAACAAAGGCGTCGCAACAAGTACTAAACTTCGATGCGCAGCCACGTTTTTTTGCTTGAAGCGGCTTTGTCAGGTGGCCTTCAGTATAGAACAATCCAACATAAACAAAGCGAAGCAAGGAAACGAAAGAAAAAGTCATTAGGGCCCAGGAAAAAATGGCCAATCGATATATGTCCTATATGTTAGAGTCGAGACTTGTTAAGATTGATTACGACGCCAGCGTTAATTATATTTCCGGCAGTAATGGTCGCGCCGGAGGGCTACAGACAGTGGCTACTACCACAACGACCATGTCTTTATCCGTTCACTGAGGGGCCTCGCTTTATAGACACGATCACGCAAGCGCACGAAAGTGCTAATTTACGAAGTCGATGCCTTTATCTGGGGACTATTTGTGTAGTGGCTTCCGCCTGCGGTGATTGCTACTGCAGAATGCGAATGCAACCCAGAATAATTGCCCCATCAACGCTGAGCACCAATCTGTGAGAATGAATTCTCGAGTGTGAAAAGCCGACAGGCCGGCTCCTGGACCATATGTAGCATTTCAGCAGACTGAAATGCTGACCACATAGGAAAATTGAAGCAAGAAAGCAATACTTCATTTTATTTTTGCATTCTCTATCAGCGCCGCACTGGCGTTTGGTAAGCCATTTAACTTTCCGATTGTTCATTGAATAAAATGTCAAGCGCGAGCTGTCCCACGGGCGATTTAGAGAGCCATTGAGTCAATACTACACTTGTGTTGCTCCCCCACTTGTGTTGAAACTTCGATGGCTATTGAGTGACGGAAACAAAAACAGCGTGAAGGTACAAACGTTGAGAAGCGATGAAAACATGGCAGCAGTCTCGCTGCTCAGCAACTTAAAAAGCAAACATGCTTTTATAGTTACTTGTAAGCAATTTATTGAAAATTGTTACCGAAAATATTAAATGCATGTGTACCTTTAAGCGTATTCATATTATTTTTTATGAAAATGTGGAAGGGAGATAAATGATGTCGACAGATTTCACGCAACTTAGGAACTAACATTATGGAAAGCGTGTGGTAAAAAGGGAGCTGTCTTGTAATTAGTTAGGCTCGATGATGCTAAAAATATGTACCCACTTTGTACGCCCAGACATATAATCAACACTCGCATATGTTTTATTTGACTAGTGTTTTACACTTGCATAACGATGCCAACATCAACACGAGTGTTAGCAACATCACAAGCGGTAAGCTTATATGTAGCGCCTGTAATCGCGAGGATGGTAGTCTTGAACGTAGTTACATAACTCAACTACAATGGATTAACTACAATTGACGTTAAGTCGACGAGATGGCCTATTATAGGCCGGTAATCGTTATAAAACTGAATAATCAGCACTGCAACTACAACTGACGTTTCACGAGCATCATGCCTGAAGAGTGTCTTTTTCATGATTAGTATCGAGACCTGGCGTGGCTCATTGGTAGAACACCCGATCGCCACGCATAATGCTCGGGTTATATTTCTACTGTTGCCCTTATATCTAATCTACAGCAAAAGATATTTGGGCATCAGAACACAGGTCACGTGCGACGCCGTAGCTGTCTGCAGCCGCCACCGGTATCCGTAACCAGTATCGCAAGAAATGAGAAAAAAAAAACCTCTGTAAACAAAGAACACTTAGGACACAATGAAATATGAACCCGGGTCCACTGCGTGCCAGTCTTGTATTCAACTACTGAGCCACGCTGATGTTTGAAGCTTGTGAGCAAATTTGCCTTATGCAGGCTTTATGACGAGAAATGAATCTTTTTAATGTAAAAAATGGAGCGTTTTTGAACAGCGAAGGAATAACCAGGCATCACAAAATACGCGGATTGCTTAACAAGTGAGTCGTCGAATGCTCCAATCCGTTACAAAAGCTTGCTCATCACCTATTAACTGTGGCGCATAACCACTTCAAGCATCACTCTTTATCAAGGCTTCATCCTCTGCGTAAAAAAAATCACACATAACTCAGAGCAAGTGTGCAGCGGATACCACAGTTATCTGAAGAGTAAAAAATCAGGGAATGCTGGCCTAATACAAAAAAGTATGCTATTTTATGGCGCAGTTGGTACCCAGCACGTATGTTTGTAGCAGTTACCCAAAGAGTGTTTAGAAAGGGATCTGAAACACAAATCTTACAGCTCTCACTGTGACAGTGCAGCAGCCTGTCGATTTTGTATTGCGATATCAATAATATAGACGCACTCTCGGCTGGATTTCGCCGCCGGCGTCGGCGTTGACGTCGATGTCATGCACAGTATATGTATACGTATCTGTATATACCAAAACTCGAGAAAGAAAGAAATCTAGAAAGAAGCCTCGCCGTGGTGGTCTAGTGGCTAAGGTACTCGGCTGCTGACCCGCAGGTCGCGGGTTCGAATCCCGGCTGTGGCGGCTGCAATTCCGATGGAGGTGGAAATGTTGTAGGCCCGTGTGCTCAGATTTGGGTGCAGGTTAAGAAGCCTAGGTGGTCTATATTTCCGGAGCCCTCCACTACAGCGTCTATCACAATCATATGGTGGTTTTGGGTCGTTAAACCCCACAAATCATCATCATGAAATCTAGAAAGAAGACTACGGTGCGCGGAATCGAACATGGGACCTCCACATCGTGAATGCGAGGCGTTAACTATACTAAGCCACCATGGGGTACTTCCTTGGACGTACAAACGGAAAGGTATTTATATCTACCACTTACCGCTGTTGGCGGGCGTCTCGGAAAAGGGGCACCTATCGTGTTTTCAGCAATATCGCCAAGATGGCCCAATTAGCGCGCGGCGGCTTTCATCTCTCACGCGTACTTTGGCCAGCGTAGAGAATGAGGGGGCGTACGCTCGATCACGCTTCCCTGTCTTGCAGTGAGGAGAATCGTACGTCGTACGTATTCTGCTATAGTTACCGGGCGCACAACGGTCACTGCAATCATTGCACACCCTCCGTGTGCGAAAAGGGCGCGCTTTTCACACAGGGCGATGTAACAACTGAGACGCTTATGCGCGTCCGTCACTACCTGTGAGTACGTTTCGCGCGTCATTTGTGCGTGAGAAACGCGGGGAACGTTTAGATCTGTTTACCATTCTGCGCGTGACCATCAAACTTGTTGCTACCACGTTCATTTCTTCACCTTTGTGGCAAAGCTGTGACGTTTTCATTTGTTGGATCACTGCTGCCAATGTGAACGTCTTTCTTTACACTTTCGCGTTGAATTTTTCAACGTTCTTGCGATTCCTGGGTGGAAAAAAATACTTCCTGTGGTGCCTAATCACATACCCGTGGCACAAACCCACACCGGTGTCTGCGGGTATGCGCCTCACGTGTCTGGCGGAAGATTTTGAGGACGTATGCGACGGGATCGTCACATTCTCAATTTATGGATGGATGGATGGATGGATGGATGGATGGATGGATGGATGGATGGATGGATGGATGGATGGATGGATGGATGGATGGACGGACGGACGGACGGACGGACGGACGGACGGACGGACGGATGTCCCTGCAGTAGGTAAATGTTTTGCATTTAAGATTTACTACTCCACACAATTTTAGCGAGCAACACCTGAACCACACTACGCCGGTTGCAAACTTCCGTGTAGCAGTACGACTACTCTATCGAGTCGATAGAGCTGCGATGCTTCGACTGCCGTCGACTATATCGCCTTTGAAAAGTTCCCGTGGGACACAGGTAATATTCTGGGTGCAGTACTCAGACACACAGTTTCAGGCGCTTCCACTGAATGACCGCTTCCTGCCATGTCATCGAAGAATTGCAGACAGATATTTTGTCGTCGTCCTTGATATTGTTCGGACTAATGCTCGGTTTGATTCTACAGTGCGTTGGCTCATAAGAGTGTTTCACATCACGCGAAAAAAAAACTAATACAGCAATGGGAAGGATATGGTAAAAAAAGTTGATACAAGAAATTACAAATGTCGTTGATTCAGTGTCCAATCTTCAGAAAAAGCCAGCTTTTTACTGAGAGTTTTTATGGGAACTCAGCACTGCATTTTAGAAAGTGCTTTCGACCACGGGACCTGAACACATTACAAAATATATCAGTGGTGTCTTCAGATTTTCAACAAATATTGCTATAAGTGCATTGTAGGGCTAAATAGCTTTCACTGAATAATTTTATCACTTGTTTTCCAGTTTGTTGTGCACTAGTAAAGGGCAGTGAGGTTGCTGCAATGTGTGTGTCCCAAGCTTAGTAAAGTTTTTGCGCTTGTCATGTAATGTCGAGAAGAAGAGTGTAATGCCGAATTACGAATCGACTAGTTATGACCAGCTTCACAGTAAAAAGAACATGAAAGCTTGCCATCATATACTAAAAATTCATAGCTGATCATCTATTATTCTCTCACCATAGAGCGAAATCATTGACGGCTCCTAAATAATTCTGGTAAATATGAGCGAATCATAGCATTTTGCTTATGTTACAGACGACAAAATATCCCGCTTATAACATCATCATCATCGTGAGCGTGCCTACGCACAATGCAGAGCAAATACCTCTACTATAATCCGCCAAACAACCCGGTCTTGTGCTTTCCGTTGCCAAGTTATACCTGCGCATTTCTTATTCTCATCGGCCTACCTAACTTTCTGTCTCCCCTTCATGCGTTCACCTACTCTGAGAATCCAGTCACTAACCCTTAAAGACCGTTAGTTATCTCGCCTGCATGCTGCGTGGCTGGCGGATGTCCATTGCTTCTTCTTGATTTCAACTATGATATCCTTAAAACCCATTTGTTCTCTGACCCATCGTGCCTTCTTCTTGTTTTTTACCATTAGACCTATCACTTTTCTTCCCATCGCTTGTTGCGTCGTCCTGAACTTAACCTGAACGGTGTTTGTTTTCTGCTCCTTGGGTGAGTACTGGGAAGAGCAGCTGGAATATGCCTCTCTCATTAGGGTTAGTGGCGAATTATTGTTCAAGATTTCTGAGTGCTTGCCGAATGAGATCCCCCTCATTCATATTCTTCTAGTTCTTTCACTCTCATGGTGCGGCTCCGTGGTTACTACCTGACCCAAATAGACATATTTCTTTACCAATTTCACTGTCTCTCCACCTATCGCAAATTCTTTTGTGCCAAAACTGCTGCATATTAGTTTTATCTGTATTAGTTGCTTTATCTACTCTTCAGCTTTCCGTGTCCAGTTCTGTAATGATGAGCTGTAATTCATACCCTGAGTTACTCATCAAAGCAAAATCATCAGCGAATCAGAGGTTACTAAGATACTCTCTATTACCCCTTATTTTTAACTGTTCCCAATTTAGGGTCCTGAAGACCCCCTGTGAACAGGTGGTGAAGAGCATTAGAGTTATCGCGTCTCTCTGTATTACTCCCTTCTTTATCGGGACTTTTTAGCATGTTTCATAGAAAACTATGGTGTCTGTGGAACCAATGTACATTTCTTTCAGTGTGTTTATGAAAGGTTCTTCACTGCTTTGATTTTGTAGTGCCTGCAATACTGCTGATGTCTCGACTGAATCTATGAAGGCTTTGCAGCGGGGTTGGTTGTATTCCGCGCATTTCTCCAATACCTGATTGATAGTATGAATATTGTGTATTGTGGAGTCGCCTGTAGGAATCCATGTTTGATCCTTAGGATCACTGAATTTTAATGTCACCCTGATACTATTAGCTATTCTATTTGTATATAGTTTATAGAGAACAGAATGTAAGTGGATCAACCTGCATTTTTTCAAGACCTTGACGTCTTCTTTTTTTATGGATCAAGATGATATTAGCGTTCTCCAAAGTTTCTGGTACCCTTCACGTCAAGATACAGTTCATATATAAGGTGCCCGGTTTTTCTAACACAATTTCAACACCATCGTTCAGGAGGTCTGTTGTTATCTTATCCTCACCAGCGGCTTTTCTTCTTTGCATTACTTCGGTAGCTTTCCACTTGGCTCTGCCCTTGGTCATTTTTCTGTTCTATTTGGCACTACCTTCTATATATTTATGGTACGGGCCGAAGGTTTTACCTTAGAATAAAGAATGTAGTTACAGGTAGAATTTTTAATTTCCCTAGACTACTATTGTTTCTCACAATATTGTCCTGGCTGTTTTCCTTTCTGTGCAGCTCTCCATAGAACTGCCCCGCCGCGGTGGTCTAGTGGCTAAGGTACTCGGCTGCTGACCCGCAGGGCGTGGGTTCAAATCCCGGCTGCGGCGGCTGCATTTCCGATGGAGGCGGAAATGTTGTAGGCCCGTGTACTCAGATTTGGGTGCACGTTAAAGAACCCCAGGTGGTCTAAATTTCCGGAGCCCTCCACTACAGCGTCTCTCATAATCATATAGTGGTTTTGGGACGTTAAACCCCACATATCAATCTCCATAGAACTTCCTCGTCACCTCAATTGTTTTATCTATATTGGTTTTGACTATGTCTTCCTTGTTCCTTAATGCATAAATCCGATTTCTACCTATTCATAAATTTGCCTCGGAGCTTTCAGGATTCTTTCGCTGTTTAGAGCCTGCTCAATTCCCTCCATGTTATATCTTTGACATCGGCTACTTAACGCCTGCTTATTAACTTCAAAGCTCCGCTCGCTCTATTTTGTCGGTTGCTTTTGGGGCTTGTTTGGCGTCTTTTATTAAGATTTCTTGTCTCCTGAGACATTTTGCGACTGTCCTGTCTAGTGACTGTACCTCCGACCTCCATAGCACATTCTTTGATTTTACTAGTAAGATCACCGGTCATTGGGTCGAAGTTAACTCATTGTGTCGTCAGTTACCCCGTTTCGTGCCTCGAATCTATTCTGAAGCAAATTTCAGAATGGCTGTATTTTCGTTCTCATGGCTAGTTGATTTATTGCCTTCTTGAGTGTCATTTTTTGTCGTTGCTTTTTTAAATCTAGGCGGGTACGAGCTCTTGCCATTTTATACTAACTGCATCGAATCTTTCCAAAACTTCTACATCCTGTACAATGCTTGGGTGTGCACAAAGAGTGAATTACGTGTCATATTTATACTCCTTCTTAGGACTTCGCCATGTCCACCTATGGTTAGCTCGGTCTCTGAAAGAGGTGTTCAAGATCCATAAATTATTACGTTCTGTGATCTCTACTAATAATTCCTCTCTTGAATTTCCACCACCGATGCCATATTCCCGAACTGCTTTGTCCCCGGCCTGTTTCTTGCCTACTGTGGCATTGATGTAGCCCATCAAAATAGTATACTGTGATTTTACTTTGTTAATGGCTGCCTGTACGTCTTCATAGAAGTGTTCAACCAAATGATCATCATGGCTCGATGTAGGCGCGTAAGCCTGTACCACCTTCATTTTGCAACTTTTGTTAAACTCAATTATATTACTTGCCAACCTCTCACTGATGCTATAGTATTTCTCTGTGTTACCAGCAATACTTTTGCGTATAAAATACTCCACACCTACTTGTCTTCTGTCAATTAATCCACGTTAGCGTAGCACGTGTTTGTTCTTCAGCAATGTATAGCCCTCACGTGACCTCCTGATTTCAGTGAACCCAATTATATCCCATTGAACGCCCTTTAATTCCTCAAATAAGGCAGCTAGACTAGTTTCACTAGATAGCGTTCTACCATTCAAGGAAGCCACATTGAGGTTCCAAAAACAGCCTGTTCGCACCAGAGGTTCTTAGCAAGCTCTGCTGCGTCGCAGGTCTGACCACCGCCTTAGACAGTTGCTTCGCAGCCAGCGAGGACTGAGGGCCAAGGGTTAATTGCTGTAGTCATGGGAGGTAGTGGCGAAGTACTGCATTAGGGCGCAATCCTGCTCTGGTGAGGAAGTGCACTACTTCCGTGAGGCCACACCCCACACCTCTCTCTTTAAAAAAATTATAATTCTATTGCATATAGGTTGACGAAACATCAAATGGGTGAAATGGGTGCCGTGGACGTTTCAGAGTTTTTACTAGTTCTAACAAGTTTATGTGGTTTTCATTGTTTTCCAGAGGTAGGAACAACTAAATTCTTGTTCATATTTGCTGTAAGCGTCAAACAGAGCCAAAGTTATGTTTTCTACATACGAGGTAAACTTCACATAAACTTCACATCGCACATAGAAATTCATATCTTAGCAGCCTTCTGAAATATTGAGAAAGCTGTCTCATTAAGTTATTTGAGCGCGAGAACTTTTCGCTGCCTTAAACAACAATGTTTGCTAACGAAGAACAGAAAAACAACCAAATTTCCCATGAGTAATCCATCATAGAGGAACCAGTATGGCACATTCTGTAAGAAACGCAGAAGCAATCATTCTTTATTCACTAGCACTAATTGCCGCGGCACCTTCAAATCTATTTGCGCATTACAGCAAACTTTCAACAGAATCGCTTTGAAAGGCGAACTAATGAGTTCGGAAGTTTTAACAAGTCTCAGCTTCTGAAACAAGTTGTCTTTTTGTTTCTGACAAACACTTCGATAGTTCACGAAGAAACGCCTATTATGAGGCGTAAATAAAAATAAAAAAACGGCTCTATTGGCACTGCCCCTGAAGTATGAAAGATACCCAGGTCTACGAGAGAATCGTGAAGATTTAAACATATTTCCAAAAGTCAGTACAACAAGCATTCTCTTAGAATCATTACACTCGTTTTAAAACGGTAATTTCTGAAGTATTAGCGTTTGGAGCAAAATCTGAGAGCCTCGAATGACACGTGGTCCGTCGGTGCTTAGATTTTCTTTTCTTGGAGGAAATAATATCTTTTGTTTTAAAAAGGGATGTAGCAAGAAGTACAAGTTATTTGCAAATGTATGCTTTCCTGTGGCTAATGGGAAACTCTGAAGAGATAGCAAGGCGTGCCCACACGGACAAAAATGGGCATAAACAGTCAAGGAACTAGCCGATACACAAACAACAAGGATTGCGAAATTGCAAACGACAAAGATTGCGAACGACAAGGATTGCAAATTGCGGCCCGTGTTTTGCGAGAAAGATATGCTGTTTATATCTAGTATAACCACAAACAATTTCAAGTAAACGCGACCCTGGTAGCACGTATACTTTCTGTATATTTTACAGTAAAAAGTGGGAAAACCTGCCGATGCATCGTTTTCTTAAGATCAAAACACGGTATGCAGAAAAAAATTGACTAGGACGGGCAAAACTAAAACGCACTGTGTGCATGGTAAGTCTTACTAGTCTTACTGTGGTTTTAAGTTGCATAAGGAGCCAAACTATACAGCACAAGAAAGCGAAGGCGTACAAGCTTTTTTGCGACAACATCCACAATTTTTGTAAGCGCGGCTTCAAGATGACTTTCTTTAAAAACTTACGCTATGTAAACGAAAAATATTTTGAGATCAAAATTTGTCAGTGTCAAGAGGTTTACAAACACAACAAAAATGCTGCATGAAAAAGTCAAGAACTCGACAACGAAAAATCACAGCATCTCCACGGAGTGATTCAAGATGAGTGGGGCAAAGCGCGCGTGCGCCTGCCTGCCTGCCTACCTGCCTACCTACCTGCCTACCTGCCTGCCTGCCTGCCAGCCTGCCTGCCTGCCTGTCTGTCTGCCTGCCTGCCTGCCTGCCTGCCTGTCTGTCTGCCTGCCTGCCTGCCTGCCTGCCTGCCTGCCTGTCTGTCTGTCTGTCTGTCTGTCTGTCTGTCTGTCTGTCTGTCTGTCTGTCTGTCTGTCTGTGTGGTTATGCTGTGCTGGCTACTCCGGGGGGATGGACTGCCCTAGACCATAACGAGATTCGCCCCTAAAAGTGTTCTCACAGGGCTGCTACCTTACCTAATCAAGCATCGTTAGCACAAAAATACTAACGTATTAGGCACATTCTCCCGAGAAATGCGCGAATGTGCACGGGAACCTCACGGAACCTTCAATGCGATGTTGTTTTGCGTATGGTGCAAACTTATGCAGATGTCTTGTCTATTTCGGATGCTCTATTTCTGGGATCTGCAACCGTTTTTGCGCTGGTAAGTCAAGTTGCGTGAAGTTGTAGCGGCGGAAAGAGCTCCGGAATTGAGAAGCGGGGTAGAGGGTGCTTCGAATGCAGTAGGAAGAAATCCGAGAAATGACTACAATCGTTTTCTGTATTCTATAGATATAGTTAGTTAATAAGGTAATCGCTCTTTATAGACACTACTCAAGAGGCAGGTTAAAAGCAATTGTAAGGTGGTCATCTGGCTATGTGTGAAAATAGCGCCAGCTGGAAGTGGTCCATTTTGGTTCTGGCTAACCTCAATTGACGTGAAAGCTATAACGTTGTGCTTCCCATACGAATTGATGACGGAAGAGTTTAGATGATTCTGGCATCATTTGGGGTCACGTAATACTGCCCCGTGAGACGCAGGTTACCGACAGCTTGTCTAACTGATGAGGTTTCTCGGATTGCGGTAACAGGGGTGAATCAGCTTAGACTCTCGAGCCCCACCGCGGTGGTCTTGAGGCTAAGGTACTCGGATGCTGACGCGCAGGTCGCTGGATCAAATCCCGGCTGCAGCGGCTGCATTTCCGAAATGTTTTAGGCCCGTGTGCTCAGATTTGAATGCACTTTAAAGAACCCCAGGTGGTCTAAATTTCCAGAGCCCTCCACTACGGCGTCTCTCATAATCATATGGTGGTTTTGGAACGTTAAACCCCACATATCAATCAATCAAGCTGAGGCTCTCGACTTGTCGGCGTGCAGTGCCGTCGCCACTGTTCATCAGAAACAGGTAGGTGCCAGAACAGTGGTTCAATCTTATCACTCGCCACCAGTCCATGCTATGCGTATTATGAGTTCAAGACTTGACCCTGTCAAAAACATTACGTCTAGCTTAAACGTGGTGCCGAGATTCACAAGGAAATTAATCAGGGCACTCAAGTGTCTCATCTTTTTTCTTATTTTCACTACATGAGCTATAAATAGACGTATTCGTTTGCAATTTCCAGTGCTTACCTACCGAAAAGCGCTGTTTTTTTTTCTGTATATGTTGAACATTAATTTTCTGCATGTTTATTTTCAGACCTATTTTTACACTTGCCTCGACCGATTCAATAGTGTTGTATTAGAATTTTTTACTGTGCATTCGCAAAAGGCATTTGTAAATCTGCCTTTCCACAGCATTAGTACTAGGCTTCTTCAAAATTAAGGTGGCCGTTGGGTCATTTAAAATCGCCTGCAAACTAAGCAAACATTCCGGCAGGCAGGCACCTCGCGATTTCATTCAGAATGCGAATATATAAACACTAATTAGCATACACACATTTCTCTCCTCGCAAAATTTTTAGTTTACCTTATAAAACTTCATGACAGGCATAAAACCTTGCTTTTGCAATATTCATTTCTCGTAACATCTATTTTAAAGTTTGTGTTTCTATGAAGCTAATTTCTGATTCTGCCATCGTAACATCGGCACACAGACGTGCATGAAAAAGACGCAACTTGTTGCTGCTCACAGCTACCGCAAACAGTAAGCGGAAGGAAAAACCTCATTCTGAAGTGCAAGCTTGTGATGTCACAAGCCAATCAATGTTAAATTGGTCCCGTTGTAAGCTCGGCGAAAGTGTGTGAACAGCAAATGCAACAGCATAATTTTGACAAAGGCAGTGGTTACCTACAGCTTTCCATCATAAACACACACCATTAAAGGTATAATTAAGAAGCTGATGCATAAAATGGCATTATTTGTAGTCCGGTCATAACTCACTATACAGTACTCATGAACAAGCATAAAGCCAATTTTGAACTTCCACAGCAGCTTCCAAGTTACATTACAGTTTCAATACGATTCAGGAATGTTTATATATGTCACTGTTATAGACTGGCCATTTTTCAACACAGACCGCAGAGGCGTGCAACCTGTGCAAGTGAGTTTCACACCGAACTAAATATTAGTGCTGTCTGATCATAATTTATAAAGTGTAGTCAAGTCTCTTCGGAAAACGTGGGGCAAAATGTCACCAGAGAGAGCCGTGTTTCTGAGTTGCCATTCCGTCCAGGCGCAGACAGTGCACTCATAAATATATAGGCAACAAGATGTAAGATAACACACAGTTCTGTTACAGAAAATACACGTTGTATTTACCTACAGGCATGATATACTTCAAATTACTCGTTTTATTGCGCATGATGTCTGAATAGGATATACTCGTTTATCCGGCACCCCTGCAGAGATAATTTGCAGCAATAATATTATATACACAAAAAGCCTACTTACACCTGAAGAATGCGGCCAGCTGTTTTGAACTTGGCGTTGCTTTTTAAGTGCCTGATAGGTTAAGCAGCGTCTGTGCAAATTTTGAGCTAAAAATAAAAACAAAACACTTGCCAGGAATTACCAAAAAAAGACTGCGTGGTCGAACATGCGTCTCCCTTCGAGCAGTGTAAGAAAGGTGTCGTGTACCTTTTGATCGAGTGTACGCAATCCTAACTAACACATGCCAGGCTATCGGAACATAAGCGTCGTTACAAGGGGATGCACACTTATATGTGTCCCAAAATGTTGCGCTGTACCATTGCGCACCAAAGTTTTATGAAGCTGAGGAGCTGTCAGCGAATTGCGAACAAATCAGATTGAGAAATATTTGAGGCTCACAATATCAAGAATCATCATCATCACCATCATCAGCCTGACTACGTCCACTGCAGGACAAAAGCATCTCCCATGTTCCGCCAGTCAACTTGGTCCTGTGCTTGCTGCTGCTTATTTATACCCGCAAACTTGTTAATCTCATTTGCCCACCTAACCTTCTATCTCCCCCTAACCCGCTTGCCTTCTCTGGCAAGCGGTTATCCTGTCTACGCGTTACATGCCCGACCCATGTCCATTTCCTCTTCTTGATTTGAACTATAATATACTTAACCGCTGCTTGTTGCCTAATCCACTCTCCTCTCTTCTTGCCTTTAGAGGTTACAACTACCATTTTTCTTTCAATTCATCGCTGCGTCGTCATCAATTTAAGCTGAACCCTCTTTGTAAGTCACCATGTTTCTGCTCCGTAGCTAAGTAGTGGCAAGATGCAGCTGTTATATACCGTTTTCTTGAGGGATAGTGGCAATCTACCTGCCATGATTTGAGAGTGCTTGCCAAAAGTGCTCCACCCCATTTTTATTCTTCTAGTTACTTCAATCTCGCGGTTCGGATAAGCGGTTATTACCTGCCCTAAGTAGACATAGCCTTTCACAATTTGAAGTGCATTTTACCTATCTCGAAGCGCTGCACTCTTTCGAGGTTGTTGTACATTACTTTCGTTTTCTACAGATTAAGTTTATGAACCACTTTTCAGCTCTCCTTGTCTTACTCTGTAATCGTGAGTTGCAATTAGTCCCCTGAGTTAATCAGCCATGCAATGTCATCGGCGAAGCGCAGGTTACTGAGGTACTCTTCATTAACTATTATGCCTAACTGTTCCCATTCTAGGCCTCTGAAAACCTCCTGTAAGCAAGCAGTAAATAGCATTGGGGAGATTGTATACCCCTGCCTTCCACACTTCTTGATTGGTATTCTGTTGCTTTCTTTATGAAGCACTATGGTAGCAGTTGATCCCTTGTATACTACTTCTAGGATTTTATATATACTTCATCGACGCCCTGATTCCGCAGTGCCTGCATGACTGCTGCTATTTCTACTGACTCAAATGCCTTCTCGTAATATATGAAGGCTACGTATAGTGGTTGGCTATATTCTGAGCATTTCCTTATAACTTGATTGATAGTATGACTGTGGTTGATTGTTCAGTAGCCTATTGGGAATCCTGCTTGTACCTTTGGTTGATTGAATTCTAGTGTTTTCCTAACTCTGTTAGCGATTATCTTTGTAAACAGCTTGTATACTACAGGGAGAAAGCTGATCGGCCTGTAATTCTTCAAGTCCTTGTCATCTCCTTTCTAATGTATTAAGATGATGTTAGCATTCTTCCAAGACTCTGGTACTTTTCCCGTCAGGAGGCACCTCGTAAACAAGGTGGACACAACCTGTCTTCCTATCTTTCAACAGATCCGATGTTACCTGGTCCTCACCAGCAGCTTTACTTTTTCGCATGCTCTCCTAGGCTTTTCTGACATCTTCTATCATTACTGGTGGGTTGCCTCCCACATGCTTATCAAAAATACCGTTACGCAGTGTATTGGGGTACCTTCTGGCGATCTACATGATAGCGAGCTTATTTTCCTAGATAGAAAAGTATCGCCGAATTCTCGCATGGGCGAATACACGTGGTCTGTTTATAGTTATTTTTTACATTTAAAGTTGCAAAGCTGGTGTCTGTTCCGTTTGTGCTTTTCATTTTTTAAATGAGGTTACATGGGTTTGAGGGCTTTAGTAGTCTTTTTTCTTTTCTTTCGTATGCTTTTTAGAAACATTCACTTGCGAGTAAGCACTGTGGTGTGTTTTTCTTTTTTCTTTGTCCGCATTGTGACTGCGCTGTTTCCTAAATGTTCAAGGTAGATAGCACGCAAGTCCCTTCTCTTCTGCTGCACCGTGTTTACCTATGCCAGCAGTCTGTTAAGTTACTCTAGCTAGGATGCTAGGCACTTCTAGTCTCATTTCGTATAACAATGCAATGCGGTGCTCTCATTTCACTGCTTCGGCCAAGCATTGAACCGGGGACTTTTGATTTAACTTGCCGGTGAATTCCCGAAGACCGGACTTGAGTAGACGGGTATTACTTGTCTCAGTCCTGATGAATCTGACAGCGAACAGATACGCTGCAAATCAAGTGTATCAGTGACGGAATTTGTAAGTCCATTTCTCCGTCTTGTAGCACTTTTTAGCGCATTTCACCAATGTGGGGGTAGTCACACTCTCGATGCCCCAAATGTATGAACGCCATTTTTGTAAACTCACTTATTGGGTAATCGCATGCTCTCGTTATATTTAATGCGTTAGACAAGCTCGACTGGTGTTCGCAAAGATAATGTCTGTGTAACCTTGAGTTCCCGCAGGTGAAGTATCACTTGTGTAATTCGCCGTGATATTTGCTATATTCCGGAGCAGTCTCAAGCCAACTTTTACGGCCGCAGTGTTTCTGATAATGAAGGTTGCCACTAAACGTAGGATATCGGCAGGCGTCTTTTTAAGCATAAATGAATTTTTCGCGCAAAGAGCTGTCGAGTAATTCATCGTAACATTACCAGACTGAGTGACTGTGTTAGTGGTGTCCAGTTTTGCTTATAGAGCACAGCAGATTTTTGACTGCAAGACATATTTTCACAGTAGCAGGTGCCTGTAATTTCAGTTTGTACAGCAATACTACATCCGAATAAGAAACCAGCATTACCTCTATGACACGTACCGTATGGACGTTATTTCACGTTCAAATCAGTGTTTTATGAAACAACTGTCATTTCAGTGATCGCCAGGAATTTGTTTTAAGGTGCGCCTGTAGAAAACTCTAAGAAAGGCATAATAAATAAATAAATAAACATACAAATAAAAAATAAATAACATTAAGACAGCTTCGCACTATTGGCGCCAGGCATGAAGAAAGTACGGAGCTTGGCAGCCTTCTTTTTTTTTCTTTTGGTTTCCTCTTCCTTCCCTATTCTCTTTCTTTTCTTAATTTTCTGGCTTACTTTCTCTCATTATTTATCAATATTTTCCTTTGCGTCCAATTTTGTCCTTTTCTTTTTACCTCCTTCAATTTCTCGTCTGCTTTCCCCCCTTTTTTTCTATTTTTACACGTGATATTGCATGCAGTATGCCAAGTGACGGCAGCGTGCAACAACTAGGACCCTTAAAGTGTTTGTTCATCATTTCATATAATTAGGCGTTAAAGCGCGAAAATGACGCACGAAGAAAAAAAAACGCTAATATTTCATTCTCAGGCTGGTCCATGCTTATTTAGCTTGCTCATTTTTCTGAACGGCATCGGCGAAGAAAAACGCAACGAGCGAATAAAACAGCAGAAACGAAACCCGCAGAATCGGCGAGAAAGACAGAATGGCGTGTAGCTTGTCTGAACCAGACTCGCATTCCCTATTTTTGTCTCGATTCACAATATATTAATAGGTCATGACGTGAACAACAAAGTTAGAAAATGGGAAAACTTACAAAGCCAATTGATATCATTTTATGTAATACTTTGTAGAAAATATCGCAAGCTCAATAGCACGAACCGTCTTAACCACGCGCTGTATTCAAGATTCCACGAAACCTCTTGACGTTGCGGTATTCTCTAGTTAGGCGTGCTATTTTAAGATCTCATAATTCAAAGTCCGGTGATAAAAAAAAAACGAGGAAGGCGCCTTCGCGTCTACATTGATCTTTTTTTTTTCGAATGGTTTTAGCCGCCACTCCCACTCATCGAAGTGCATCGCGTGGAAAACTCGGAGCGAAGTGTCGACTGCATGCTTTGTGTCCCGCGAGCAGCAGCAGCAGCGGGGGGCGCCCGGCGGTCTATTCTTGGGAAGTCATCGATCGCTGCCGCCAATCTCGGCCGGATAAAAACAGCATCGCGAGACCATGCGCGACCCGTACAGAGACTGTGCCTCGCCGTCGCGACTCCCCCGCCTATGCCACCGAACCAGTGCAACGCGCCAGACCACAGTACGTTGCCCCCGGCTGCTTCCCGCGCTGCAGCAGCCTCTGTTCTCCGCCACATCACTTTCGAAAACTGTACACTCACTAGCTCGCACAGCGGTAAGCGTAATGAAGGACACTTCGTAGGTTTTGTTACCATAAACTTCATACTGATATATTCCGAGACTCCACGTTCCTTAAGAACCGTGCATGTATGCTGCATACACTGTCATATAAAACAAGCTCGTGATGAATACACAAAATTGAAGGACGTTTCTGCGTACTTCATTTTCTCTTGATAATACTATCAGTTAAATACGTTCGCAGCGCTGCGGTCAAAGGCGCTAAAAAACCCCAATAACCTACTAGGACAACAATGCTATCTTTATCTCTTCAGAGTGTTCCCAATATCTTAGTGTTTTACAAAGAAAGAGAGAAAATAAGAATGAAAGAAAGGCAGCGAGGTTAACCATAGCTGAGCCGAATAGGCTACTTTGCACTGGAAAGGGGGTTAGGGTAATAAAAGTTAAAGAGAGAGAGAAGGAGAGAAGTGTCACTCATGCCGACGAAAAAATGGCAGTTGTGTGCTTAATATCACAGACAGTGAAATACACACGTGTCCTAATGAAATGAGCACATTCGTTGCATTAACTTGCATGCGCAGTCCCATGCACCCAAAATCTTGCTGAGGGTGAAGCCATGACGGTGCTGCTTGCGTTCTCAAGCAGCAGACTTCTGAAGGCTTGTGAGAACTAGTGTCATGGTGCGAAACAGTTGCAGCATGCTTCGAGCTGTCGGTGTCCGCATCTTGATCAGCCGGGAGGAGGAGGAGGAGGAAGATGAGGAGGAGGAAGAAATGAACGGCAGGGAGGTCAACCAGACGCACGTCTGGTTTGTTACCCCGCACTGAGGGCTGGGGTGAGGAGATCAAAAGAGAAGAAAGAAAGAAGTGAAGAGCAACGCGTGGGTTCATGTGACCTTGTTCATTGCACGCTTATAAGCGGTCGCGTAGTTCGGTTCTTATAACACGAATAGCAGTGAACAGGGTGCTGACCATGTCGATAACTTGTCCTTCGTCCATCAAGTTATGAGGTACCGATGAAGTGTCCCTCACTGTCGAAGTATGATGCCTCTTATCAGGTGCATGCATCTGTCGGAGCTAACACGGGAAAGATCCAGCCCTGACAGCGTTCAGTTTTCGAACTGATTTTTTATTATCGCGTTGCACCTGCCGCGCGGCCCAAAGGCCAAATTCTTCCTTGACGAGCGGCGCATTGAGACGCTACAGGGCTCCCCCCCGTAGAGCGAGAGCCGTAGGAATCACCAGAGGAGTCGCCCAGTGGACATGCTTGGATGTTGGCATTCGGACTTTAGATTGAAACCCCGCAGCTGCGAGAGCGGCCATATACGCAGGTTTCAGTTGATCAGCAGCCACGACGTCTTCACGGCTATTGATATCCAGCGTGAACATCTTAGGTGTACGATGGAGTACGTGGAATGGGCCATAATAGGCTGATGTTAGTGGTGGCCGTATTTGGTCACGCCGAACGAAGACGTGACTGCAGTCATGCAGATCCTGACTGACGAAGACAGACTGGGGGTGTCGGTCGGCAGGAATCACAGGAGCAAGGTCCCTAAACGTGGTGCGCAGCTCTCGAATGTACGTGGAGGCATCGTGAGTGGAAGGTGGCGATGATGGCTTGAAGAATTCTCCTGAAAGACAAAGGGAAACGCCATAGACTAGTTCGGCTGATGAGAAGATGAGATCCACTTTCAATGCTGATCGGATGCCCAGAAGTACGAAGAGAGGGTGGTCGAGACAACGTTCCCTTGGCTAGTGAGCAGTGAGGGCAGCTTTCAGTTGTCGATGAAGCCGTTCGACCATACCATTAGCGGAAGGATGGTAGGCAGTTGTGTGGATGTGTCCAATGCCCAGGATATTGGCAAATGCGGTGAAAAGGGCCGATTGAAACTGACGACCACGATCAGTGGTGACGACAAAAGGGCATCCAAAGCGCGACACCCAGCCGTTTGTGAAAGCCTTGGCAACTGGTGGTGCTGTAATGTCGGAAATGGGAAACGCTTCCGACCATCGGGTGAAGCGATCCACACATGTCAGTAGGTAACAGGCTCCTTGCGATGACGGAAGGGGACCGACGATGTCGAGATATATGTGAGATAACCTTGCGTCTGGAGGCCGAAACGGGGATGTTGCCGTGACAGTGTGACGGTGAACTTTAGCGCACTGGCACTCAAGGCAGGTTCACGCCCAGCGTCGGAAATCAGCATTGATGCTTGGCCAAAGGAAGTAAGATGTGACTAGCTTCTGGGTCGCACGAATACCAGGATGGCTCATGTTGTGCAATTGATCGAAAATTGCACGACCAAAAGCTGAAGGCACGAAGGACCGAGGAATACCAGTAGACGTTTCGCACGTTATTAATGAGGTATACTATGGAAGCGGGCACTCCGTGAACGATAGAGATGTGGATGAAGAGCGAAGACGATGCAGCTAAGGATCGTTGCTTTGCGCAGCTGCTAGCTCTTCCATGTCTAGTGGTGGCTGGGTCGACAAGGCATCGATACGGGCTAGTGCATCAGCAGCAGCATTTTCCGGCCCATTTACGTGTCTGAGATTCACAGTGAACTCGGAGATAAAGCATAGTTGACGGATCTCCCGTGCAGTATAATTGCTGTGATTACGATGGAAGGCAAACGTCAGGGGCTTGTGGTCTGTAACGACGTAAAAGTCCCGGCCCTCCAATAAATGACGAAAATGTTTGATGGCGATGTACACCACGAGAAGTTCTCGGGCAAATGCAGTGTATTTTGTCTCTGGTGGCTTCAGATTTTGTGAGAAAAACCCAAAGGGCTGCCAACCGGATACGTGCTGCTCGAGAACAGCGCCAACTGCCACGCTTGATGCATCGGTGACGAGACGAATTGGGGCATCAGGGACGGTATGTATGAGCATGGTAGCGTCTGCCAGAGCCTTCTTGGCAGTGTCGAAGGCAGATGCAGCGTCCTTGGACCACTCCAGTGGCACAGCCGGGTCTTTCGTTTTAGCCAATAGGTCGGTCAAGGGCTTCAGGATTGTGGCGGCCTTTGAAAGAAAGCGGCGATGGAAGTTTAGTAGGCACAGAAATTCTCGGAGTCTCTTCAGTGAAGTCGGGGGTGGAAAGTCTTGAATAGCCTTCACTGCTGGCGAGTGGTTGGATACCCTTTGGAGTGACAAGGTGGCCTAGGAACTCTATTGTAGCGACGCCGAAGAGGCACTTATTGGGATTAATTACGAAACCGTAATCATCCAGGCGGTGAAACAGGGTGCGTAGGTGGGCTTCATGCTCAGGGCCGGATGAGCTTGCTACAAGGAGGTCATCAAGGTAGGCAAATACGAAATCGAGACCTCGCATGACCTCGTTGATAGTGCGCTGAAAGGTCTGTGCAGAGTTGCGCAATCCAAAAGGCATCCTCACAAATTCAAACAGACCGAATGCCCGGTGATGGCCGTCTTCGGAATGTCGGTGGGTTCTACAGGAATCTGATGGTAAGCCTTCATTAAGTCAATCTTAGAGAATATTGTGCACCCAGCCAAATTTGATGTGAAATCCTGTATGTGAGGAAGTGGATAGCGGTCTGGTAAGGTGTGGGCATTGAGAGCGCGGTTATCCCCACATGCTCTCCAGTCGCCAGGATCTTTCTTCAGCACCATGTGGAGTGGCGACGCCCAGTTGCTGGAGGAAGGCCGCACAATGCCGAGTTCATGCATGTGCTCAAATTCACGGCGGGCGATGGCGAGGCGTTCTCCAGATAGTCAACGGGGTCGTGTAACAACGGGAGGTCCAGTGGTCACAATGTGGTGAGTGATGGAATGCTTCATTGGTGACTCTCTGGTGTGCGGCTTCGTGATGCCGGGAAAGTTGTCGAGTATTTTTGCATACGGCAAGGCAGGTGTGAGAGCTCGCAGTCCCGTTGGCGAGGAAGTACAGAGTACACCGCTGATGGATAGGCATGTGGTGAGATCAATGAGGCGATGAGCATGCATGTCCATAGCAAGGTTGAAAAAACTGAGGAAGTCAGCTACAAGAATAGCTTGCGAGACGTCAGCAAAGACGAAAATCCAGAGAAACGTACGGCGTAGTCCAAGGTCAAGTGTAAGAGAGCGTTGGCCGTATGTGCGAATGGCGGAATTGTTGATCGCTTGGAGTGGGCAGGTCTGTTCGTTGCGACGGTGATCTGCACACGAGGCCGGGATGACGCTAACCTGGGCTCCTATGTCGACTAGGAAGCAAGCACCAGTGATCTTATCAGAAACAGAAAAGGCGGCATGACTTTCGACCAGTACCACCTGCCGCCGTCAGTGGCCGGTCGTCGCATTTCCCGACCAGGAGCATGGGCGAGTGCATTTGCGAGCAGAGGCACCGAATCGGCGGTGGTACCAGCACATGGTTGAGGATGAAACGTCCCGCGGTGCGTCGGGTGGCCGAAGTTCCGGAGAACGTGGCGGCGTCGAGGAGCGACTGTGTATCTGAAACCTGAATGACGGTCGACGATGCGCAGTTACAAAGTCATCGAGGCGCCTAACAAGGGCGTCCAAACAATTCTCGATCCTCGCGAGCGCCGGGTCTGCAGCGGTGGCCGGTGGCGGTGTGGTAACGGCGTTGAGGCTATGTGCCCGCGAGTAGTCCGCCACTCAGTCAGCAATTTCAGCGAGTGTGTCTAGTGGGACATCTCCTGCAGCTACGAGGACCGGGACCATGCTCTGCGGTAAGCGCTGGAGGAACAACTCACGTACCAGCTTCTCCTCTTGAGGGGCGGAGGGGCCGCCAAGGAGCTGGCGCATGCGTCGCAGGAGCTGTGATGGGCGATGGTCACCGAGCTCTGTAGCCGTGATGAGCTGTTGGAGTCTGCTGTGTTCGAACTCATACTTGCGGGAAATGATAGCTGCCTTCAACGTGTTGTAGGGATGGCTCGGGTGTGGCGACGCTAAAATATCAGCTAAGTCGTCGGCTACGTCCGGAAGTAAGCAGGATACCAGATGCCAGGGCCTGGTCTGTTGGCTGGTGATTTGCCGTAGACGGAAGTGCGCCTCAACCTGCAGAAACCATGTGCTGGGGCTGTTGAGCCAAAATGGTGGCAGGTTGACATGTTGAATCGCAGCGACTGCAGCACCGCTAGGTTTGGCGTCTTCTTGGGCGTCAGGACCGGTAGGATTGGTGGCAGAGCCGGCGGGATCCATGCGGGATGATTGCGGCTGTGTGTTCTTTATCGGGTCACCATTGACTGTCGGAGCTAACACGGGAAAGATCCAGCCTTGACAGCGTTCAGTTTTTGAACTGATTTTTTATTATCGCGATGCACCCGCCACGCGGCCCAAATGCCAACTTCTTCTTCCTTGACGAGCGGCGCATTGAGACGCTACACATCTTTAGTAGTTCGTGACAAGCATCTTTTGAATTGTTGGTGGAGGTGCCACTGTCCTTTGAGACAGCTGCGCTCGGACTGGGTAGAAAGAATGAAGTGTCAGATCCACTACTAGCAGAAGTGCCTTTGTTCTTAGAAGGAACAGCACTTGGCCCGAGTGAGCTGTAGGTAATTTTGGACATGCTTCGAGAAGCGATGAGGTTTTGGAGGCTTTGGTGAAGCACCGGTGACGGGACCATCGCCCCTTAATGGATGCAGCTGGTTTTCGGCGCGAGATGCCGTCTCTAGCGCTTTTCTTTATTATTGTTAGATGCCTTCGAATAAAAGGACAGTCTTTCGAAGAAGCATCTTGTGGCTCATTGCAATTTGAGCACTTAAGTACCATGGTCTGGCACGCGTCCTTATTGTGGTGCCCAGCGCATCGGTAACAGAGGGTAGAGTTCGTGCACACCACTTACGTGACGTTACTTCATGCACTTTCAGCACTGAAGTGGTTTCGGTTGAAAAGGGTGAACGGCATGTCGAAAGTGGTCCACTTTTACGTGTGATGGAACTGGTTCACCTTTTAAGGTAATTCTTACGCATTGTGATGTTCTGATACGATATATATTTGCAATGACGGCATCTTGAGAAACTGGCTTAATCAAGACTGGTAGGTCCGATTTGGTAATGGCTTCAGCAACATCGTATACTTCTTTGCCTAGTAGTATGCGAGAGCGGACTTTTATCTAATTAAGTTCCGAAACTTCACGCAATCTGTCAAGTGAATTCAAATGATTTACGTCAATCGCTATAATGTTCTTGCTGCAATTCACTCTGACTTCTTTTACTTCGTTTGGCACCAGTGCCTCTAGGTGTTAATGCATCTCATGTTGTCACTAGTGATAACTGGCATAAAGATGATGGTTAATACCTCGGCATTTCGCGAAGATCGCATGGTGGGCTAACTCGAATCGGGTGACGTTCTCAGAAATCGTCTCTTTTTTTCTTTTGGTTCCTCACAAGCTCGAAGAAGTCGTCCCCTGTTTCTTCACTGCTGACGAAAGTGAGTGCGGTGTTATCGCTGTCAGAGCCGCTCTTTGAGCTGTAGCGCTTCCCGAAACCAACACCCATTGTCATTAAAGTGTCCGGCAGTCTTCCGTAGCGCTCTACCTTGATCACACACGGGCAAAACACCGCGCTTGACAGGCGAATTGAAAATTATTTGAAAAAAAACAATAGAACTAAAAATTTTCGGTATTCTGCCACACTGGCACTTCGTCGTCCCAGTGTTGTATAAATAAAACAAAAACTGTGCTCATCGAACCTAGCACTACAGCGGAATTATTATCCAGAAACCTTTCTACAGTACTATTGAGCCCCTTAAAGACGAACTGCTTCGTGAACAATCACACGTGTCACTGCTAGCTCAGAACTGGTAGATGGATAATATTTATCGACAAGTTGTGTGAATGTTATAACGTGGAAACTAAAATCATGCCAGAGTTCCATATCAGGGAAATTGGTCATTGCATTACCAATGGAGTATACGACTCATTTCTACAAGGCTTGTCGTCACATTGAGCTCTTTGGAGTAATCACACTCACAATATTGCTGCCCAGTGTACCTCTGATACAGCGCCAACTCTACCCATGTTATTCTGAAGAGCAGATGTTATAAAAGTTGTGTCAGTTCGCCACATCACCCTATGCTGACTAGTTCCTTGAGACCCGCGCCTACACAACCTTGATTTATGACTACAGCTCCAAATGCTCACAATATTTCTGGACGTGACGCCCCAATCCTGCGGCGATTGTTGGTTGGTATATCATTCTTACACTCATAAGGCTATCTCTTAATGTGTGCTTGTTTCTAGGAGGATGTGCTGCTCGACGGGACAAAGCGCATCGCGCCCTGGTAGCTTAGAGAAAAACGATTTCGCCTCGCTTGTACAGACATATTCAATCTGACTACTTGTTTTGTTCGAGCCTATGCTATTCGTTTTTTGTTCACAGTGAAAACTCTATATGGCTAGGAGAAACGAAAACTCATTCACAACAAGAAGCGCTAAACGTCTCCGTTTAGGGCTTCGTCAGTTACGTCGTGCTCTACGTCGCTCCCAAGCGCACACATCGTTGAAAGCGCTGTAAGCGACGCCATTAATTTCTTCGCAGCCGCGCCCTCAAGCCCGCCCGCATTAGTTTCAACGGAGTGGCATTCAAAGGGGGCGAAAAAAAATCACAGCATATCCACGGAGTGTATGATGTGTGGGTCGAAGCATCAGCGAGTCCGGCTGCGCTTCTGTCCGTCCATTTGTTATTGCTTTCGTCCACCCGTTCATGCGTCCGTCTGTGCAACCACCCGTCCGTCCGCACGTCTGTCCATCCCTCTGTCTGTGCGTTCACCCATGCTTTATCCCGTTCGTCCGTCTGTTCGTCAGTCCCTGCGTCTGTCCGTCCATTTGCACGTCCATACGTCTGTCCGTGCATCTATCCGTCCATTCGCGCGTCCATCCGTGCGTGCGTGCGTCTGTACATCTGTTTGCCTGTCGGTCAATTCGTCCGTCCATGTGTCTGCCTGTCTGTCCGTCCGTGCGTCTGTCCATCCGCCCGTCTATCTAGTGAACACACCAACTACCACCATCTGGCATGTTTTGATCATATATGCATCATAAAGAAGTACTGCCAACCAGCGGATATTCCTAGGACTAAACGAGAGGTGGCACGGCCGGTAGAGAGGAGAAGCATGCGTGTACTCTCTTACGACCTGCGCTTTGTATCTAGTTCCCACCTTTCAGCACGCCAGGTCATCGCAATACGGACCAACCCCCGCTAAACCTTGCTAAAACCAAGAAGATTACCCCCCAACGATATTACTGTGGCAACATATATAGTACTCAAAGTGCGTCCTTTCGATACTAATTTTTTAGTAAGCATCAAATTCAAGGAAAATTTTATTGGAGATTAAGTCATCGATACTCGTCTCTGTAAGTTGTTTCATTAAACACAGCTATCCTTTTATATATAATTAACGTGGGCTGGCTTGCCCCTCAATTCAAAAGAGTCTGCGCGTGCCGCTCTATTCTGGCAATGGAGGTGGCTACCTACTACTACTACTACGACGACGACTACTGCTACTACTACAAAATATATCGCGGACGCACGACCCACAGCTTAAGCAGCTTCACCCCTAAAAATTTAAACGATGCTTAGTAAATTTCAAAGTGTGTCAGGTGAACGCTTGTGCCCATCGAGGCGGGGTTGGCCAGAATTGAACGCGCGTTTATCTCGCGTAGTAGAAATCTGTGGATTGAACACGAAAGGCACAGCCAGCTAAGCGCGATCGCTGTACGAGCTTTTTGAAGTCCGACGTGGTGTGCGACTGACGCTACCAGCGTGCGATGGCGCTTCTTGGCAGCTACGAGGAACCACGCAAGGACACAAAGGGATGAACGAACGTGAGCATAAGATATTAAAGGCTTTCGCCTTAAAAGTGTCATCTCTAGGTAGAGGTCACCTCAACAGCGCCATACAGTGATGGGGTGTGGCAGATATAAAAGTGTATACGAGAGAATAGAAACAGAGATTATGGAAAATCAGGTGGTTCGGCCCCACCCTGTCTGTGCGCGCGCGTTGCCTCTCAGCCAACGAAAGCCGTTAGGCAGGTCAACAGGCAAAGGAGCGATTTGAAAAAAAAATATGACGTTCGGGCTCACATGTGCTTGAAGATTTCAATCTCGCAGAAGCCTTACAACTTCCACATGTGACAACTAAAGCCCAAAAACTAGGGGACCCTTAAGCTTCGCCTTTAAGAGTTATAGGCGACAGTGAGATCTGGCCCCAAGTGCGCCGTTAAAACGCTAAGTGCATACTTATTACTATGTTTTGTTACAAACACACACACGTACACACACATACACACACACACACACACAGTAGATTGTACGAGCGCGCACGCACGAACACACGTTTTTGATCCAAAGCAAAAATCGCATGACCTAGCGTTTCAAGTTTAATTGATCAATGCCTTTTCAAAGGCATAATATTGCCACACCGACTAATTACTTTATCCGATATGATGAAGAACCCGCGTCCAAAGTCTTATGCGCGCCCGTGCTTGTGGCCGCATGAATCATGCCTCCCGTTCACGGGCTCGAGTAAGTGTGGGTTGGATCTTCGAAGAATAAGAAGGCACGTTGGCGGATGAACACTTTTAGGGGCAAAGCTCCTTAAAGCGGCACCCGTTCATCCCTCGTTGTAGACATAGTGCGTAACCAGTCTTACGCTTTGACCTGCAAAATGGTGCCAATGGGAGATTTCTCTTGTGCGTTGTTGAAAAATAAAAATTCGCAGCGTGCGCGTTAGCTAAAAGCCGAATTTTCCTGTGTCTCATTCCCAATCAGCAGCCATTGGCGTGTACATTGAGCACTATCTGACAAGAAAGGGTTGCTACGTTATACTCTCTGGGCGTAACCTCTTTGGTTTTAGAAAGGTTTAGCGGGCTTTGGGCCACAGTGCGAATAATACAGTGAACTAGTATATACCGTGAACTCGAAGTGGTTAAAGGTAGGAAGTAAACAAGAAGCGCAAGCTGTAAGAAAATGTGCGTGTGCCACCTCTCGTTTAGTCCTTGGAATGTCCGCTAAATGGCGGTGCTTCTATATGCAGAATATATGATGAAAAATATGCGAGATGCTGGTACTTGGACTGTTGACTAGATAGATGGACAGACACACAGACAGATGCATGGACGGACGCACAGATGGCTGCACGGAAGAATGGACGCTCGGACGGACGCAGTGGTGGATGCATAGACAAACGCATGGACGGTCACACAGACGGACGCATGGATGGACAGAAGCAAGAACTAATGGACGGAGGGATGCTTCACCCCACTCTCCAACATTCGCCTCGAGGATATTCTGCCATTTTTGTTTTGGAACGCTCTAACAGGCTCGCATATTTTTCATTTTTTGCACATAATTTTCAGGGCACAAGTTCGCCCATATTAAACTAGTTTTTGGTGTTTATTCTCTTGAATACGTTACAATAAGTATTCCGCTAGATGGACAAAGTTGTCCATTTCTACAGCTGTTTGAAAGTTGTGTTTTTAGTGGTGGTGCCTGCACTATCCCAGTCTTTTTCGACGTAGTTTGATGGCCTTCAAAATGTGCCTACAAATCGCCGAATGGGCTCGTTTTCGTCATGACACCTGCTGAACAAAATGCGTTAAGGAGACTCCTTCCACTACATGGTATCTATGTAGTATTTGTTCTCAGAGCAGCTGCAAGTAACATAGTCGCTTTGTGGTAGGACACCTGCTAGCCTCACGAACGGCCCGAGTTCAATACACACTCGAACCGAAAACTTTATTCTTTACTTTATTTGCTTCTTTCTCAATTTTTTGCTCATGGATGACTTCTCACTCACAACCAATGGTGCCTACGCCGACGGCGGAATTTATGCGACACGAGCTCTCTAACGCTATCACGTTAAAACCAGCCAAGCTTCCGAGAAGAGCGCCCACAGCTGATACATGTGAGACTTCATGTTCTCCGGGCCGAAGAACACAAATTCTGATGCCCTGTCCATGTATAAGAAATAGCCCAGGTGCGAAGCGAAAAGAGCAACTGAACACCGAGGATACGGCAGCCTTCCGACCTGAAAGCTAGCAACAGGGCTGAGCTGAGGCGCGATATTGTACGCAGTGTAACGAAGCGTGTTCAACGGCGCCCGCTTTCGGCGGAAGTTTCTCGGCTGCCATGTTTGCAACTATCTGTGACTGCGCCTTTCAGCTTCGTTTGTTAACCATCTGTATGGAGTGCTTACGCGGTGGTATTTCTTTATTCCTACTTCCTTCTTTCTACCCTCTATGCTTCTCCTTCCAGAAGGAGAAAGCAAGCATCTTTTGGTGGCGGCTGTCAGCCTTTTAACTGCAAATACTTTCTTTGCGTACTGTATAAATACTTCGAGAATTTCTATCTATCTATCTCTCTCTCTCTCTCTCTCTCTCTCTCTCTCTCTCTCTATATATATATATATATATATATATATATATATATATATATATATATATATATATATATATATATATAAATCCAGCTGCTTCCATGATCGGCTCTTTAGCTTGGTGCTGAAGAACTTTAGTACGGGAGGGCAAGATCGATCAACGAATATGTCTGGCTGGTCATGAAATAAATAACATGAAAATCCTGCCACGTATGTTCTCAAATCCCTCTCTCCCGACACCAGTGGCAAATACCCATATACTACGTGCCACAGTATGCGGGTATGTGCTACTGGGAATTGCCAGTTAACATCTAGCCCAGAAACGCTGAAAAAATGGTTCGGTAATTTTGGTACGAGAGCGCTAAAAAAATTCACATTCGCACCATTGACCTCAATATTATTGGTATAGTTAGTGTTCTATGATTAAAAAACTGCACTAAGTATTTCGCCGTATCCTCGTATTTCTTAAGAGAAACTGCGCTAATTAACTTCGTATTGGGCAGCATGTGTATTGTAGATTTTTAATCTTGGCAATATTAAATGCTAGGGTCGCTGCAAGAATTGCACCCAATCTGTCTCTGTGCTTGACAAGTATTATACAACAGAACCACGTCCAGCCTCGAAAATGCTTTTGGAAAAACGCCCTATATATGCAGGAGTAATGTTGGTAAAACGGTAACTGTGCTTGAAGAGCTGGCTATGTAATTTTATAAACATTATATATGTGCGCTAATGATACAGGAGTCACGCTGGGTTAACGTCAGCTGTAGTTAAGCACCATACACTGAAGTAGGTAGGTAAAGCTATCACTATCCAGAACTACCATGATTCCAAGCACGAGCGTTGCGTATCAGCTTACGGCTTTTGGTGTTGATTACACCCACTTCGCTGTTGGCCTCGTCACGCAGCTCTAAACAGCTGGTTGTATAATTGATATAAACTGTTCAACATTTGCATGTGTGCACAACATTCTTACATATCCTTGGAGTCATTTCGTAACGTTTCGTTTAATAAAATAACTGCACCAAAGTCTTCTTCGCTCCGCATGCTTCACATAACATGTATTCCCATGGTACTTGGGACCTGTCGAATTTTTCGTGCCACCGTGTTTTTTGTGTAATCTACTCGTATAATAATAATAATAATATAATAATAATAATAATAATAATAATAATAATAATAATAATAATAATAATAATAATAATATAATAATAATAATAATAATAATAATAATATTAAAATTATTAGAGTGCTACCGCACTGAAATGGCGGAGCCACCATTGTGCGACTACTCTATCTCTGCATATACGATGCACCGCCTCAGGTGCCACTCAATGACTTAACGGGCATCGCTTTATGATCCAGTGAGCCTTAACAAACTTGGTGATCGGTCTTTCAACCACCAGAAGATCTTGGGAGCCTGGCTCAGCGTGATCAGAGAGATATTGTACAAGACCTTCTGCACTTCTAGGACAATTATTTGAGTGATCGCCTGCAGTACACTGCACTGTGCGCGTGGTAGTGAATTGTGTACAAGAATGTGTTCTGTTTATCTTGCCCCCACAATCTACTGCGCATGCGTAGCGTATTTACAACTTATAACATTGTATTCAGCATCCCTTCTTGCTGAATTCGCTCACTCACTCTTTCTCTCTCACGTGGCACTGAAAAAAGTAGGCGCTGCTTATCGACGAAGACACAGAAAAGACAGCAGACAAAGAACGAGTGCTAGTCTTTTGTCTGCTCTCTTTGTGGTGTGCTCGCTGATTTCTAGCTCCTATTTTTTTCCTTATCATGTATAGGCAAATAACCAAAAAGTATGTTCTTATGGAAGGCCTGTATTCTATTCAAGTGTAGCGATGATCCGGTAAAAACTCATGTACCCTCGTGACGCCCCAATATACACGGACCCTTATACAAAAAAGAAAAGACACAGCTTATCCACGAAGTGAATGATGTTGAGTAGGCGAAGCAGTGGGATCGTTTGATGTTACCGTAAATCCCCAGGGACATTTACCACTCACGCATGTAAATGAGTGACAAAGCGGTACGTACGTATATTCATTGCTTATTGTTGAAAATGACATGCTGTGTGGAGTTCTCAATTTCCCTTTTCTTTCATTATTACTGTCCTGTGGTATCGAATATAGCCTGAAGTTAGTAAAGACGAGATTTTTGCACGTTATCCTTGTGGCTGTCAGTTGTTTTTCGTCATACGAAATGCACCGTAGAGCATATGTTCATGTTCACCTATTGACCGGGGCGCATACTCATACTGCATGAGCCAAACGCTGTCTGTGATCGTCAACGTCCTCATATATATCGTCATCAGCATCATTGTCACCACAGCTACTGCGAAATCTATTGCCGCCAACGGACAAGCCTCGCCCTTTCTAGTTCATTTCAATATTTTATTTATTTACAACAATAATGTTTTCGGAAGGCAAGGAAAGAAAAGCTGATAAATAAGTTTAAGGGTGCCCTGGCCACCCTACACCTATTGCAGGGTAATGGGGGTAATGAACAGTAAAAATAAATTAGTAAATGAATGCACACATATTATAATGCACATGGCTATCTTCCATGCAAGAAATAAACGTGCTTGCATAGACATTTAAAGAAACATTCTAAAAATCATTTCTCCTGAGAGACAACATTAACAAAAAGGAATGGGCGGCGATCTTTTGGAGGTAAGCATATGGTAAGGATACTTATGGTAAGGATACTTTAAATGAGGTTTCCGGGTTGTTAAAAAACTGCTACCAAATAATTTTATTCAGTAAAGCTGCAAGCGTGCATTGGGACTGTACCTTAGTTTGGCTGGCACCTTAAGAAGCTCCGCCTCTAAAACTTACACTACACTGCATAGGACTCCCTGTCATGAGCACTGCTATTGTCATCAGCATGACTACAATCACTGCAGGGCAACGGCCTCTCTAATGCTCCACCCATCATCCCAGTCATGTGTCTTGTGCTGCCACGTTACACCTGCAAACTTCTTAATCTTATGTGCCCACCTAATTTTCTGTCTCCACCTCACTCGTTTCCCTTCTTTTGGACTCCAGTAAGTTACCTTTAGCGACTAGTGGTTATCCTGCCTTCGCGGTATGAGCACGGCCGATGTGCATTTATTTTTTCTTGATTTCAACTATATTACCGTTAACACCCGTTAGTTCCCTGACCCACGCTGCTCTATTCCTGCATCTTAGGTTACACATATCACTTTCATTTCTATCACTTGCTGCATCGTCCCCTATCACTGCTGTTAGTTGCCCTAAAATTTCAAGTGGACTGTTTAGAAAGACTGACAACAGGGCATTGTTGTTAAGATCTCAAATGGCGCCACAAGGTAAAACAAAAACATGCAAAAGGACAAAAAAATGGGCTCTTGTGTTTCGTGTTCCCTTCCCATGCTTTCGTCTTACCTTCTGATGCCGTTTTAGTAGAGGTAGACTGTTAGTGCACCTATTTATTTTCATCCCCTTTTTCTATGGGACCTCAGTGACGAATGAGTTAGTATACAGGCACAGTCCTAGTTCTTGCAGTGTTGGAGCATTTGCCGCAAGGAGCCTCATGAGAAATATACTTAAAAATTTGCCGCCCCAGCACTTCGTCGAAATGATAAACTAGTTGAACCTGGAACATGCGGCCCGGCGTTTAGCAGTGGGTTAAACCCGATGTGGCCCTGAAGCTTTTCGCAATTATTGCTTACATGTTCGTACTTCCTAATAAGGTTAGACACACGTTTGACCAAAACGAGATGCAAAAAGAGGAGACAAACAGCTTTTGCATTCTGTTTACCACAGTGTTTATTTCACATGCGGCACATTGTGCCTCGCATGATCACGGTTATGGAGGAGTGCAAGGAGTGGTTTATTCTGCTTTGCAATGCTTTAATCACAGCGGCTGTCTTCAAACTACAGGCGATCACACACGACGCAGCCCAACACAATGTGCCGCGGGAGAAACTTCCGCCGCAAAAGGCATTCGCACCGGCGAACGCGCTACAGGATACCATATATATGTGGAATTTAACGTCCCAAAACCACCATATGATCATGAGAGACGCCGTAGTGAAGAGCTCCGGAAACTTCGACCACCTGGGGTTCTTTACCGTGCACCCAAATACGACAACGCAGGCCTACAGCACTTTCGTCTCCATTGGAAATGCAGCCGCCGCAGCCGAGAATCGATCCCGCGACGTACGGGTTAGCAGCCAAGTACCTTAGCCACTAGGCCACCTCGGCGGGGCAAGTTGGTCCTCTAGCATTTGCTCGTTTTTTAAGATCATTGTGCAGAATTCTGAAAAATATCCGCATCAGCATATTAAGATAAAGAGGAGAATAACTGCGCCTTAACTAGAGAACGCCTTGTGGTGCCTTTCTGAACGGCAGTTGTTTCAGCCCCAAGGCAGTTACCGCTACCCCATCACACGTTTTAAGGTGTAGACAGCTACCTCCTACTTGTACGTGTAATCGATGAGACCTTCGTGCGAATTAAAAAAGCGCTTTTGCTCTTCATCATAATAGCCATAGGCAGCAAAGGGGAGAGTGGGCAGTCAGACCTTGGTGTCGTAGCCTATGTCGGTCAGCTCGAGATGAAGCTGCGCCTGGAAGGCGTTGCATTGAGAGCACGTAATATTAGGCATGTTAACAGATAGAAAACGGAACGCATACTCTGTGAGTCCACAGGCGGCGCGAGCATGCCGCAACTGGCCCGACGCGAGGCCGCGTAGTCCACCGAGTTGCGTGAAGTGCGTCGGGATCCGGGTCCTTTGGTGCCCGGCGGCTGAGCCAAGGACCCATCCACAGAGCTGAGCACGGCGGGTCCCGGGGGCGGCGAGGCAGCATCACCCATGCGATCACGCCCGGATGTGCCGAAACGGGCTCTGCAGAAAGAAGGAGAAAACGAACACCAGAGGCAAATATTCGTGACTATTTTCTAGAAATTATAAAAACGAGCTTTCGTGACAACGTAAGTTAAACCCATGTTTTTACGCAATATATTCAGTCTTCAATATTTCTAATTTCAACAATGCGGTTGCCTCTAACGTACATATTACCGTCAAAGTGCGTGCATGTCCGACTCATTTCGAAGTTCAACCCCTCTACATAATAAGAAGTCCGCCATGGCGGATCAGTGACCACTGTGCTCTGATGCGGACCCTAAGGTCGCAAGTACAATCCCGCTCACGGCTCTCGTATTTCTGTGGAGGCAAAAGGGTTGGGGCCCTTGAGCTCTGATATATCAGTGGCTCGTTAAAGAGCACCACTTGTTTGAAATCTGCAGAGTCCTAAACTATGACGTCTCTTATAATCATATCGCGTTATTAGGATGTGAAAATCCAGATATTACTAATATAACATGTATTTGGAATGAAGTTTCAACCTATTGAGACGCCACATAGAATATGTGAGAAAAACTTCGCGTAAGATTATTTGATGACAACCGCCTTTTTTTTCTTTTGCTTAACAGTCAATTGTAAATATTGACTCACCGCCATTGAAACCTTTCGGAAAACATGCAAGCTTTTTGTACCTTAAGCGCCCTAAGGATTGCCCACCTATGGCCGACTGATTGTGCCATGAAATGACGTCGTGTTACATGACGTCACTATGACGTGTTTCGTGTATACTCGTTTTAAGAATTAGTATCAACTTTATATCACCTTACAGTCACACTTATATACGAGTACAACTTTAGAAGGCAGCGACATTTTCCCCTTAAAGGCGGATGCACACGAGCCTCTACCGATAGGCGCGCACTTAAGGTGACGTCATGGGCCAGACGGCTGGTGACCCTGCTGACGGAAATCATGCTGCCTTCGTTGCCTTCGTTGTCCTAGCTTAGCGCGCAAACATCGTTGGCAGCAATCTGATAAGATAGTGGAGCATCTAGCTGCACGAATGAGCATTTTGAGCTCGCCAGCAATAATGATGAAATAATAGTGTTTCAATTCAGATATGCTAGCCTTGAGATGTGTTTATATGCCACTTCTCAATTCGAGCATGATGTGTGAGGGACGTTGCTTATCGGCATGTGCAATCTGGCATGTGCGGTAGCATTTCCGTCAGTACAGTTTTACCAAAGCTCTCGTCAAGACAGAAATTTTATTTCTACCGACCAATACGCGTTCTAGAATGAGTTGAATTTTCTTTTAGTGGAACTATTTTTTTAGTCACAGAGCGAATTGGCTGCTGCGCTTCTGTCATCTGGGAGGGGCCTCTCCTGTCTTCTGAAGATGTACCCGACTACAAGTCTATTCACGGATTGGTAAGCGAACTAGTGTTCATGCGCCACCACAATATTTATAGAACAGATGCGTTATTTGTGGGGGGGAGCTGCAAAGACACCTACCAGCAAACTCTATCATGACAACTTGTCAATAATGCCTCTCATGCGGGTTTCTTACTTTATAAAATATGCCTGCTGAATAGAAACCAATAAAAAACACATTTGCAGGTAAAATAAAAAAGGCGTATGGATAGCACCACTGAAGAGAGATTTAGGAAGCATACACATCATGTTGAAAAAAAAACGAACAATCTTTACGTCAACGGTTCAGAAGTTCACCCACTCGGCCTCTCTAAGAGGTGAAGCCGTGAGTATGAGTCTCACTGAGTCCAGCTGAGTAATGTGTTGGCTAGATGTAGTGCAAAGGAATCCAGTTAAGCAAATGCTTAGCGAGTTCAGTAAAAGTGAGCCTGGTAAACCACAATTTTGGTGAGGATCAGTCCGACTGAGTTGTCCGAGCAAAACATAATTTCTTAGTGTGACCTCCTATTTTAACGTGACAGCGTTCTATAGTTCGTCTTCGGTGTCGGCTGTTTTGAGCGAAAGATCACCATCTTGTCCGTGACCGAAAAATTGAAACAGACGCAAAGAGAGAGAGAGAGAGAGAGAGAAAACATTTATTATGTGGCCAGTGAGTGAATGTTGGAGGTTCCAGGGAATAAATTATTAAAATTTGTGGATCCGAGTGAAGATTGAACCCATGCCGCCTGCGTAGCAAGCCGATCTTTCATCAAAGAGCCACAATATTATTAAGAAAAAACACAACCTCTAATGCCGAGGAGGCACCGGCACCTCTGCAAGCACCCCCCCCCCCTCTTGCCCTTATCCTCCGATGCTACTATTTTTTCGAGGCCAGCAAGACTTGTGTAGCAAAAAAAACTACAAGAACTAGTACCTTAATGAGCGTCTGAGCCTGTTGATGATATTATAAAATTTCTTTGTACGTGGAAGGTCGCATATTGGTCAAACCGGTCGCTGCTTCAATGGTGACACTTGCTTCCATTCAACCTCATTGACATTGTCAAGAAACAAAATTGACTCCAGTGCGATCGGTGTGACTGTTACTGTTGACGTCAGACTCTGGGGAGTCCGTTGACAAGTTTGATGGTGAGAAGGGAGAATAAGAACAGTAAGTTAATAAAGCAATTCATTAAAAACATGAAGGGCATTTTTTGTAGCCGCTCTCTCGTCGCCATCTAGAATTTCAGTCCGGGACCCAAGAACCGTCCCATGTCCAGCCTAGACGAATTATCTCTTACTGTCTATGTGTGTGTCGGGGGATGGGTATTTGTTTGGTGTTTTACGGTACATGACTGTCATGTCGTAAAAGGAGTCACATTAACGCACCATGTATTGCATGGGAAAAGCGTACAGTCGAGCCAGGCGTGAAAAGTTGACAATTGAACAAACAGTGGCTGTTTTGAAGGGCCACCAATTTCAAAGCGCTGAGACATATTTAATTATCAGCAGCCGCAGAACCGGCAACAAAGTTAATAGTGGTGTAGATTCACGTATTTGCACTACGGAGTCGTAGTGGACTTTTCACTGATTCGCAAAAGAAAAATCATTACGGCGTTGTGGAAAATGAACAACTGTGTTTACTATAAGCACTCAACGATACTTTGAAACGGCCGATCCGGCATGCGCAGTCATTCCTTTCCTTAAATTGCGGCATGCACCGAGAACTGATGCAGGCTAGGAGTTCATAAGGTCATGCGCACAAAGACCGATGGTACGCTATCACAATCTGCTCTCAAAGTTGTACTAAAATTCCAATAGCTGACATACGGACGTCATGATGTCACAAAATTTCTCGATTTGTGACGTCATTATGTTGTCACAGGCTTGCGTTGTCCCGTAATGATTTCGCTGTACCACTGGTGTTGCGCTGACACCAACTGCCAAATTCCATAATTTTGAGGCGGTCATATCAAGATGGTCTTCACTAGAATACAGCTGATGAATCTTCAATTCTCGTGAGTATAAGGCTTTCGCCTTAATAGGGGTGCTGAATTTGTCATATTGATTTCAGCTTCACATCTGAGGACATTTTTCATATTTTATTTTGACCTTTTGAGTGTTAAAGCATTTCGCCTTGTCGCAGTTTAGAAACCATGGCATTCGTTTCTATTTTTTGTGTACTCAAGAACAAGTCTTTATACTGAACTGTAAAATTGCATCTTTTCTCTGAAAGAAAAAAAACACTATGACAATGAAGTCCTGTAGGCTATTTGTACATGGTAGTGGCACAAATGCCTGCTTTAAAAGAAGGGTTAATAATTTATTTCAAAAGTAAAAATAAAACTATTGTTCGTACTTGTTAAGTCGTCAAAGAGCCTTTCTTACTAATATGTCATTTCTTAAATTTAACTCGCACAACTATGCAAACATTGAGGTTCAGGCTATTTCAGATATTTATTTATAATCTTAGCTAATTTCAACCCAATTTGCCAGGTAGTTTTGGAGAAAAGGTGCGTGACGTTTCAAATTGTTTTTAAAAAGTTGATAATAATATTACAGCGCCGCTGTGTTAGAAATCTTCGCGGACAGTCGTCACAATTGATTGATATGTGGGGTTTAACGTCCCAAAACCACTATATGATTATGAGAGACGCCGTAGTGGAAGGCTCCGGAAATTTAGACCACCTGGGGTTCTTTAACGTGCACCCAAATCTGAGCACACGGTCCTACAACATTTCCGCCTCCATCGGAAATGCAGCCGCCGCGGCCGCGATTTGATCCCGCGACCTGCGGGTCAGCAGCCAAGTACCTTAGCTACTAGACCACTACGGCTTGGCGGTTACATACATTCACAAATTATTATGTAAAAAAGTATGGACCATCTCCCTGAAGGGAACACTGATGCGATGCAAAGCAGCAGCGGCGCACACGGCGTTGACCCGGTTGAAATGGGTGTCGACGCGGGTGCTGGAACAAAGGTTTGAGGCGCAACTCGGTGTAGCGTTTACTCTATTAAACGTTTGTTTGAAACGCAAAGACACAGCGCGCGGTTTCGGTATCGTGTATCATCGCACGTAAATGAGCCGAAGGCTGTACTTACTCGACATGCGCTCGAGCGTTGACGGTAGTGGAGAGGATGACGCGAGAAAGTAGTATATTGCGAGCACGTGGAGGGGCGTGCAGCTGCTGCAGGTGAAAGAGATGGTGACGTCAACGCGCAGTTGCGACGTGACCTACTTGGAATTGCTCCAACACCTATGGCGAGGAGTTTTGTGCGGACGTATCGGACAGCGTTACACAGGCTAGTCAAAGAGATGCTTACATCTAAAAAGCACTCAAACAAGTTGAGCGTACTCGGCGCGAAACAACAAGGGCAGAGGTGAAGAAATAACACGAACACCAGCGCTGGAGTTAGTGTTCCTTCTACGTTTGTTCACGTTGCATCGCGCTGAATACGCTCAACTTGTTTGAAGGGGCACTGCAAAACTTTTGGGAAAGCCTTATGTAGCACTGTAACGCGTGTAGCGATGGTTACTGAGATGAATTCAACAAGAATTGCTCATATAAGTCACGGAAAGTGATGTTATGATTCCTCAAAGTTCAAAACTCGAGCAGACGTCGACGAGAAACGTTTTTTTTTTCGCATTTCATTCACCCGTGGATGCCAAAGCTCACTTTCAAACAAAGTGCGTGTCTCATAAAGACGAACCACAAATATCACCTCATGGTGTTGATCCCGGAATGCCTCACTACCACTCTTTTTGACGGCGTTATTAGCGTGGTTACTACAAACCACGTGCGTCGAGTAGCAGACGCTCTCACGGTGAAAGAAGTGAAACTTTCTGAAGGCTATTTCACATGCATGATTGCAGCAAAAAAATTGTTCCAATAGCTCTGTTTGCCACCGCAGCTAATGCTAGTTTTGTTTTACATGAACAGCGAACAGTCCGCGATTTTCACTCTGCGACTGGAGCGGCTAGCTTCATTTCTTACCACCGTTCTTTGTGACAGGCATGGCAGAACTTTCAAAACATATTGTAACAATGTATGCGTTATGATAATATTAAGTTTACATGAGCGGTAACGAAGAGCATTTACAGGTCGGTTCACTGTTAGAGGGAACACGCGAGTGCGTGACCTGCACTCTGCGGCGGCTGCCTACAACACCATTAACCTACCGTTGAAGAAAACATGTTCGCTTTGGGCGTCATCTCTCCAAACAACATAACGAATCATGCCCCACCGTGGTGGTCCAGTGGCTAAGGTACTCGGCTGCTGACCCGCAGGTTGCGGGATCGAATCCCTGCTGCGACGGCTGCATTTTCGATGGAGGCGAAATGCTGTAGCTCCGTGTGCTCAGATTTGGGTGCATTTTAATCAACCCCAGGTGGTCGAAATTTCCGGAGTCCGTCACTACGGCGTCTTTCATAATCATATCGTGGTTTTGGGATGATAAAGTCCACATAACAATGATAACGATTCATGGCTGGTAGGCTAGCACTGCTAGATTACGCTCATTCTCCGCTCGCGCAAAGAGCGATGCCTGTAGTGCGTTGTCTTCTGCCAAGAAATCGAACGTGGCGTGCGAGCACGGTGCAAGCTGCAGGCATTTTCCAATATCACTAGTAGCGCAAGCGCTGAGGGAGCATAATCTAGCAGCGCTCGCCTACCAGCCATGACTTGTTCTCTTGGCTGGAAATAGATGACGCCGAAAGAGAACGTGTTCTCTTCAATGGTCGTTTGATGGTGCTGCAGGCAGCCACCGCCATAGTGTTTCTCACAGTCATATCTAGCGCTATCTGGCGCTAGTGAGCTGCTGGATGCAAGGGAATGACGGGATACGTCAGTTTTGAAGTTGACTCGCGTATATACCTCGAAGACACGTCTGGCTTTACGTTAAAATAACTGATTTCTTACTAAACGAGCCCATAACAAGCTATTCATTTTTGTCAGTGCACAAAAACATTATATTTAACACTACAACCTTCTACGTTGATGTAGAATTTTACGAAGCTTAAGAAGTAACCAACCATTGCTAAACTCGGCTGGCAGGCAGGCGACAAGCAAGCGTTCCCTCGCCACTTTTATGTCATCTGTTACTTCCTTTCACCGTTTCGTTGTGGCGTCAAAGAAAGTTGGCTTTTATTTTAGTATATAATACGCGTGAATGAGATCCGCCTATAAACGCTTTGTTTAAGTAAAGCTTTATTTACACAGTCGTATTCCCTTTTGAGCCGAAGTTTCGGTGAACACCAGCCAACACAAGCCTCGCAGACACATATAGTCATTTCCAGCGCTCCAACATTGACCCTTAGAAATTCGCATAGACGGTGGTGCCAAAGTTCCCTCTAGGTATTTGTCAGAAACTCTATGACCGCCGCAGACTGCAGGCCACACGCTCGCATGTTCCCTCTAAGAGTTAACCGACCTGTACGTGTTTTTTTGTCATTTTAGAACACCTCCCAATCTACCTCCATGTTAAAATGTGCATCAGTCGTCATTACCAAACAACTCGACACAGTTTTGACTGCTTAGGCGGCCTGGCCCTAATTTCACGGGTCCCGACCAAACAATTGAGAGATGCCACGCACAGCGGGAATAGTACATATGTGAAGCACAAATGAGTAATGTTTATTTGTCACTTTGAAATCCGCACAACGTTACGAGGTGGAGTATCTCATGATTATCATGTTTCCCATGATTCTCTTGTTTGCACCAGTCACATACCTTCATCATCTATTGGCGTCACGTAATACCAAATTGTGCATACGTGAAACTAGCAAAACGGTTTACAACGCGTCATCAGTGTGGCATATAGTCATGATGTTCCATGACGCGCATGTCGTGATTATCACGCTTGGATGTGTCATTTACCTATGTCGTCCATTCGAGTTGCGTAATACCGAGTTTTGTACATGTGAAGCTAGCGAAACGGTTGCGAGCGCATCATGAGTGTAGCATGGAGTCATGTTGTTACATGACACGCATGTCATGTTTATCATGTTTGCACCAGTATCGTACTTTCGTCATCCATTCACGTTCCGTCATACAAAATTCAGTATAATTTAAGCTAGCGAAACGGACACCAGCGCACCATGAACGTGGCATGTAGTCATGTTGTTACATAACACGCATTTCATGATCACCACGTTCATACCAGTCGTATACCTTCGTCATCTATGCACGCACTGTAGTACCAAATTTGGTATATGTGACGCTAGCTAAACGGCCGCGAGCGCATTATGAGCATGGCATGTAGTCGTCTTGTTACATGACACGCATGTCATGGTTTTCATGTCAGGGTCTGTCGCTTGTGTTCGCCATGCAATCATGCCATACCATACCAGTTTTGCAACATACCTTGTGAACAAAGCCACGTCTCGAGCTGCTGGACCATGAAATGTAAATCATGACATTCATGACATAAACTGCATGATTTTCATGTTATAATTAGTCGAATATGTTCTTCATACAATCATGTTACGCCATACCACGTTTGGTACCAATACCATTATCAAAACGGCAAGGAGAGCTAAAAGTCGTAGACGGCTAGATAGATAGATAGATAGATAGATAGATAGATAGATAGATAGATAGATAGATAGATAGATAGATAGATAGATAGATAGATAGATAGATAGATAGATAGATAGATACGCTTAAAGTCGGCGAAGTTGGCTAAGAAATGCTTCACATTTAAAATCGCTCCGCCACTGCGATCACAGCGAAAAATTTCCAATGTAATGGTAGCCTGCCGCGAACCGCTGCGGCAGGAGCGAACTGCCTTTTAGTTCACTGTGAGTGAATTGGCAGACTGAAAATCGCTACTTTTTGAGACGCTTCGGCCGGGATCACTTCTCGGCCTGGGGACATTATCATTCTTGACATTATCAAATTCCGCCATGTTGTCACATTCCGCCAATATTCAATGCTAATTGGCCAAGCGAGCTGCTACGACTTTTCTATTTGGATTAAAACGCCAGCATTAAGAAATTTTACAACATGATGAAATTAGAC
The DNA here is from genome assembly GCA_013436015.1 of Rhipicephalus annulatus. Classification (NCBI taxonomy): domain Eukaryota; kingdom Metazoa; phylum Arthropoda; class Arachnida; order Ixodida; family Ixodidae; genus Rhipicephalus; species Rhipicephalus annulatus. The sequence goes on along the minus strand of WOVY01009470.1, from coordinate 684,911 downwards.
AGTGTCCAGAATAGGCGAGCTGCTTGAAAGCCGCGTTCTACGGCAGGCTCGCTCGCTGGATTCCGTGCCAACCGGTTGTGCCCTCGCGATCTCCGACGTCAGCGTAGCTCTGGCCGACTGGACTTTCTCTACGCCATTTCGTGACGCCGACAAGAGCTCTCGCAAGTTGTGCCCCGTCCTCGGACCCCTGTGACTGTGTTTTCATCTTTCCTATCTCATCTATTCCCTAGATATGTCCTCGCTCGCTGGCTTAGCGCATCTCTCTTTCTCTCTCTCTACACCATTATTTCTATCCCATTAATCCCTCCTCACCACCCATCCCCTGTGAGCTACGGTTGAGGTGTCGCACCCTGACGTAGACAGTTACGGGGCTCACTTTTCTCTTCTTTTCTTTCTTATAAACATAAAAAAAAGTTCTACGGCAATGCCAGCCCCCACCACCTGTCGCATTGTCTACTTCGTAAAAACGCGGCATGCGTTCTACCTCCATTTGCTGGCTTACCATGTAGCCTCGTTCTCTGGCTAAGTGATGGGTTCACTGTTCTGAAAAAAACATCATTCAGAAACAGGAATGATTTATTTCCAAAGAAGTGTAAAAAAATTTTGCTGTTTGTAGAATTCACTCGTGCGGCTTATACGACCACATGAATATTGTACGCTTTGTCTCGCGTCAAGCCAATAACAAACAAACGGTTCTTCTCGTCACGTCAGAAAACTTGACGTTACTTCCTAAACAAGAATAGCCGATGTGTGTCACCATACTCTGAAATAACGGTAGCTTGTCCCATGAATTGAATTTACAACGGCGTCGCTTTCGGCGTTGCCCTTTGCGTAACAATGTCGGTGCAATCCACAATACCAGAAGAACTGATGGAAAATACATCCTGAAATAGCGTCAGAGGGCCCCTTCAAGAGCGTACATCTCGCCCGAATGCCGGTTTTTTCGCGTAAAGAAGCCTTAGCATCAACCAGGAAGCGCTGTTTCTGGCAGCATTTCTAACTGGCTTCGAGCGCTGAAGCACGCTCGCAAATGCATGGCTTTTTTCCTCAAACTGGGTATTATTCCTTAGTTTTAAAATGAAAAAATGTAGTTTTTTCTTTCTTTTTCGTTTATCATCCCTACCATACATATTAAATGAAATCAGTGCGCTGACATACCACAGTAAAAAGAAATATGACTGCGGCGTTATGCTGTGAGATAAAGGGCCCCTCACAGCGAAAGTTTTGTTTGCGAGTTTTTAGGGGCGAAGCTCCTTGTGGCGTGGCTTGTGCGTCCCTCGTAGTACGTAACCACCAGTGGCACATAACCGAAATAGGTAAAAAATTTGACCTCCAAGGTGGTGCCGGTGAGAGATTTCTTCTGTGCGTTGTTTACCAATAAAATATAGTGCTCAATGTACATGCCAATGGCTGCTAATGGGGAACGAGAGAGAGGAGCATTCGGCTTTTAGTCAACGCGCACGCTGCGATCCCCATCAGCAGCCGTTGGCATGTACATTGAGCACTATCGGAGAAGAAAGGGTTGCTACATTATACTCGCTGGGTGTAACCTCCTTAGTTTTAAAAAGGTTTAGCGAGCGTTGAGCCGCAGGGCCATGAATACAATGAACTAGTATGAATGAATGAATTCGAGGTGGTTAAAGGGGGGAAGCAGATACGAAGCGCAAGCCGTAAGAAATTAAAAGCTGAATCCTCCTGTCTCTCATTTCAGATTAGCAGCCACTGGCATGAACATTGAGCACTATCTGACAGGAAAAGGTTGCTACGTTAAACTCGCTGGGCATAACCTCTTTGGTTTTAGAAAGGTTTAGCGAGCATTGGGCCACAGTGCCATGAATACAGTGAACTAGTATATACCATGAATTCGAGGTGGTTGAAGGTGGGAAGTAGACCCGAAGCGCAAGCCGTAAGAAATGTGTGCGTGTGCCACCTCTTGTTTAGTCCTCGGAATGACCACTGAATGGTGGTGCTTCTATATGGGGAATATATGATAAAAAGAAGCGCGATGGTGGGACTTGGAGTGTTGAATAGATTGACGAACGGACACACAGACAGATGCATGAATGGACGCATGAACGGACGCAGGGGCGGATGCAAGAACGAACGCGGGGACGGGCGCACGAACAGACGCATGGACGGTCACACAGACGGACGCAAGGACGGACTAATGCTTTGCCCCACTCTCCATCATTCACTCCGTGGATATGCTGCCATTTTTTACCATAACTTTTGCTTTGCATCTCGTAAAGCCGAAATCACATCGTAAATGATTTAGCGCATTGTATAACTAATGATAGCGGCGTTAATTTAGAACGATTTTGCGTCAGTTTTGAACGCGCGCCTGAATACCGTAAGTAAGAAACTAGCGCCCCACACACAGCTGAGCTACTTCTTAACTGTTTTTAAATAAGGGGAAGAATGAAACAATGTGGTTCTTTTTTTAGCAAGTTTCCCTCAAAAAAAAAGAAAAGCATTCCTGACGTAAGCAGTGAAAGCCACCTTGTGAGCAGCCCGACAACAGAGCGGGAGGGGTGACGAACAATGAATAGTTCTCTGCGGGTACCAGTGGGGATATTTTGAGCACCCCGCAAATGCTGACCCTGCATCGTCACAAGGGAAGTACTGGTCAACGTAAAACCACAAAAAATTGTGAATTGCACCTGAATACTCCGAAGAGCATGCGCCCTTACCTTAAAACAAAATGAAAACTTTTTCTAGGCTACGCTTGACACTAATAATCGGTCAGAGGTGGCCCCGCATACAGCAATATCAAACAACGCAAGCATCTCGAGTTTCCAAATTTGGTGTCAGGAGTCCTTTAAACTGCCGGTTCAGTAAAAAAATAAAGGTATTCCTTGTGCTGTTTTCGCTGCCGAAGTAACCATATTGAATTCCGCCACTCTGGAGGTAACCTTGAATGTAACCGCATCTTTGTAATCAAAATGAATAACAAAAAAATCAGCAGATGAGTCATGCTGAGAATCAGGTCATGCGAAGCCGATGGCGAGTAGTGGGCGCCCATTCAATTTAAATGAGAAACATTCCTTAGTGAACTGCAGGCAATTTGATCGTTTCTATTTACCTACCTACCTGCCTTCCTACCTCCCTACATACCTGTCTATGCCCACCCGCCCACCTACCTACCTACCTCCCTACCTACCTACGTATGCATACCTACCTAACGTCATTCCGTACAACACTATTCGAAAGTTCGTCAACGCATTACTAGCCTGACCTACCTCCCTCGCAAGCATAAGTGCCACATGTCATTGATTGATTGATATGTGGGGTTTAACGTCCCAAAATCACTATAAGATTATGAGAGACGCCGTAGAGTAGATCTCCGGAAATTTAGACCACCTGGGGTTCTTTAACGTGCACCCTCATCTGAACACACGGGTCTACAACAGTTCCGCCTCCATCGGAAGTGCAGCCGCCGCAGCCGGGATTCGAACCCGCGCCTTGCGGGTCAGCAGCCGAGTACTTAAGCCACTAGACCACCGTGGCGGGGCAATAAGCCACATGTCAGCTAACAGCTTCTGCTGCATGTAGTACCCATGTCGCTGTTGACATGGTTAGGAAAAAAACAAACGTGTGCGTCTTTTTAACACATATCTGTGTGCACAACATATTTACATATTGTTAGCGTCATTTCGTAAGGTTTTCCGTATTAAAAGAGTTACGCTATTGTCATCTTGCCTCCGCATGATTTGCATCGATTTAATTTGTATGGTACGTGTGCCCTGCCGAATATTTTTTATCATTAATTTGAGTGAAGCGTTGCGCGTTTTTGTGTATATTGCGTATTTACTAGTACATGGTGGGCAGGCCTTTAGCGAGGGATATTGTCGAAAGGTGGAGGAGCGGAGGTTGGAGTTGTAAACTTAGTGAATGCATTGGATATTGCAGAAAGCAGCAAGTTGTAGGAAACTGCCTGTTTCAAGAAGCAACATCACGGGAAGGTGCAAGCCCTCGGTCCACTACTCCCCTCAAACCCAGAGTAAACAGAGTTAATCGTGGGCTTAGCAGGAATATCTAGCATAATGTCCCAGTAGTTTTATAAAACGATGCATGCAATGTTTTCGCACGAAACTTTATTTTCCTGATTACTTGCAGGGCAATAGGCAAAGACCAATGCTCCTAATTCACTGTACGTCAAAAGTGTTTTTCTTTAACTGCATATCATACGCAACCTTCCATTATTCTATATAAGACCGCTGCACACGTGCTCAAGTTAGAATGCAAAAAAAACTGGCAAAGTTTTCAGCTAAAGCCTCGATATAAAATAAACATACTCAGAATTGAGGTTTTTCAATGCTACGTAATTCTAACCAAAGTAGGCAAGTTTGTATTAGTTTCTTGTAACTTATAATAGCCACCGTCAACTCAGTTTTATCGCTCACGAGTCATAAAAAATCTTGAATAATTGTGTGTAATTTGCTTTTCTTTCTAGTCATGAGTTACAAACGGAAGCCCTAGACTTGGCTTGAAAGGAGGAATATTTTTGTTGTAGCACCAGGCCCACCAATGTAAAGAAACCTCGTAAGAATAGCTGAAGTTAGTCGCGCAACAACTAAACGACGGTAACGAAACTATACTCCTAACAAGTAATGTGCCGCTATAGAAGTGCGTCGCTTGAAGTCCTTGTTTTATTTCATTAACTAACTAGCCTTCTTAGATGCTAGTTCTTGTTTCTTGCTGAAGGTCTGCAATTACAGGAAGGCTTACGTACAAGCTTTGGATGCTGTTCGAACACAGTGCAACACGCTGCCCTCTGAAGCAACGCCACCTAGGTGGTGGTGCCTGAGGGCGTGTATGACATTCGCACCCATGCGAATCCGCTTTGGCCTGCAGACGACATAAGGTGTCATCCACACTTGGAGGTTTCTTCCAAATGCTCAAGTTGCAATAGAGATCATTCTACAGGCAATATATATAATGGTAAGCTGGTAAACACTTTTGAAAAAATCTCCATGTAGCAAGATATTTTTTATTGATGCAGCTCTAGTGATAACGCACATCGACGATAAATCTTTATTGGCTGGTTGTAAGGGCAATGTATTTCTGAAATTTCGCTTACGCATGACATCGTCCGCCACATGATGGCAATAAATATTCTCATATTGATGACTTCGTTGCAACCGAGGTGTTGGCGCTTGACGTGACGACAGCGAGTTTGAATAATGACTGCACGATTAATCCCGCACGTTGTGCACGCTTCACTGCTCGAATGAACGAGCCAAAAATAAAGGTTAGAAAAGAAAATGTCCAACTTTTAGAACTTCCGATAATTTAGTGCCTCTTGAATCGCAAAGAATACAAACTTGTGTGTGTTTAACAATAAATAACAATAAAATTTTCTCCTATAGCTCTGCTGGGTTCATTCGTACGTCAATATTGAATAAGTTGCCTTTTGTGGCGAATAGCTAGAGTTTAAAAGTTCTTTGGTGGCCTAAACAGCAGCGTAGTAATGCAAGTTTATGTTCAATGAAATGTATTCCTGACAGGCGCATCACTGACAAAGTGTTTACGATGTGTTGCATTGTTGCGCTAAATGTATCAAGCTGGCTTTCGGCATCGACAGGCGTGTTTTAGCAATGCTGAGCGATAAAAAAAAAGAACTTTAGTGTGCTTGATTTTAAATAGGCGTGAAAGAAAATCGCATATTCAAAACAATTTCGTCGGCATCTCTCATAACGAAATGTCAGTTCAGGCACAGTAAAGACAGACTTTTTATTTTTAATTATGTTTTCCTTAACGATAACTTAAACTTGCAGAGCATAATCTCAGTTTTAAGTCGGAGACTGTACCTCTCCGAAACATTCAAAGGCATATTAAGGGAATCACGCTGACGGTCAGACATTTCTTCTTTAGGGGCGAAGCTCCCAAAGGCGTGGGTCTGTCCATCTCTTCTATGTATGTACGTGACCATCGATAGTAGGAACTTTGCCAACTGCCCACTATTTCGTGTTTGCAAATATCCCACTACGCCCAACACCGATCCACCGCTTCACCGATCAAAAAGCAAATACTGCTGAGCAGTAGCCAATATGAAATGCAAGATAGTCTCGTATTTAGTTGTATCCAGGTGCGTGTTAAAGAGCCATAGATTGTCCCACTGTGTTTGTACGTGACCGCCTAAAACTCCACCTTACTCAATTTCCCACGACATCGTCCTTGCAAACATCCCACTACGCCTAATCACCGATCCACCATGCACTTAACCGACCAGAAAGCCGGAATAGTGAATGGAGAATGGAAGCGACGTACAGCTACCACTTACAAATACTAAATTTCTTGTATAAATATATACAGTGTTTGTCACGTCTGTGATGATGTAGTGGGCGATATTCACGGCAGAGTTCACAGTTTACAGCGATGAAACTCTCCAGTGCTTCACCCCAGTCATCATTGTTCACTCCGTGAATGTGCTGTGATTTCTTTAACAAGAAGCATCCAGGAGCTGCCCAGCACACATAAATAGTCTAGTAAATACTCTAGACACTTCGCATACTTGTAGAACCAATGATAAAAATATAATAAACTCGGAGTTAGCAATTTTCTGTCCGTCGATGCTCAGTCAACAATTATCAAGACGGTCGCTCCTCCACTTTCTGGGGTGTGTCTGCACCTTCGCCCAAATAATGGGAGATCTTTGTGAAACGCAGATATTAAGCTGTGAGTTTAATAACTGAAGGATACTATCAGCGTCAAATGAAACACAAACAGCGGCAGGCCTCGTCGGCAGTGCAGTGCACACCGTCAAGTTATCAACTTGACAGGCGCACGCCTGCTATTCGGCAGCTCTGCCGAAAAGCAGCTCTGCCTTTCAGCTATCACCGCAGACGCGTGCCAGTCTGCGGTGATAGCTGGAAGGCACGCACTATTTCATCGCAATGATTTGCCGCTGCTCGAGTTTCATTTGACGCTGATAGTACATCACAGTGAGGGCAGGTAAAACAAGCGGAGCCATAGCAATACTCTTTTTTCGAGATGAAGAAAGGTCTTTTTTTGAAATTTACTGCGGCGTCTCTAGACTGCTTACGAATGGGTTTCAGTGCCACCTATTGGCCTCTTAACCCTGTCGTTTTGTGTGTTTAATAACTAAATAAACTGTGCTACAGTGGAGGTATCAATATAAAAGCGGTAGGGCTGCTGCGTCCGTCGTTTTCTGGCTTTAAAAATAACGGACGTCTAGAGATACAAATGGAAGAAAGCATTCGTTTGACATTACAAAGTGCTAGCACCAACATGTTTCAAGTAATGTAGTCTGTACTAATAGTGGTAAACAATTGAACCTTAAGAGCTTGAAGATCTTGTGCAACATAACGTGCAATGGTCATACAATGCAGTTGTCCAACCAGGTTGTAAGTGAAGCGCATGCGTGAAAGGCATAGACATACTCACTTGCTGAAGAGCCTAAGGATGAGGCAGAAGAGTGCCGTGAAAACCATGAGCACCACGATGACGCTCACCATGGTCGTCAGTTAGGCATTCTCTAGAATGGCCACACCACGAGCTGCAATCGCAAATTGATAACGGTCTGTGACATATGTCATGAAGAAAACGTAATGAATTATGAGCTTGTGGGAAAACATGTTGACGCTTTACTTGCTTGTGTATATCAAAACTGAAGAACTCCTTTCGTAAGCCCGAGCAACATGGGGCCCAACAATTTGTGAATGGTGCGTCACTATGCTAGTGGGACGTCATTAGGAGTAAATATTGTGTTGTTTAAGTAACGTATAGAAAGTATTTGAAGAATGCAATGAAGAAAAAAGACAGGGAAGCTATGTTATTTTCTGATAAGACATTAACCAGCAGACCTCATTTTTTAACCACCAATGGTCTAAATTACGGTGCCCTCAAGTAATATTTACACAGAAACTTTTGGACCACTTAAGAGTTAACCTTTGGGAAATACTTGTACTCAACCATGTATATGCACTTAGGATTGAATTTGATAATATATATATATATATATACAAAGAATGCAAAAAATTTACCATATCAGTATATAAATGGCATTTTGGAAGATAATTTGGCCAATCTAGAAACATCCGTTGTGACAGCGAATGACGCTTCTGTTTATGAAGAGAAGGCTGGCGTAGGAATCGTATCATCCTATCTATATTGGGTTTTCTAAATTCAATTACTCGACTTTACCCCTATTTACTAAGCTGAGCTACTGGCAAACGTCCTAACTTTGCGTAAAGTGCCCCAAGATCTATCAGCGGTGATTGTTCTAACACCCTGTCTCTCGGTCCGTACTGCTTTAAGCTCACCAACTTTTTTACGTACCTTAGACACTTTCTACTCGCTCATTCCTAGACATGTGCGACTCGTTTGATTAGTTTGGGTACCAGGCCGTACAGGTTTAGCTCTCAATGAGCATGCAGATGCACTAGCTGTATCTTATTGATTGTTCTGTTTCACCTATTTTGCCTACTTCGGAATATATCAAAGCAGCACGCTTTGAAAAACGCACAACGGCCAATAACTTTGAAAAATAGCCCTTGTTTTTATCAGACCATCCACAGCTAAAGATTCCTTGAAAAAACAAGTGGTATTCATCAAGAAAGGCAGAAATTGTAATTACAAGGCTGAGTTGTCGAGTCCCTTCATTGAACTTTTACCTTCACAGGTTGGGTCTGGCACAGTCGCCTTTGTGCCTTTATTGTAATGGGAGTGAATCTTTAGAGAACTTCTTTTTGTCATGCCAAAAATTCAAAAGCCAAAAAAAAATCTACTAGAAGAACCCCAACGAAAGCTGGACTTAAACTTTACACTTCCAATGATTCTTTCAATTGGCGCAGTCGAATTTGGTTTCTGCCACAGGAGCGTTTTTACCGCTGTTACAAATTTCTTACGAGAAACTAAAAGAATTGAATGATAAAAATAGATAACCTCAGTTGTTTTATGTATGAAAGTTTTTCTTTTTATCGATTATTTCTTAAGTTTTCTTCCAAGTTTTTTTGTGTTTAGAAATCTCGCACCTTTAAATTATTACCTATATTACCTAATTATTCGAACCCTCCCTCTCAAGAAGTGAATGAATTAAAATATCAAGGCACCGTCTCATTCATGACTCATCAACCTAGGTTGGTTGCGCCAAGGTGTTGAGGAACCAACCGACCGACACAAGGAGCTGAGTGTAGTAGTTTGCATATATGTTTATGGTAAAATGAGCGAAACGAAATAATAAGCAGGAATATTGAAACGAACGCAGTATACCTGTATACAAACGCACTGAACGATTACGTTTTACATTCCACTTCATGGTACTTTCTTTTCAATGTGCAGGTAATACTTGCTTCGTTCGGCATCGATGGCCGCAAGGAAAATGTAACCGCATTGAACGGAGGGGCAGCAAAGCTTGTTTCCCGCAAAGTTTCCAAATGAGATCATGGCTTCTTCGCGAAACTCAATCCTTCCACAAGACAAAAATATCACCCTTAACGAATCAAGCGATCCCTCATTGCTCATTTTCTGTCCCCTTCGTAAACAGGGTGCCAAGCTGCCGTGTGGCAGCTTTGTTCCGTATAATCTTTATCAGGCGGAGAAAGCCGAAGAATTGTGGTCCGGGTAACCCTTCCAGAGGCGATTCCTTCGGTCTGAATCACCAATTTGAGGGAAATAATTAGTGTCTCAAGTACTGCACTTATGAAGCCGCAGCAGATGCTTGTCCCTTGCTTTGCACGTGTCCGGTGTAAATTCGGTGCAAGAAAGTTCCCTTATAAATGTAAACCTGGGAAGGGGACCAATCTGAGATTTATAATGGTAGCCCCGAATCAAGACATTTTAGCAGTCGCTATCGCAATACTTTCATAAAACAGGGCTACACGCTATATCGCATGGATTTCACTGGCCTTATGTAATGCAGCTGGGTGTCAGCAATTTTAATAGAAGAGCAGTGCTCAAATGATGCAGCGCATTGCGTCATCATCCGCTTCATCATTCTGAGCACCGTGTTCATTGTTCGCGGTACTACAAGTTCTTACAATTCAGGGATCAATTCTTGTGACCTGAGTTGCCAGGGACCACAGGGCACAGGTTCATAAAGCTGCCTGACACGAGATACGCGCACAATGTCTTACATCATGACGCTTGTCTGAAGGTGCGTTTACAGGCTCAACGAAACAGTCACCATCATCATCATCGTCGTTATCATCATTAACCTGACAATGTCTACTGCAGGCCAAAAACCCCTCCCATGTTCTGCCAGTCAGCTCGGTCCCGTGCTTCCTTCTGCCAGATTATACTCGCAAACTTATTAATCTCCTCTGCCCGTAAATGTTTCGTCTCCCCCTAACGCGCTTGTCTTCTCTGGGAATCCAGTCAGTTATCCTTAATGACCAGTGGTTATCCTGCCTAAGCGCTACATGGCCGGATCATGTCCATTTCTTCTTGTTAATTTCAACTTAGGTATCCTTAACCCCGGTTGGTTCCCTCATCTAATCTGCTCTCTTATTGGCTCTTAAGGTTACACCTATCATTTTCTCCTCCATCACTCGCTGTGTCGTCCTCAATTTAAGCTGAACCCTATTTGTGAGCCTCCAGGTTTCTGCTCCGTAGGAAGGTACCGGCAAGATACAGATGTTATATACCTTTCTCTTGAGGCAGAGTGGCAATCTACATGTCATGATTTTAGAGTGCTCGCTGATTGTGCTCCACCTCATTATTATTCCTCTAGTTACAACAATCTCGTAGAACAGTTCCACGGTCATTAGCGGGCGTATGTACACGTAATGTTTTACAACTTCAAGTGCACCATCACTTACTTCGAAGCGCTGTTCTCTTCCAAGGTTGTTGCACATTACTTTCGTTTTCTGCAGATAAATTTTAAGATTTAACTAAGGTCTTATTCAGTAATCATGTGTTGCAATTTGTACCCTGAGTAACTCAGCAATGCAATGTGATCGGTGATGCGCAGCTTACTAAGGTACTCTTCATTAACACTTATCCATAGCTCTTCCCATTCTATGGGAAGAGTTAAGGATAAGGTATATTATAAGGTATATAAGAAAAATAAGGTATATAAGGAGTCAAGGATAAGATATACAAGGATAGTAACTCCTTATACGGTATATAAGGAGTTAAGGATAAGGTAATAGCCATGATTAGGACCCTCGTCAACACGGTTCGAATACTCCTGATTATTATGCAGACTCCGGCTGCTCACAGCACCCTTCAAATATTGGATGCTCTAAATCGGGTGCTCTCAAGTCTAGAGAAGCACCATGGCTCTTTCTCCACATCCTTTCCGTAAACAAGTTAAAGAGCCATACATTTTCAATGGAATTACAGAGGCCTTAAACGCCCGCATTTCGGGTTTTCGGTCATTTGTACTTAAGAATCAGTTCCCAATTATCGTCATGCTTTCACAATGACCTACGACTATCTATGTACGAAGCTTTGAAATCTGCAATCTGTAACGACCACACTAAGTTCGTTGATGATATCAGGTGCGAATTCACATATATTGAGCATCCAGTAACACCGGATAACAGCAACGAATACGTGTTCCTGAGAGTTAAACGCAAGAATCTGACTTGGCGCTTGTGGCTGTATATATTTTGCCATCAGGTCGCTATGACCCTGCAAGAATAAGCGCCATTATATCAGGGATACCTGAGCCATGGATTAATACCGGTGATTATAACACTCATCACCCACTGTGGGGAAGCAAGAAGATGGATCATAGGGGAAGACTTGTCCTTTTTTACGTGTGACCACCAACTATATTTCTTTAGAGATAGCACTTAATCTTACAATTTTACGGGGTCTCACATATAGTGCCTACCTCAATCTAACTTTTATGTCACGTGGCCTAAGTACCAAGGTACAGTGGCTTGCGGACAATGACTCTCATGGCAGTGATCACCCCAGCTATATAAAAATCAAACGCATAATCAAGTCGCAGATTGCTACCTCTTCACGGATCGACTGGTCAAGGTACAGGTCATACACATTGCAGCGGTGTGAAAGAAACCAAAAAGGTTCCCTTGAAATACTATATGGTATACTTCATCAAGATGATCTGGTGAAGTTGAGTAATTGAATAAACAAGATAGCTCAGTGGTGCGCTGATTCGCAAATGACTATAAACAATGACAAAACTGCATTTATGTCCATTACCAACAAGGTGTCTAAGTTTGATTTTCAATACCATTTTAATAATGTGCCACTACGAAAGGTTAACCAGTACAAATACCTTGGTATCACAATTTTATCTGATCTTAGTTGGACAGAGCACGTGCGTCAAGTGTACAAAAAAGCGATGAGCAAATTATCTTTTATTAAAAAGGCCCTGTCATTCACCACACATGAAACGAAGCTTCTTGCTCACGTCACATTTGTCCGCCTGGTCTTAGAATATGTTATGATTGTGTGGTTCCCTCACACTGTGAGTAGTATCGCTATACTGCAAATGGTTCAGCGGAAAGCAGTGCGCTTTATCTTCAACAGATACGGGCGCAACGACTCACCTACTGCTCTACTACATCGTGCTTGTCTAGCCACCCTTGGCCGTCGTGCAAAGGTTTTCCGGCTCAAATTTCTTTATCTACTTTTACACAAATCATTCTGCATAAACCCAGATCTTTACTTGCGCTTTCAAGATACCAGACCGACGAGGCGAAGCCATGCATGGGAACTCGAAGAATACTCATTTAATAATAATACTTTTTCCTATTCGTTCTTCCCGCGCGTAATTCGAGAATGGAACACACTGTAGCCAGTCATTACACAGCAGCCAACATTAGAGAACTTCATGAAACTAATTTAAGGCACTGATCTATTCTAACCTAATTAGCATGTACAGTGATCACCTGTTTTCCTTCATGCAATCCTTCCTGTTTCCAATTGTTATACTGAAACACTTGTCTGCATATATTTATTGTTTAGTATGGTTCCTTGATAACAATACTCGATCCGTGTTTTCTTCTTTCTGTGCTTCGTTTCTTCTCGACTCCTGTTTTTTGTTGGTGTACCATTGGTGTAATTCGTACTTGGTTATTCTTCAAATAACTATGTATGATTGTTCTATGCCGTAATTCTGTGTTCAGTGATTCAGTGATTATGTCTTCTTTATTATTCTGCTTTTTCTTGATTCAAACTTCGAAGTTCTGACAGTGATGCTCACCCCTGTAATAATCCCCATGGGGGGATTGACAGTATTCTGTAAATAAAAAAAATAAATAATTAAGACCACTATCTAAGAGGCAACATTTATTTGCGTAGGCTTGTCAGACTTTTGTGAATACAAAGTGGAGTTGGAGTGACTCCGAGCAATTCGTCGCCATGCCGAATGACGTTATATGAGCACGAAATTCATTTACGACCTAAAGGAGGCGAGACGTCTGGAAAAGAAGATTCAGCGTCGAGTCAATGCATTGCAGTCGCTGCAATAGAAGTGGTTATGTGAGTTGCTCGATCCCCAAGCGCCTTTTACGGAAATATGGAAAATCATTCATGGCTTACGAACATTGCCGTTACAGCATCGCACGCTAAAATATCTTACTTCTCATCAGAGCCGGTGCGAAATTAATGTAGCACAGGACTTCTGCGCCAGGGTTACCAAAAAGGTGTCCGGAATCACAGTGAGTGACTTTGGCAACGCGCCGATGTTGTGAGACACTCGAATGAACAATATGCTCTCTCTTGAGGAGCTTCAGTCAGCATTGGCCTCATTAAAGCGTTCTTTGTCTCCTGGACCTGATAGAGTCAATTAAGGGGCCCTTGCTGACCTCGGACAAACAGCTTGGCATGCCCTGCTGGTTGTACACAAAGACTCGTAGAGCAACAGGTTGGTTCCTTTTTCGTAGGAGTCTAGCCACCTTGTGTTCCTGCTCAAACCAGGTAAATCGCTTCTGAACATGGCTTCCTATTGTCTCATCTTACGTGCCAGCTGTTTCGAAAAGGTGATAGAAAAAATAGTGCTGGCTTGCCTATAGTGGTACCTGAAGCATAAAAATACATACCCCGATGCTTTTGCTGGCTTTTGGCGTGGACGGTCTTCCATAGGCAACGCTCTTGACCTTGTCACGTCTGTACAACAGCAGGAAAGCCTAAAGAAATAATTGGCGGCAATGTTCTTGAACGTTAAAATCACATATGTATTTAAATTGCATGAAACCACCCAAGATGCCTTGGGCAACATTGGACTGGCGGGCCGCGTCTACCAATGATTTACAGCTATTTGAAAGACAGCGCCCTCTTCTTGAGATAGAAGATGGTGCAACAACGCACCATTGTACTTTTCGTGGTGTACCTCAAGATGGGGTCCTGAGTCCCATTCTTTAAACTTGCGTTCATCGGCTTCGTTCACGTCCTGCCACGGTCCGTGCATCTGTCGATCTACGCAGATGACATCTGCATCTGGGCATCAGGAGTCACGCGTCCAGACGTGCGAGCCAGGCTTCACAGAGCGGCTGTACTGACGTCAAGCTACCTTCAAGAACCAGGACTGGAGCTGCCGTCTCAAAAATGCTCAGTGGTTGCGTTTACACGCAAGGCAATGCGTGTAAACGTCATCACGCCCCATACGCCATCAGAAGTAAAGGATGCACGATCAGCTATGAAAACACCATCCATTTTCTGGGAATAGTAATTGATCGCAGTGTGCTGGAGTCCTCACATAACTCCCGTGAAAAAGCAACCTGCCATCATCACCCACGTTCTAAGGTTCTTGCGGAAAAAGTGATGGGGTACATCATAGGAGCCATGCTTCAATTGTTAAGTGTACTTTTGCTAGGTTTCATGCACTGCAGCCTACCTGTGTTCGGCAAGGCCCGAATAACAAACCTATGCACCCTGCAGTAAATATAAGCTCAAGCACTGAGCATGTGTTTCGGGTTTTCGGGATGCGCATCCTCAGCAGCAACTGTCGCAATCGATCGTGCACTCCCTATCACAACCTACATTCACATCGATGCTTTAACAATGCACATAAGACACGCCATCCGGATTCAATCGCTTCACCTCGCCTACCTTCCAACTTCCAGGCCCAACTCTGCGTTCTGCAATATTATTGCTCCACATCGCACGGCGATTTCTGTGAACTTCACGAACGCAGCAAGACCACCGTTACAATTGTGGTGTCCAAATCCACTGGAAGCGCTGACAACCATCCCTGGAACGCTAAAGAAAAAGCAATTGTGAAATTGTACCCTAAAACAAACGACACTACTTTTTTGCATGAGCAACACAATGAACGTATTCACATTTACACGAATGGGTCGTTGCCTCAGCAAGCTCATCAAGCGATGTCGTGATTCCTGAAAACTCCGTCACAACAAAGTTCACGACATCGCATCTGGCGTCAATCATGAGTGAAGACATCGCCGCCATTCAAGCTGCTCCAAAGTTCCTAGCTGAAGAACCGCTGCAGACAACGTCAATCTTCTCCGACTCCAGGCCATTACCTCCCCATATCGTCATGAACTAATAAAGAGCTAGTCGCTGACAGAAGACTGCTTCATCACTGCTCATCGTGGCATAGCCTATCAATGAATACCGGGCCACTGCGTCATCGATGGAAACGAGCTTGCATATGAGGAAGCCCAATGTCTTCTCATGTCGATAGCTCTTGTACAGCTATGCGATTATTAAAAACGGACGTCGCTACAAGAGTTCGATCACTTGCATGAGAACTGACACTCGCTCAGTAGAATTCGATGGCATTTACGACGCACACCTACAGCCCCGTCTTCCATCGGAAATCGCCAGAGCTGAAGAGGCGCTTTTGTTCTATCTGTGGCACGTGGTTGCCTTCATGAATGCTTATTCGTTTCAAATCGGAATGGCCAGTAGCCCAACATGCAACAACTGTGGCTGCGCGGAGAGAATTACCCGTCTTTTCTGCGAGTGTCCTCACTTCAGTGCGCCAAGAAAAAGCTTTTCAAAGTTATAGATAGACTTAACAATCGTAAATTCTAAGAAAAAAGAGAATTTAGACACTGGCCCAGACCATCCTCAGCACGCAAAGCATTGAGAGCGTTGTTGCACTTCTTGCGGGCAAGTTGTCCTAAAGACAGACGGTATGTAGTGTCATTGATCACATACAAATTACCTTCTTTATTTTTTGCCTTTGAAGTCTCTTTTCTGTCCTCTTTCATTTCCCTTACCCCCTTCCCCAACAAAGGGAACCAACCGGTCTGAGAACTGGCTTACCTCCATGTCCTTGCTCCTACGTTCATTCTCCTCCTCCTCACTGTGTAAACATGGATTACTGTGTCAACAGGGATCCACCTTACTGAAAGCCTTGCTGCCGTGGCCACTTCCGTGGTGCCCGTCTTGTTGATAGGTTGGCGGGCTTCTCACAAGAGCAATTGTGCCCGCTGGAGACGTCACCCATTCGTCACTCTGAAATTTGGCTGCAGCGACGCAGGCGTGAGTGACTGGCAATGACGGCTGCACCCGCCAAAAATGGGACCCGGTTTCCTAGTTCACGAGGCGCCTCTTTCTGGGAACGCCTCCTTGGTGCCATACCTGCTAGTGACTAAGCAAACACACATCGACGAGGTGCACCACCTAATTTAATATAGTAGCGGCTGCAGCAAATGCTTGCCTCTTCCTTTATGCCTTGTGAAGAACGGCGTCAGAAGAATTGAAGTAGAACGGGAAGCAATAAACATGAGAAATAGTTTTCGTTCTGGTGTAAGAGGAGTGCTCCTGTGTTTGTGTCTCATCGAAGCATGTAAGCCACGCGTGCCTTAGATCTCTAAACTCGGTTTCCTCGAGCGGGCTTAGAGTGGCCATGTTAACCTGTGAAACAATTGAGCAGGCAGAGCGTTTTCGCGGAGTAGTGCGCTGTAAACCTGGGGTCACTACTGCTATATTTTTTTGTCCTTACGAGACAGCTTTATCACCAAGCAAGGAGCCCGCATAGGTCAAAGTAGAAAAAAAACACAGGTTATGTGTTCTTTTTCTTCGTGTGTTCCCTTACATGTGTTCCTACATCAAGCTTATGGGTCTATAACTAGAAAGCCAGAGACATCAATCGCAGACCATGGTGATTTTGTGGCACCATAATAGCATGGTTTAGAATTTTTACTGTTTTATGTTGCCATTTTAGACACTTTGTTAAATATGATTACGCGTTAAATGTTTCATTAAATTTTGAATTAGCTTACAACTTATACGTATAATATAAACGCAATATACCACCATTGCAGAAAACAGCCTTTCATATAAGAAACAACGTGGCAAATGAGAGTAATGCGTTGTTTTCCTTCATTTGCAAAATTGGATGCACATATGCAATTTTTCAGCTAACTTTGCTCCCTTCTACGAATTAGTCACTCTTGAATATATTGCATAGTAAATGCTTTCTTCAAATGAAAAAGAATACAAGGCATTCTGAATCAGCGAATTTTGACGCGCATAAGCGATTCTTATAGCTGACTTTATTTCCTCTAAAAATTAGGCCCCGCCGCGGTGGTCTAGTGGCTAAGGCACTCGGCTGCTGACCCGCAGGGCGCGGTCTCAAATCCCGGCTGTGGCGGCTGCATTTCCGATGGAGGCGGAAATGTTGTAGGTCCGTGTGCTCAGATTTGGGTGCACGTTAAAGAACCCCAGGTGGTCTAAATTTCCGGAGCCCTCCACTACGGCGTCTCTCATAATCATATAGTGGTTTTGGGACGTTAAACCCCACATATCAATCAAATCTTCTACAAATTAGTCCCTCGTCAATATTTCGGATAGTAGAAGCTTCTTACGAATTGAACAGAGCGCAAACCATTCGAATCAAATATTTGAAGTGTACAGTATTCGCGCGCGCAAATCATTTCCCGAAAGAAAATAAAGTCGGATAATCAAAGAAGGGAAAGTTCAAATTAGAACATATTACTTCAGTCGGGAAAAATTATTTCATTTGCGTCTTCCGCAACGTCAAAAGTGATGCAGTTTTCATATGTATTTACTTCAAAGTTCAAACTTGCAGTTTGCTGCAATACATACATACATACATACATACATACACACACACATACATACATACATACATACATACATTACATACATACATACATAAACACCACATTCACCGAAAAGTTGTGACTTGTGTGTGATGCATCACGTGAAGTTTGGTATCTTCTGTGAGTTACGTGGTACTTTTAGTATATTGTAATATTGACACGGTACTTGTTGTGTGCCATGTGTGTTGGGGCCCCGGCGCTTTCAAGCAAAACTGATTTCATCTTTGTTTGAGCACAGCCACATTACACTGTAGTGAATAAACGAAACCTAAACATAAGAATTGCCGTGCTCGAGTATCTAGATACTGCTGGCGACAGGAATGGGCTGTAGGATATGTAGAAATAAAACTATCACAACACCGTGAAACTATTTGCTGACGATGACAACAACAGGCTCCGGAAATTTCGACCATCTGGTGCTCTTTTAGGTGTGCTTATATAACATAGTATACACAACGTTAAGCATGCCCACCCCCCCAAGTCGTTCGAATTGTGGCCGTCGAAGCCGGTATTGCACCCAAGACTTTCGGGTCGGTGGCCGAGCACCATAGCACCTGTCCTATACCACACCGGACAATGACGACTGTATGGCGATCGAAGTATTGCATGTGACTTGCACTGATACTCCCCATATGCCAGATACTTATACTCCTCATATGCCTCCATTGCAATCATGCCAGCGTAGAATATGCACCTTAACTCTTTTTTTACCATTATGACACAATATTACCGGATAGTTCTCATTGCGCATGACATCGTTTCTAACGACTATTAGCCAAATTGTACAACTTTCTTCTTCTCCCAATAATACAGACTGTTTTGTAATAAACCCGTGATAATCACGCTTCTGTCATAAGTGCACACAAACAAGACGTGGCCAGGTGGAAGTATTTTGTCGGAAGTAGAATGGCACTGGGGAGACAAAAGCTCGTTTATACAACTGTTTATTTGTTGGTATGGAGACAGTTGTTTATAATAAAACTTGTAGAGCGCAAATTTGGGGCAAACACTAATTTTTCAGGGTGAGTGAAGGTTACGCAAAATTTAGGATTCATAACTGAAATTTAATGCCGGATGTGAAAATGATCATGTGCCTCTCTGAAATCCCTGCTGCTGCGGCTGCATTTTCGATGGAGGCAACATTGGTGTAGGCCCGGGTGCTCAAGTGTGGGTGCACGTTATAGAACCACAGGTGGTCGAAATTTCTGGAGCCCTCCACTACGTCGTCTCTCACAATCATGTAGTCGTTTTGGGACGTTAAACCCACACATAAATAAATCAATGCCTCTAAAAAAATCAGCCTCTTTCTCTGCCTGTTTGGTAAGACCGGAACTAAGCGTGTTAAGGAAACGACGAAATTTGAATCCAGGCATGCCGAAGGTAAAAGTGGTTGGAAAACTGGGAAGCAGTCTTAAATATACAAATAGATAGCCTATTCTTCGGACGCGATGTGCCGTGCTTGTTTGTTTGTTTCTTAATTTCTAAACAGGAGCAAGAAACATTTGATAGTATGGAAGAAGAAGCGCCTGGGTGGCTGCCCTTAGTTTTATGCTTCACGGAGAAAGAATGAAAAATCACAGCATATCCACGGAGTGAACGATGATTGCTGGGGCGAAGCATTTGTTACTCCGTCCGTGTTTTCGTCCGCCCATTCGTTCTTGCTTCCGTCCGCCCATGCGTCGGTCCGCGCGTTCGCCCGTGTGTCCGTTCATTCGCGTGACTGTCGATGCATCCTTCCGTCGATGCGTCCCTCCATGCGTCCCTTTATACGTCCGTTCTTCAGTCTGTCTATCCGTCCGCCCGTGCGTCCACCCCTCCGTCCTCTGTGTGCCCGTCAGTTCATCCGTGTATCTGTATGTCCATCCGTCCGTCCGTCTATATAGTGAACACTCCAAGTACAGCCATCTGACATCTTTCCATCATGTATACATCATATACAAGTGTCATCATTCAGCGGACCTTCTAAGGACCGTTCTTTCGGGTATGTGGCACCGGTTGCTACATACACTATCGAAAAATGGGCAGACCCAGACACTAAGGAGCTTCGCCCCTAAAAGTCGATACTAAGGTCTTCTTGCGCGTAACTCGAAAGAAGCAGATAGGCGCCCAATAGCACACGCCAAAGCAAGGCGATCCACTGGCGCATGGAAGAGAACTGCCTGTTTTTCACGAAAAGATATGGCAATGACACACCTTCATTAAAATTCTGTCACTCACTTGTGACTGGTTCCGGTGAGACGTAGCAGAGAAGCCGCGTTTTTAGCGTACCTGGCACGATGTGTTCATTTTGCCCATAAAGGACCTCTGCAACATTTTTCGAGCATGTCCATAAACGCAGTTAATGATAGTGAGAGGTTTCCCAGAAC
Organism: Rhipicephalus annulatus; assembly: GCA_013436015.1. Classification (NCBI taxonomy): domain Eukaryota; kingdom Metazoa; phylum Arthropoda; class Arachnida; order Ixodida; family Ixodidae; genus Rhipicephalus; species Rhipicephalus annulatus. Next base: position 664,567 of record WOVY01009470.1, on the reverse strand, counting down.
AAGCAAGCTAAATATTATAGCCCAGAATGATCGGTGCAACGTCAACTGTGGTTGCAGTGCTGACTGCCAGAACTGGCTATGACTGAAAAATATTCAACATTCTGGTTATCGCTGAGAAAAGGCCACCACCGTCACAGAGCTAGACGGCAAGCGATCGGCATAAAAAATAATCGCCAGGCTGGAGCAACGCTTAGTTTCCTGCGCAATCAGATTGAAATCTGAGAGGACGACAGGTCAGGATGAACGGAGGCACCTTTATTACGTTTGCACTCTTAACACGTTGAAGCTCCACCAGCACCAGTGGTTCATCTGCCAGCGGCATCAGATTTCGATGCCGAATCTGTCAGTTATGAAAGGTACCTGACCGTTGTGCAACGATTCTCGTCACATAATCGCGCAACGCAACGTCCAGCTTTCGGCGGGTGAACAACGGGCTCGTTTGCGCAGTGCTCGATGCTGCACTACTGCAGCAGAAGCAATCACGTGGCACGTTTTACCGACCTGCACAGCCCGTGCTGTGTTGCTAGTGCCACTTGGAATATTCTACGCGAGTTAGTTCAGCCAGGGATGGAGTCACGGGAGCGGCCGCGTCAGCAGCACGTGTAAGTGAGCTCTGCACATATCTGGCTTTAACTTTAGCCATTTTGGTTATAGGAGGGTCAGAGTGGTGTCTATTTGTTTGTGAAGGTACAAGGAGTTCAACCGCTACACATACTGCTATTACAAACGAAAATTTTACTTTGTAGGAGCGGAAAACAGTGTGAATCTGTGTAAACAACAACAGTCAGACCACGTGTTTTTTACGATTGCTTGTAGCTTTATTAATATTCTACCGGGAAACTTCTTACTTATAAAGTTGAAAGTCCTTAGGGTAGACCTGATGCTACTGAAGTTTGATCAGTCCAGGTTTAATAGTTCCAGAGTTATTCCGCAATCAAAATTAAGCCTAATCACTAAAAAGATTAAATTGTTAATATCACCTCGCAAACGCATTTAAATTTTGTCCGCTTAATATAACAATAAACCGCACCCCATAGGCTATCAGGAGGCCCAATTCCGTACACTCTAGGCCCTTAATTAAGGTGGTATTCAGCAAAAAGCTCATTTCATTTCATATTTTCAAAAGAAGCTACAAACGCCACCGAAAAATAGCTAATATCTTCTTTTAGAACACAACAGTCCGGTTCTTTCCGTGTAAAAATAATTTTGATAGCTTAAGGTAACCGGAAGATACAGAGTTAGAAAGAATATAATGAAAACCGCTAAAAAACGTGTATCGCCCGCGTCTTCCCTCGCTCAGAGGAGGAGGGTGGCTCACTGCTCGGGAGAAAGGTACGCCCGTCAGATCGAAGTCTTGAACCAAGTGTTTTTTTCTTAAGACCGCTTTTAACTTTGCTAATAACCTACCGGGAAACTTCCAACTCATACAGTGCAAAGCCCTAATTGTAGACCTGTCGCCGCTCAAGTTTCATCAGGACTGGAGTATTAGTACCGGAACTATTTCGAGACCAAAATTAATCCTAATCACTAAAAAAGATTAATTTGGTAACATCACCTCACAAACAAATTTAAATTTTGTCCGCTTAAAACAGCACCCCATAGGCTAATCGGAGGCCCAACTCCGTACTCTCTAGATCCTTAATTGAGGGGGTAATCAGCAGAAATCTCCTTTCATTAAAACATTTCTATAAAAACAACCACAAACTTGACTGATACACCGCTGAAACCTACATTTAGAACATAACAATCCGGGTGCGGCGATGGCATAGTGGTTAGAGCATCCACCTCGCATGCAAGAGGTCCGTGGTTCAAATTCCGGTGCCGCGCAGTTGCCAACCGGAAAAAAAATCCGCGTGTTGATGGAACTGCATAAGGAGGCCTGAGGTGCGGCCTCACCGGTAACCACCGCAGGGAACGCACTCCCTCAGCAGAGAAGGATTGGCCACCCTGGTGCAGTATCTGGCCACTACCTTCCACATGCATACGTCAAATAACTCACGGCCCTCAGTCCCCAGCAGCTGCGAAGCAACTGGCCATGGCGGCGGTCAGATCTGCAACGCAGCAGAGGGTGCTAAAAATCTCTGGGCTACAGGCCGCCTTTGGAACCTGAACTTGGCAACGTTTAACGCTAGAACCTTATCTAGTGAGGGAAGTCTAGCTGTACTATTCCAGGAGCTAGAGGGTGTTAAATGGGATATAATAGGGCTCAGTGAGGTTAGGAGGACAGATGAGGCCTATACGGTGCTACGGTGCTGACAGAAGAGATCTGGTAGTGGGGTTCCTAATCCACAGAAACATACCTGGCAACATAGAGGAATACTATAGCATTATTGAAAGAGTGGTAGGTATTGTAATTAAACCGAATAAAAGATACAAGATGAAGGTAGTACAGGCTTACGCGCCTACATCCAGCCATGATGACGCTTCAGTTGAAAGCTTCTATGAAGACGTGGAATCGGCAATGAGTAAGGTATAAACACAGTATACTATAGTGATGGGCGACTTTAATGCAAAGGTAGGGAAGAAGCAGGCTGGAGACCAGGCAGTAGGAGATTATGGCATCGGCACTAGAAACGCCAGAGGAGAGCTACTAGTAGAATTCGCAGAACGCAATAATTTGCGGATTTTGAATACTTTCTACCGAAAACGAGAAAACCGCAAGTGGACGTGGAGGATCCCTAATGACGAAAATAAGAACGAAATAGACTTTATAATGACTGCGCACCCAGGAATCGTGCCGGATGTGGAAGTGGTTGGCAAGGTACGATGCAGTGACCATAGAATGGTACGGTCTCGAATTCGCCTAGACTTGTACAAAGAACGACAGAAACTGATACGCAAGAAGCCAATCAATGAGCTATCACTGGGAGGGAAAGTACAGGAATTCAGAGTGTCGCTGCAGAACAGGTACTTGGCTCTTAGTGAGGAAACCAACCTTAGCGTAGATACAATAAATGATAATCTAACGAGTATAATTACGGAGTGTGCAGTGGAATTTGGAGGCAGGTTAGTTAGACAGGACACTGGCAAGCTTTCCCAGAAAACGATGAGCCTAATTAAGAAGCGTCAAAGCATGAAAGTGTCAAGTACAACAGACAAAGTAGAACTGGCAGAGCTTTCAAAGTTGATTAATAGGCGTAAAGTATGCGATGTAAAAAGGTATAACATGGAGAGAATTGAACACACTCTGAAAAACGGAGGAAGCGTCAAAGCAGTGAAGACGAAACTTGGGGTAGGCAAAAGTCGGATGTATGTACTAAGGGACAAAGAAGGCAAAATAACTACCAATATGGATAGGATAGTGAAAATAGCGGAGGAGTTTTACAGAGATCTGTACAGTAGCCGAGACAACCACGACCTTAATACTATAAGAACTAGCAGTAACCCAGATGACACCCCACCAGTAATGATAGAAGAAGTCAGAAAAGCTTTGGAGAGCATGCAAAGTGGCAAATCTGCTGGTGAGGATTAGGTAACATGAGATCTGCTGAAAAATGGAGGACAGATTGTGTTAGAAAAAAATTGTCCCGCAGCTTTCCTCGGGGGAACACTGAGGAGGATGCGGAGCATATAATTGGTTAACGGGGTGTTAAAGTGCGACTTACTTGGGTCGATGGCTAAATTGGTTAACGTGGTTGTGAAATAGGGTGTTAAACTGCGACTAACTTGGGTCGATGGCTAAATTGGTTAACGTGGTTGTAGGAGGGGGTGTTAAATGAGTGAACACGTACACACGTATGCGAAAGGGTGGCGCTGGTCGAAGGGACGTCGATCATTGTGTTTGTGGATTCGTTGGAATTCATTTCACCGCGACCTTGGACGTCGACGCACCGTACAAACCAACCGACGAGCGGCAACTGAGCGAGCGAGCGCCGACCTTGAGTATATATACAGCGCGACGGCGCATGCACTGTCAGCTGTTGAATGTTCTCGAAGCGCGACGGCGCATGCGCGTCCACTGGAGAATCAGGAGAATTGTAGAATGCTCTCGAAGGGGAGAAGCGCGCGCGGCACAGATGGTGGGTGACGGTGCATGCGCGCGTCAGCTGTCGAATGTTCGAGAAGGGGGAGAAGCGCAACGGCGCATGCGCGCGCGTCAGCTGCCGATGTTCTCGAAGCGCGACGGCGCATGCGAGCGCGTCAGCTGCCGATGTTCTCTAAGCGTGACGGCGCATGCGCGCTACATTATACAGCTAGCGAATGTTCGTGAAGAAGAGAAGCGCACGCGGTGTGTAGAGGAGGAAGGGTGCACAGATGGTGGAGGAGTGAAGCGCGCGCGGTGTGTAGAGGAGGAAGGGATGCACAGATGATGGAAGAAGGAGGAGGAAGCTTGCGGACGGCGCCGCACTACAAGCCTCGAGTATTAGATGCTCCGCATCTAAAACTAGCCACCCTGTTTACGAGGTGTCTCCTTACGGGAAGGGTACCAGAGTCTTGGAAGAACGCTAACATCATCTTAATACATAAGAAAGGAGATGACAAGGACTTGAAGAATTACAAGCTGATCAGCTTGCTCTCTGTAGTATACAAGCTATTTACAAAGGTAATTGCTAACAGAGTGAGGAAAACATTAAAATTCAATCAACCAAATTAACAAGCAGGATTTCGAAGAGGCTACTCAACAATTGACCGCATTCATACTATCAATCAGGTAATAGAGAAATGCTCAGAATATAACCAGCCACTATACATAGCCTTCATAAATTACGAGAAGGCGTTTAATTCAGTAGAAATGTCAGCTGTCATGCAGACACTGCGGAATCAGGCCGTAGATGAAGTATATATAAACATTCTGGAAGAAATCTACAAGGGATCAACTGCTACCGCACTTTCCGGGTTTTAGAGACGTTCTACTTTTGCGAAACTTATAAAGAATTCCTGGTAAGCTCTTAACCATAATTCAACATGGTTTGTTTTTTGTTACCGAACCACCTACTACTTACAAGCTCTTCACTATAACTTACCATTCATCTTAAACGAATATACCAGCCTTAGTATTGCTGCATACCGGTAGTGGCATAAATTCCTCGCATCTGTGTTGCATCTCTCTCGTTCATATGCCTTGATGTTGTAAACGATTGCCTTGTATTTTGTATCCTATTTTTATTTTTCCATTTCTGAATCGTATTTCTATTTATGCGATGTATTCAGTGAAAAATTAGTACTACCACAGAAACCTTCAAATTTACAAAATGCTGTTCCTGTTCATTTCGATCTTGCAACTAAATTACATTTTTGGAGTATATACTTTCTATGCAGTACAAAACATTACATTGAAAATTTCGCTGCGCCTCTTGAATGCCATTTACACGAATTGATATATACCTTACAGCTCTTGCAATATCACTCGCAATTTTCAAGTACGACCTTATATGCCCATTTGCATTGCAAATATGTTATGGTGCCAATGCAACGGTATTAATAACCAAATCAAGCTGCCTAGAGCAGCTTTTAGCCCGAAAGAATATCCAGAATTTTCTGGTGAAATACTTTGACTTTCACATCGACCCGTACATTCGCGACGACTGTGAAATAAGGAAAAGCCACGCGTGATCAAGCGAGGCACAAACACGCCTCCCTTGACATCTACCTCAAGCGCCCTAAGTGGAGTCAACGCGATCCTTCTCCTAACAAGACGAGTGAGGGTTGATTGCTGGTCTCGCAGACGTCCCGTACGCATGTTTCTTGACAACGGCAGCCAACGTACCGTTATTTTAGTGGATATCTCAACGGACTTCAGGTGCCCGGCTAGTGTAAAAAAGTTTCACTGACATAGAAACCATCGTGAGGGCGCAACTAATTACGACAAACAGGCAGCGCTTTAACTAAACTCAAGAAACAGGAAAAAAACAGACGAGGAAAGCGCTTCCTGTGTGTTGTGTTCAGTTGCACCCTCACGATGGTTTCTATGCCAAAGCACCAACTCCACCAACAGTTACCTCTTTTGAAGTTCTTTTCTTAGAGATCGGGCTCATATCTTTTCGTGTCTTCTCAAGAATTTTCAATGAATACGCTCAGCCACGTCAAGCCCAGCAATGTAATGCGCAGCGGAAGGGTAGCTTTGACTTTTCGAGGACAAGGTAGGGACACTGCCATGACCATGAAGGCCTTTGACATACATGAAGTGTGTACGGTCACAAGGCCGCCCATCAGCACTACCGCCTTGGAGCCTTTGCGCGAGAAAAACGATGGCATTTCAGACAATCTTCATCCCGATGCGTGGCACCCACAGGAAATACGTATGCTACTTGGGTCCGACGTCTACTGGAAGGTAGCATCTGGAAAGATAGATCGATCGTCCAGCGATTATATATCCACGAAAAACTAAGTTGGAGTAGACCATTCAGTGGACAATGGAACTCGCGCGAAGAGAGCACCAGCGGAAACTCGCGGTTGCTCTCTTCCCGAGTTGCAGCCCGCCTTCCCTTTCTGACTGTGAAGCTTCTGCGATGCGATTGATTGATATGTGTGGTTTAACGTCCCAAATCCACCATATAATAATGAGAGACGCCCTAGTGAAGGGCTCCGGTAATTTCGACCACCTGGGGTTCTTTAACGTGCACCCAAATCTGAGCGCATGGGCCTACAGCTTTCCTGGCTCCATTTCAAATGGAGCCGCCGCAGTCGGGATTCGATCCCGCGACCTGCGGGTCAGCAGCCGAGTACCTTAGCCACTAGACTACCGTGAAGGGGCATTTTCTGCAATGCGGCATCACGACTTCATCGGAGTCAAGCTATCTGCTTAGAGAAAAAAAAGTTTTGCTAGCATATAAATGTTTGAAGAGAGCACCATCGAATTCAATATGTGGAACAAAGTGCCGCTGGATACACAATTTCCAGAGATATCTTCAGGCAGCAATAATCTAAAATTAGTCGAATGGTATCTGCATGCGCAGTGCAACAGGCTGAAGAAACAACCGGAACTTTGAGGCAGCTTGGCGCGGCAATCATATTTGCTTTAAGCAAAATATAGACAAAACAGGATTAACAACCAATGCCTCAAGGCAATGTCCGTTATACGCGTCATCATGCAATCATCCACAAATATGCTAGCATGACAACTTGGCACTGTGTTTGACGCATCATCGCACTCTCGAGGTCACCGCTGCTACGATAATTAATTGCTAATGGGTACAAAGCTCAACGCTGATATTATGCAGCTGCTACTCGTCTTTTAAAGCGAACTAGTCTTCCAATGTAAGTTTGAGGTGGAAAAGCTGGTCAGAGCGCATCGTCAATTCGGCAAAATTGCATCGAGGTGGTCACCTTGACACAGTATTCTCAACACTGCTGGCTTTGCAGCGGGGACCTGCGAAGTTAAAGCTGTCGTCAACAGCGAACCTTTGATACACCTGCGGAGCAATCCTGATAGACTGCGACCACTGACTCAGTCCAACGAATAAGGGCAGGAAGTCGATGCAAGCTTCCTGTCCTCTTGCCTATGTAACCCGATGGAGAGTCCGCTGTTTACGTGGGGATGGAAGCCCGGCCAATTTCACAACTTTCGTGCAACGGTTCACTTTGCTTTGCGAAACATAACTTAATAATCTGCTGCGTAATCTGCGTATGACACATGCAAATCATACTAAAACGTGAAAAGTATTTGATCATCGCAAACAGTGTATGTGAACCGTATGTGTGCCGTGTTCATTCCAGTGAAAAGCGAGTGAACGGTCAGTGTGGAGGGAAGTATACAGAGTCATGACATAAGCAGTTACGATAAGTTTTGTTGAATCTTGATTGCTGGCATTCGATATAATCTGCTGCGTGTGCGCAGCTTTGCCGCTAGCGATGCACCGTGGTGACCGCGTCACGTCCGAAGCGTTCGATTCAGTTGCTGTGTCAGATGAAAAAATTTCGTATGGACCTGCACTATGCTGCACCGGTGCTAAATGCAAATGTGTTTTTGTGATGTCTCGGTCCTGAACAGTGCCGCACATGAACGCTGTTGGGGGAGGTTTCCTTTGTATGAGCCGTCTCAATACAGCAATCTTCCTACAACCTGAACTAGGTATTTACTTTGCACGTGGCTTGTTTCAACTTCTCTCTGCACTTTGATAGTTCTATTTTTATTAATCTCTGTAATATATGCGCCCGGGAATCCTAAAGTCGTAAATGACGAGTTGACATAGTCTTCATGCCTACCATGTGAAAATATTAGAAACAGAATATATCAGACAAAGCAAGTGGAGATGCGAAAAACTTCTTGATAGTCTCAAACCTAATCAACCGCTCATTGGTAGTCACGTCAGCAAAGATGCTTCAATGCACTAGTTATTTGCATAATAAAGTCGAAGGCAATATGCATGTAAAATAACTAACCTAAAAGTACAAATCTAACTAAAACTAAAAGTACAAATCTAACCAAACGTGTTTATATGTGGGGTTTAACATCCCTAAACCACCATATGTTTATGAGAGACGCCGTATAGTGGAAGGCTCCGGAAAATTTGACCACCTGGGGTTCTTTAACGTGCCAGCAAATCTGAGCACATGGGTCTACAGCATTTTCACTTCCATCGAAAACACATCCGCCGCAGCCAGTATTCGATCCTGCGACTTGCGGGTCAGCTGCCGAGTACCTTAGCCACTAGAAGATCACGATGGGGTCAAACCAAGCTTGTGTGTTTAGTATAAAATCAATTCTCATAACTTTCACAATAACTCGAACCAAAATTTCATGCCAGTTTTCCCTCACTGGTTAGCTACAGCTATGTTTAAAAAGCTGACTAAGTCACCCAAGACAAAAATATGCAGCAACTTACGGATCTGCCTTTGAGCATTTTATCGCCGATGACATACACTTCCGCCATGAACGTATATTTTAACGAAAACAAAATTGACCTGTTATAACGGAACGGTTGGCCTGGAGGCAGCTTTCTGACACACCAAACTTGTGTGCAGCTGGTGCTGGATAATGTGTCCTAAAACGACTCGCACCAGCGAATTATTCCTATGAGCTATTTCGTGCTGACACTGATTGACAGAGAGAAAGGGCACTGAAATTATGACATCTCTGGGTTTCCACGACAAGAAACAGGGCGTCACGCGCATGAAAAGCCAGTACTGGAGCTGTATAAAAGTTTGTTTTGATGGTATCGTGATTGGCACGAGAGTTAGGCAGCATCTTTGGAAATATTCATCGAGAGACAACAAGGCAGTTTAGGATATAATTATAGTGTGTGTTCACAAATTGAAACGCGTGAAGTGGACTTTGTACTTGAGTGTCAGGAGCTCTCGTTTGTGTGTGTGTTTCATGCTATTGTTCACTCCTCATGTAATTCCGTGTGGGTGTAATCTGTAAAAGACGGACCATATCATTACGCATTCGGCCTATGCCATTTTCCTGTGTTTTCTTTCGAGAGTACACCGTGAAACGCATACCGGTATGGTCATGCATTTTCAGCAAATGGCAAAACCTAGGGTGATGATACACTGAGTAGCTGCAATTTTCATTGCCTCTTCATTGCTGCCATTGACATCTTGTCGCATCCGAGCTATTTTGCGGGTTATTGTGCTCATCGGTGCCCCGTAGCTTTCGAGCGATCAGTGGTGGCCTTTGGCGTGTACGTGTAGTGCGTTGCAGTGGTTGTGAGCTAACTGTTTTATGGGTTGTGCATCCTGCAATCTGCTCGCGCTATTAATTGGGCCATAAATGGCGTCTTCTTGTCTGTCAAACTATAAAAGATGGATTCACTTGCTTTTCACAAGTACTATCTGTTTGGAGAGCTGGTCACTTGAGCACTTCTTCAGGTACATCTTTTCGTGAAATGCATTTACAAAGTGGTTAAACTTGCATGTGATCACAGGTCTAGACATTGCCTGTAGAATTGTTTTTACCTGTCAATCTGAGGTGGCCGTTATTTTTGTTACGTGAACGTCAGTTTTAACAAAAAATATGCATGTGTATGGTTTCGCGTTCACACCCAAACAGTTTGCACACTAAAAATTCATAACTGCTTGTTTCTTGCAAGTGCTTAATGAGCACGGTTTAGTTTAGCTTTTTATGAGAACAGATGAAATATCATACCATATTTGGTGGAGGCTGTGAAATTCATTTTCATGTATACGTATCTTCATGTTTCGGTTGAAAGCTATATTTTGTAAACATTCAAATGAGTCATTCGATATTGCTGGGCTACTTGGTGCACACTTAACTGTTTTGAGAACGAGGTAAGCTGTTTTTATATATTCAGTCGTAGTATTGTCCCACGTAGGTGATTAATTCATAGAAATTTTATGCTGTCGCGAGGTTCTGATTGTGACAATGTGGCTTGCAGACCCCTAAAGTACAGATTAGGTCTCTGTTTGATGAATATTTTCTCAGTGTTTCTGTCAAAGGCTCTGTCAATTCTCTGTCGCTCTGTCGGCTCTGTCAAAGGAGTATATATGTAATGTTTATAAAATTGGTTTGGCCGCACTGCAACCATGTTCGTCGAACCATCTTACCCTCCCATGCTAATTTTGGTTCGTGCTATAGTTAAGGAGGTGACCACGAGAGCACCCAAACGTTAGTGGCTAGATATATAGATATATAGATAGTGTAATGAGTGAAGAAAACGACAACGATGGAAGTGCGGGGCAAGTTGCGTGTAATGTGCGAGTGATGTCAGCCAATCAGCTGATGACCTGTGGTGGCCCATAGAGGTGGCGTGCCATGATTGGGCCACGTGTGACCATTACGTGGCGGTAAGCTTTGTGGCTAGGGACGAGCCAAAGCAGCAGCACACGGAAGACAGTGGGCCGAAGCGTTGGACGCAGGCGATCCAGGTTTCGGCCGGGGAACGCGGCTGTCCACGCTACCAACTACCAGCTGGAGTGGCGTTGCTGGCACGAGTACTGCATCTCGGAGCGCCGCCTGGCCTGCTGTTCTTTTCTTTGCCGAGGGCAATGCGGATCTCGGAAAGGCGTCTTCACAATCAGCCGGTCGGCACAGCGATGAACGTGGCCTGGCTAATGGTCAAGGTTGCGCCGAGCATCGCGTCTCGGCGCACGCTCTTTGCAGGACGGGCTGACCATTCCCCGCAAGGAGCATCGCGTCTCCAATGCGGGTTGAATGGTTCATAGTCGCACCCCTGCCATCAAGCGCCGGCGTCATCAGGGCATCGCACATCGGCAAGTGAGCGCTGAGGAAAAAGAAATGAGGGACCAGAGAGCGAAAGATCTCGAGGGTTGAGGCCACGAAGGCAGACGAAGCGGTGCGCTGCTCGATAGGACGAGTTCCTCGCAGCGTTCCTGGGCCGGACGTGGGACCCGTATGTGTCGGTCAGGTCGAGCTCCGGTGTGTCTGTTCGGGGTCGAGTCCGTCGGCCTGTACAAGGTCCAAGGACGGGTGGCCCATAGAGGTGGCGTGCCACGATTGGGCCACGTGTGACCATTACGTGGCGGTAAGCTTTGTGGCTAGGGACGAGCCGAAGCAGCAGCGGACGGAAGAGAGCGGGCCGAAGCGTCGGACGCAGGCGATCCAGGTTCCGGCCGGGGAACGCGACTGTCCACGCTAACAACTACCAGCTGGGGGGGCTTTGCCGGCACGAGTACTGCATCTTGGGGCGCCGCCTGGCCTGCTGTTCTTTTCTTTACCGAGGGCAATGCGGATCTCGGCAAGGCGTCTTCACAGTCAGCCGTTCGGCACAGCGATGAACATGGCCTGGCTAATGGTATTGGTTGCGCCGAGCATCGCGTCTCGGCGCACGCTCTTCGCAGGATGGGCTTGCCATTCACCGCATGGAGCATCGCGTCTTCAATGCGGGTTGAATGCTCCATAGTCGCACCCCTGCCATCAAGCGCCGGCGTCACCAGGGCATCGCACATCGGCAAGTGAGCGCTGAGGAAAAAGAAATGAGGGACCAGAGAGCGAAAGATCTCGAGGGTTGAGGCCACGAAGGCAGACGAAGCGGTGCGCTGCTCGATAGGACGAGTTCCTGGCAGCGTTCCTGGGCCGGACGTGGGACCCGTATGTGTCGGTCAGGTCGAGCTCCGGTGTGTCTGTTCGGGGTCGAGTCCGTCGGCCTGTACAAGGTCCGAGGACGGGGCATGCTGAACACCTCCTGCCCGGGTGCAGTGGCCTGGAGCAGGTTCGTGGGCGAGGCCTACTGGGTGTGGTCCTCGTGAGCCATGGCCTGATCCTGGACCTCAGGAGTTGCGACCCTGACTGCTGGGCTGGCCGCGACGTCCGACTCAACGGCGCTGCACACCGTAGCGCATCCGTGTGCCGTCCGTCGTTCCAGCCGTGCCACCTTTGTCCTCGCGCACGTCGACGACCGCATCATGTCGGGACGACGGGGACCCAAACTGTGAGACAGCGGTTTCTTCTTACGAACCGAGAACTATACGCGCTGGACACTGAGTTAGCGTAGCCGCGACCTCTGTGCATATAATGGCTGTCTGACTCTTGTGCATGTTGCGTGATGCTTGGCGTATAGGGTTGGACATATAGTTTTATTTTCTCCTGTCACTTCCTTCTCTAGTGTACAATAATAAAGCTTCTTTTGTTCGCTTAAATTGTTCATGTTAATCCTTTCTCGTCCGCTATAAGCAAACATAGTAACGAACGTCCTTAACCATTACAATTTCTGGCGTCCGCGACAGGACTAAGCTCTCGCGTTACATCTGAGAGCCTCACGTTGTTTGTGTGTGGCAGACGAGAATGGTCGACAAGAGAAAGCTAGTTGGGCTAGATAAGAAGATGGGGCTGAGTGGAGAGGCCGTGTTGGACTAACTCGAAACAGCGATGTACCCTGGCTGTAGCACAGTTGGTGATGCAGGAGCCTTAGGTCGTGTGCACGATCACGCTCAGCTTGCGGGTGAACGTGGCTTGACGGGTGACGGCTACGGCAGTCTTAAGGACAATATAAGTGAACAGCGCTTGACATTGAGTATGGCGTTTGGCGTAGGCGCCTTGCAGTTTCGGAAGACGTTAGGCTTTAGGGCTCGAAAACGCTGCTTAGTTTCATGCTACGCTTCCAGAAGAATATCAGTAAGCTGAACTTGATAAACACAGCCTCTGTGAAGACTGAGTGAAGGCAGGCTATACTAGAAGACTGAGTTGCTGCTGTTTAAGAACTCTTGAATGTATACCAGGAAGTTCGATCTAGACTGTTTAGTACATAAGAAAATGAAATCTTGTGCAGTGATTGGTTTTTGTTGCCCATCTGCATGTTTAACTTAAAAAGTTTTCCTTTTTTTAAACTGTATCATTTTAAAGAGAGATCGGCGTTTCCATCAGTGTCATCTCGGTATATTGTTGGAAGTGCATGTTTTTCTGTCCCTCATCACTTTGTTGTGTGAGAAAAGTTGTTTCGTGGAAACAACTTTCTTGTGTGGGGGGGCTGTAATCAGTGAAGAAAACGACAACGACGGAAGTGCGGGGCGAGGCGCGTGTAATGTGCGCGTGAAGTCAGCCAATCAGCTGATGACCTGTGGTGGCCCATAGAGGTGGCGTACCAATTGGGCCACGTGTGACCATTACGTGGCGGTAAGCTTTGTGGCTAGGGACGAGCCGAAGCAGCAGCAGACGGAAGACAGCGGGCCGAAGCGTCAGACGCAGGCGATCCAGGTTCCGGCCGGGGAACGCGGCTGTCCACGCTACCAACTACCAGCTGGAGTGGCGTTGCCGGCACGAGTACTGCATCTCGGGGCGCCGCCTGGCCTGCTGTTCTTTTCTTTGCCGAGGGCAATGCGGATCTTGGTGAGGTTTCTCCACGGTCAGCCGTTCGGCACAGCGATGAACGTGGCCTGGCTAATGGTCACGGTTGCGCCGAGCATCGCGTCTCGGCGCACGCTCTTCGCAAGACGGGCTGGCCATTCCCCGCATGGATCATTGCGTCTCCAATGCGGGTTGAATGCTCCGTAGTCGCACCCATGCCATCAAGCGCCGGCGTCACCAGGGCGTCGCACATCGGCGAGTGAGCGCTGAGGAAAAAGAAATGAGGAACCAGAGAGCGAAAGAGCTCGAGTTTGAGGCCACGAAGGCAGACGAAGCCGTGCGCCGCTCCAGAGGACGAGTTCCTGGCAGCGTTCCTGGGCTGGACGTGGGACCCGTACGTGTCGGTCAGGTCGAGCTCCGGTGTGTCTGTTCGGGGTCGAGTCCGTCGGCCTGTACAAGGTCCAAGGACGGGGCCTGCTGAACGGCTCCTGCCTGGGTGCAGGGGCCGGGAGCAGGTTCGTGGGCGAGGCCTACCGGGTGTGGTCCTCGTGAGCCGTGGCCTGATTCTGGACCTCAAGATTTGCGACCCTGACTGCTGGGTTGGCCACGACGTCCGACTCAACGGCGCTGCACACGGTAGCGCATCCGTGTGCCTTCAGCCGTTCGAGCCGTGCCACCTTTGTCCTCACGCACGTCGACAACTGCATCATGTCGGGACGACGGGGACCCAAACTGTGAGACAACGGTTTCTTCTTACGAACCGAGAACTATACGCGCTGGACACTGAGTTAGCGTAGCCGCGAACTCTGCGCATATTAATGGCGGTCTGACTCTCGTGCATGTTGTGGGATGCTTGGCGTATCGGGTTGGACATACTGTTTAATTTTGTCCTGTCACTTTCTTCTCTAGTGTGCAATATAAAGCTTCTTTCGTAAACTTAAATTGTTCATGTCAATCCTTTCTTGTCCGCTATAAGCAAACATAGTGAAGAACGTCCTCAACCATTACAGATAGATAGATACGCTCAAAGACGCCAAAGTTTGCTAAGCAATGCTTCGCATTTAAACCTAGTACCAAGAACACAGTGGGGCTCATACGCGAGTACGCAGCGTGGGAGCTCATGTATTCTACTATTGAGCAACGCCGGTGCTTGCGACTTGTTCGCAAAGTCGCCTTAGGCAGGCTTCATGTCGGCAAAGGAATCGCGCTACTATGAGTAATAAAGCGTTTAAGAAAATCAAAGGAACAACGAGGCGTCACACAATGCGAATTGCGTAAAGATTGGGCCGTCCAATAATGTCCATTGTGAGCGCGCGTGCCTCGAGATGTGTACTCTTGTCTCGCTTCTCTCGCGGCACCGCCAATGTGGACAGCGTACCGCTGGCTGCCGAGTGGAAACACCGACGGGCCTGACGCCGCCGCAGCAATTACCATTTTGCAGACACCCTAAACAAACGTGAGAGGGTGTCTACTTTTCTGGCCATTCTGTTTTGTTACGCAAAAATTTTCTATTGTTGATTGATTGATATGTGAGGTTTAATGTCCGATAACCACCCCATGAATAAGAGAGACGCTGTAGTGGAAGACTCC
Source organism: Rhipicephalus annulatus (assembly GCA_013436015.1). NCBI lineage: Eukaryota > Metazoa > Arthropoda > Arachnida > Ixodida > Ixodidae > Rhipicephalus > Rhipicephalus annulatus. Next base: position 649,332 of record WOVY01009470.1, on the reverse strand, counting down.
GGAAATTTCGACCACCTGGGGTTCTTTAACGTGCACCAAATCTGAGAACACGGGCCTACAACATTTTCGCCTCCATCGGACAATTTGCTATTGTACAAGGTCCTCTCAGAAAGTTCATTTTTACCACGAATCTACAAAGAACGTCTAACTTGCGCTGACGTAGAATTGGCAAGGCGTAAACATTACCTTAAAAGGACGTAATTTTGTAACCACAAATGAATGTCTCATATTACGAGTATAGCATAAGAAGAAGTGTAAATTTAAGAGCCGGTTTTCTTTGATAGACACAATATATTTCATTATTTAATGTCCAGTAATAGGGAATATACGGTGACATGGACACGAACTTAGAAATGGGCAGCTTTAGTCCATAGACCGAACGTAAGGCTCCCTACATGCCTATTTCTTGCGCCAATGAGGAAGCAGACAGAGCTACCCTAGCCTAGCCTAGGGTAGCAATGCTATCAATGATCACTGGTGTGTACGCTGTATAATTTCCTCACTTTTCAAGTATATATCTCAGTAGCATAGCCAGGGAAAGGAGAAGAAAAGGGCTTTACGCTAAAAAAAACTGCTAATGCTTTTGCTATATCTACACGGGCACCTTTCAGCTTCATGTGGTAAGAAAGGGGCACTACATACAAATAACCATTCACCTCAAAGAGAAAGATCAGTGTTTGAGAACGTCTAAAGCGTCATTTTCAACAGCAGTGCCCTACTTAGTTTTATACAGAAGTTGAGGTTAATTTACGACAACGTGCGGGCCCCAACCGGGACATTTGGAAATGATCCCAATGACGTCGATAAATGCGACTACAATTAACCGCTTGTAATGAAACCAGTTGAAATAAAAAAACCTTTATATCATAACGACCAGGAACAAAACGCAGCTTCTCCGTTTATGTGTAATTTATGGAAAAAGAACCACTTGGTGTCACTAAGCGATTCTTTTTCACCAGATCAGGTTGGATAGGTAGTGCCATCTAAAGGAGCTCACTTCAACCAGACAACTACAAAATTTTTATTGCAGAGACATAGTTTATTGTAAGTAGCACACGCAATACCTTTAAATATCAACAGAGAGCTCGCACAATTCGAAGTTTTAGTCACTCGGCGTACAATGAGTTTCTTCACGCCGGTGTTTAGTTGAGTTGCCCTAGGTTGGGTGCTAATAATAATAATAGTTGTGGGGTTTAATTTCCCAAAGCCACAATATGAATATAAGAGACGCCGAAGTGGAAGGCTCCAGAAATTTCGACCACCTACTATTTTTACTTCTACTAGCCTTGCACCTACTAGCTACTAGATAAGACATATGCTTGGGCTAGTTCGTGATTGACAATCAACAAACTTTTTATTATATTTCAGCGCTATTTTTGGACATTGTCTCTTCTTCCTTAGTTGCACCGTAACTACTCGTTGTCTTGCGTTGTGCAATGATATGATGTTACTAGCTACTAACTAGCCTTCGTATAGTACCTGGATTTTTTCCTAACGCGCTTAATCCTCGTGCTCAAACTGCTGTTTTTATTAGAAATAAACTTTTACATATTTTATTTTTCAGAGCATGGCAAAGATGAAGTGAGTGTCAAGTGATCGGGGCTTAAGGCAAGCTTGAATGGTCACGTGATTTGCCGATAGTGGCACACTATCCACTGCGCGCCTTAAGGCAACGTGTGCACCTGCACATCTGCACTCAGCGGTGATGCTGTAAGTGATGATGATGATGATGATGATGATGATGAATGATTCCTTCGCAATGGGTTGGCAGTTTTAAAACCAGCCACTAGTTACGCAGTCGACGCAGCGTGTTGTCTGGTGTGGTTCTACGCCTCTACCAGGAAATGATGCATCTGTTAATGTGGCTCCTTCCCACATTTGACGGCTCTCAGCATATTTTAAGGCGAAAGCCCTTATTAGATCTAATTTGCATCTATCTGTCCATGCCCTGGAATGGTGCCATCTGTGGCATCTATTCTTGACACTCACTCAGCAATCACGTGATGGCATAACGGCGCATAGCATCAGCTGCGCTGCCAAAATACAGCCGTTCGGGCTAGGAGATAGAAGAGGGGCGCACAACATGACACAGACTGAAGTAGAGAACAACAAAACAAGCGCACACTTGCAACAAAATGTTTATTGAAGGTGCAACACATATTTAGCTTACAAAAATTGTCAGAAGAAACAGGTTCTCTCACCTGAAAACCTCCCAAAATAAAAAAACGTCGCCATTCCGCTAAAATTCTGCAAAATATCATCAAGGCGCATGCGCGTGAACAAAAAAGATATGCAAATGTATACATAGGCGAAGAAATAAACAAAATAAATTAGTACAGTGATTTTACCAAATACAGGTACTCTTTCTCTGAAATTTCAATGGAAGGGTGGCTAACACATCTTTCGCCGCATCTCTTAATGTGAAATGATTCTAATTATTTGCGGTTGGTCTTATCCCTGTGCCTTCACAAGACAGTCGTGTCTAAAAAAAGGGTGAGCAGCCACACATAGTGCAATGTTGTGCCAAGTGGCCACCGTCCTTTAAGGTCACGGCCCTGCATTGCTCCTAGCTGTAAACGATTGCCTAAGAAGCGGCCGGTTTGGCCCACGTATACAAGGCCGTATGACAGTAGAATCAGGTGCACAACTCCTATGAGATTCAATGTGTGGATGTCTTGGGTCATGTTAGCCGGCAGAGATCGCCTATGCAAGAAATATTCCCAAACTTCTAGAATCTGTGCGCGCCTTTCCGTGCCTACTGAGTGAGTAATGTGTAGTCAGACAAGGAGGCAGCGACCCGATGACGTATTAAAATGTCGAGTGTACTTATTTGACAAGGGCGTTTCTGGAGGTTACTTGAAGATGTTCACCGTACCTGGGCCCAAAAGACGTTGGTCGCAGGCGTTAACCATGTGTTCGAAGGCGCACTTGTAGATGTTGCGGAGGTCAATTTTAATTGCAATTTTTCGCATTTTTCAGGTGAAGATGCGGACCTGAATAGAGGACACGGCTGGTTACGAATGCGCGAGTCAGCCGCAAGGCGCCTATGCATATTAACTCCCCGCGTTTGTGGGAAACACGGTGGAACACACAATGTGCTATCTGGGTGGAGCGATGCAACACGGCCAGTCGACAAATGTCCAGCCGTAGTACCCGATGTTTCTATGCCTTAATTGATCCTACGCAACCTCAAAGACACAACAGCAAATCCAGCGAGCGTTTCAAATATTCGATAGAGACACTGCAGAACTGGCATGTAAGCTCGACGTCCAATATATATTCATACAGCTGGACTCCTAAGGGCGAGCGTGCTCGTATGCAGGCGCTGAGAGCTGGGTCAAAGGCGGCTCTAGCCAAAACGAGATGAGGAACGACACTAGAAAGTATAGTAAAGCTACCTTCCAACTTTCCTGGCTCAGCCTACACAAATCTCCTTGTACACAATAACTCAATTTTTATTGAGCAAACACCCCTCCCAATTGAGTGGAAGACCACCCTGGTCACCTTAATACCCATAGCGGGCAAAGTCATTACAACAAACAACCATTAGCACGAAGAATTCATATAATTTGAAGAATGTGACAGAATGCCTGTAAGTTAATGAGTTCCATAATATTCAAAGATTTTACGACACAGCGCTTATTCTCTGGGACATTCAAACACCAGAGACCTTATGGACTTTGGACTTTGTGTCGTGCTAATGAAATTTCGTCGGAATGTTTAAGTGGTTTAGTATCCATAATGTTGATGCAAGTTTACGGGCTCGCATTTTCCAGGAATCGTTCTTTTAATATATTTCGCATTTAGGAAAAAAGGAGAATACAACTTTATGGAAAGAAACTTCTGGAGTTCGGAGCAGGCCGTCTGTCTGCGGCGACTTATTCTCCCCATGCAACGACGGATTTTTGCCGTTCTTCGTTGGGGGACCGTATTCAAGTTTCCCATTTCGCTTCTGACAAATCTGGCTGAAGATCTCTGCGTGGTGAAATGCCATCGCCTTCCCAGGCTATGTTACTTCGAATTTCTGGTTTGCTACAGCATTTTATACCATTTTTTGCATATTGAGTGAACCTCACCGCATGTGAAGAGCTCTAAGTGGTGAGGATTGATTAAGGAGTTAGTACCAATCCAGCGGTGGGTAGTGGCTTGTGGTCTCGTAAGCTTTCTAAAAGGTATGGGGTACCATTGCCTGAAATCCCTGCGCATAATTGTAAGATCGCTGGTGGAGGCTACTGGCACTACTGTCGTTGGCCGCGCTTCCAAAGGAAAGCACAACCCAGTTCGCTAACCATCGGGTGATAATATGCGCCTACTCGTTACCGGGGTTTCCCCAGTAGGTGGGGACCCAAAAAAATTGATTTTGGTTCGGCCGCTCTGACTGAAAATTTTCAGGGCCTTGGCCGTGTTTCGTCCCACACTTCAAATAAAACTGAGAATAGCGCTCTTGGAGTCGCTAAGGACAGTGTGGGTACTACCATTCATGTGGCCAGTGCATGTAGCCAGTTCTTCAACCACCTTGATTGATGCGGCTCTGGTTGAAGCCCCATTCACGATTCTAAATTCTCCACCTACGACACTCAGTGTGTATGTCTTTTGTCCTTGGTTGGCGGCATTGGCGAAGACAATGGTTTGGTCGCGGTTGTACTTTTCACTTTACCTGAGAGCTTGGGTTTTTTCCTAAAATTGTGTCTCCCCGACAGTGTGTTTTGGGTGTTGGTTTGATCGTTACCTAATCGTTAGGTTGAGGCGAGCGGGCCCCGTTATAGATGTCGTCTTATGCACACGAATACACAACATAAATGAATGTTATTCGACCTTGCGGCATAGCTCTGCCCCTAATTCGTTAGGTATTAACCCTTATTTGCGGTCATCACTAATAATCCTTGAACGGAAACACAGCGCGGTGTTGTTGGTGCAACGGTGACTGCTCACCGGGCGTGCACTTTGTGGCGTGTGCGTCGGGCTCGTGTCCATCGAGGCAGCGGCACTCGTTGCTTTGGCACGACGAGTGAGTCACCGAGAAGGCACACGCCTCGTCGTAGTCGCAGTGGCCACTCAGCGACAAAGCTCCGAGAGATAACAAAAATGCCTTTTATTATAACTTATGGTGATACCTCTATTCAAGACAAAATAAAGACAACCACATCTACAGTCGCCACCTTGTCTGTGTAGAGCACGTGAACAGCCAGTTCTTCACCGGTGGCGCGAAAGCTTGAGGCACTTTCGGGCTCTGAAGTGATGTATCAGGCCCCACCGTGGTGGTATAGTGGCTAAGGTACTCGGATGCTGACCCGCAGGTCGCGGGTTCGAATCCCAGCTGCGGCGGCTGCATTTCCGATGGAGGCGGAAATGTTGCAGGCCCGTGTGCTCAGATTTTGGTGCATGTTAAAGAACCCTAGGTGGTCAAAATTTTCGGAGCCCTCTACTACGGCGTCTCTCATAATCGTATGTTGGCTTTCGGACGTTAAACCCCACAAATCAATCAAATCAGTGGTGTATCAGGACTATGCGTGCTCTAGTTGCCAGGCTGACCACTTCAGAGCCCGATGCTCCCTACTGGTTCTGTGCCGCAAAGCAAAAAAACGACGGCTCACATGCTCTATATAGACGCAGCCGAGGCTGTACATGTTGCAGCGCGTCAGAGCGCGTTTTCGACTTGCTCCTGCTTCCTCTGCCTCTGAAGGCAAAGTGTTCAAAGCTTTGCGAAGCCGCTCGCCCTACTTCTTTGTAGCAAGATAGTGTGGTGGTGGTGGTGAAAAACATTCATTTACAAAGGAGAGATAAAGGACCTCTTTAGATGTTCCTGCAGACTACAGGTGAAGTATCTATTCCTGACCCCGTCGGTTAAAACCGCCGTCCTGGCTCTCTGAGCCAAGACCTGCTGGGTCTGAAGGTCTGAGCAGCCGAGCAGGGCCGCCTCCTAGTCCTCTCGCCTAGACTTTGGGTTAGAAGTAACGGCTAAGTTATCTTTGCAGGCCCACACCATGTGGAAGGTGTCCACCCTCCCTCCTCCTTACACTTCTTCAACCATCTTGCGGGTAGAGTGTAGCGTCGATATCTTTCCCGATAACAATGAAGAATTTCCTCATATTTCAATGAAGGGGGAAGTGATTATAAATTAAAAGCAGAGAAAAGTGAGCCGCGTAAAAGTCTCTCAGGGGGAGGACACCTCAACACTAGCTAACGAGGGATGGAGGTAGAGAAGGGAATAAAAAATAGGATGACAAGGCAGAGAGATAGAGAGTGAGAGGAAGGAGAGAGCGAGGCGCAGGGACAGGGAGCGACGGAAGTAAAAAAGAAGACAGGAAACATGGACACGGTTGCAGGAGTCCGAAGCCGGCACCACTGGCGAGAGCTCTTGTCAGTGACCGGAGATGGCATAAGACCACCCCAGTCGGCAAGAGCTGCACTATCGTGGGAGATCGCGAGGGCACAACCGATCGACATGGAGTCCAGTGAGCGAGTCTATCGAGGAAGGATAACCCTCCTCGTTCCTCTACATTGGCATTGGAAAAGGTAGCCCGGAAATAAGCGCTCAAGCATTCGCATCTGCAGCCTCATTTTCCCGCAATCTGTTATGATCCGGTATTCATATAATGCATTTCGGATGAGGTTGCGTGTGTATTATGCAGTTGCGCATTACTGTCACGGCTAATGGTGATTTGTACTCGGCTATCTAATCACGACTTGTTCGGCGTGAAGGGAAGTTACTGTGAATAACGTTACTGTGAGAGGTCGAAGGGCAAGGGTGACCTCTTCATCTTGTGTTACATAACACGCTCTGAAGGTTACCCATCTGCCTGTGTGCGTTCGTGAGTAGCAGCCGCCGTGTACCACCCTCGGAGTTGGGGCCACAACGTCCTCGTAGTATAAACCTAGCTTCTGTCGAGATCGTCGTTCCAGTGCCCGAGTGTGTGCGGCATGTCGCGCGGTGTGTTAATCTCTGTCCATTTTAGTGGGTACAGGTCGGACCAGAAAGGCTATTCGCCACTGTTCTGTCACTTTGACCCACTCCTAGCTGTTGTTCGAAGTCATGTCTTATGGGCAGACGGAAAAGCAGGTGTTGTCTAGAGTTGGTTTGAGCTAGCCGTGTGTACTGGTTTAAAAGATGGGCTTGTCTGAGCTCGTGGTATGAGTTAATCACACCCAATGCCTTGAGACGGCTGTTGTATGTAGTGATTGGAAGACCAAGAGCCCGTGTTATGGTCTTTTTGTGATTTCCTCGAGTCGTTCTTTTTTATTTTGTGGAAAGAGATGTAAGAAACGGGTTACATGACCCTGCTGGTGAAACAAGCGTACGCTAGCTGCAACGAATCTGTGCACTGAAGTTCCCCCTGTTTGTGGAGACACTGCGGATCATGCGACCCACCTGGTCTCCTATCTTCCTTATTTCGTCAATGTTTGGTCAATTTCGAGCTGCTGGTGCGTGTATAGGCCCAAAACCTTGATCTCCTTCGCTCGTCTGGCTGGTCCGGCAGCAAGACCGATAGAGATATCTTTGTTATCTTTAGCCATGCCTCTTTGTGAAGGAATTTGGAATTGCTGAGTGCTCATTCAAGTCCGCAACACGCCGCGTAGGTGTGCACAATTTTGGCAGCCTGTTGCGGACGCACAACGGTACCTATGTTTTCTTGTGTCGCCCATACCATGATGTCATCGACATAGACGGCATGGTGAATGCACTTTATGCCCACCAGCTGACGTGGCAGGTGCATTATTGCGATGTTTATTATGGGTGAATGATCAGCCCCTTTTGGTTTATCTCTGGTACCCATTTATTACTGCCTGAATTTGGAGTATTCAATGCCGAGTAGAGTGGTTCTCTCCAATAACAAAGTCTTTGACATAATTAAATGTGTTCTGACAACATTTATTGAGGCTTAGGTGTTCGACAATGACGCTGTGTTTGGAATTGCCATGTTCAGATCGAATGCGAATATTACCCTGTCGTTGTTTTATCGCCACTGGTTGGATGACCTCTCGGTGTGGTTGCAGGAGTACATCCTGTGCAGAATTGTGATCACGAAATTCGAACATGGTAGGAGTGAAAGCCCCTTTCTGCTCGAGATATTCCCAAAGTACGTCCAGCACCATCGTCTCCATCAGCTTGTTAATGCAAGGCATTAGAGAGATGAGGGGAAAATTGTCTGTGTTTACTGGCTTCCCCGGTTTGAGGATGAGTGTGACCCATATACGACCACTCCCGATGGCGGTAATGTATTCCAAGTGGTGTGCCAGCGTATTATCGGCTAAATTTTTTGCCGTCTTGAGCGTGTTTTGATCCTTACCAGGCGCTGCTCCTCTACGCATTTTAGCCACTGCCGACTTCAAGTCGTGTAGAAGAAAAGGGGCTTTTCGGATCTAGAGGGTGTCGGGCCGAATCTGCTTGAAACGCGCCGACGCGCTCCAACGCGTACATGTGGTGATGCCTTAAGAAATACTAACAGGACATAAATATGGCTTAAGAGCCTCATTGTCGTAATACAAAAAAGACACGAAAGAACGGAGCACCCAGAATTGGTGAATACATTTCTTTGTCGACTCTTACGGATAATTCGCGTATTTTAGATGTATGCGTACAGAAGAACAAACAAATATACCAAGTCCGATACGCATCGAGAGCTTGCTGCAGTGAAAGTGAAAGTCCGAAAACCAATCTCAGAGAGTCGAGTGAAAAGAAATTGTTCATGATATCGCAACACAATGTCTCCTAAATAGGATGCTACCCTGTTGATACAATGTTGGAGGTTGATTTCCAGGTATCGAAGGCGTAATAGTACACCTCCTCCACAATGAGATTTAGAACCTCGACGCAAGCCATTTCATCTCTGCCAGCTGTTCCTAAACTATTTTTAGGGATACTTGGTGGGCCGACAAGCCGACAGAGCTTAATTCACGTAGGCTGTATTTAGGATAGGAAAAGTTTACATTGTGGGCTACACACAAAAAAGCGACAATTTTTTCCCTGTTCTTGTAATGAGCGCTACATGGCAAACCAAACTGAGTGTCACGTAAAAGCATATGCTTACTGCTTTAATGGTTGCAAATGACCGAATAACTATGCCTGTGCAAGTCCACTTCACCCTCAAACAATGCAAACCTGCCCTGGTTTTTTGTGACGTACAATCACATCACACATTCAGCCGTCCTATTTATTTCCGCACAATCCGTGTACTTTGATTTGAACCGAGTGTTGTTTATTTGCGCGCGTTACTGAGTTTATCACTGGTGCTCAGTTTTTTTCTTTGTTGTTCTGGAGGTTATTCGTCAAAAAATAAAAGACAGTTTTCGTGGGATTTCATGGGTGGGACCAAGAATGTACGCTTACTGTGAAACGCGGCCACAAAAGGATTGTTTCTTCTCCCGTTATGAACTTAACCTTCATTCTTTCTCCAACGTAGCCGTTGGCTAACGCTCGCGCCCGTGCGCTCTCCAACAGTCTTCACTGACCTTCCAAGCACTGTACTGAAGACACTGCCTTGCATGTATTTTTGTCGCATGTATACATGGGGTTACTGAAACCTAATAATTATTGTTTTTATCGTGGCGTTGGCATTCTAGCCCCATGTGCAGCAGAGTGACTGGTATACATCAGAAAATAATTCTAAGTATACATGGGACCCAAAAGAATTTAAACTTGGGCGAGTTGGTGATACTCGGATAGGTTTAGGGTGATTTAAACGAAGACAGGATACGCACAGAACACAGATGAGCGCGTACTTTTAACGGAGTTTATTTTCACTTCAGCAAGCCTTCTTGTGTGCCAATAAGGTGATACAGGCAGGTCTTAGCTCATAAAAAGGCTTGCAGATGTGCAAATAAACTGAGTTGAAAGTCAGCGCTCGCCTTTGTTCTGTGTCTCCTGTCTTCACCTAAACCACAATAAAGCTATCCAAGCATGTGTTTCTTTTTTTTCAAAGAGTAAAATGCCGCTTATTAAGGCCCTGAAGATAGGTGTTGATTTTTACTAAGCCGAGTGCCGCGAATTATCATTTGATCAATTTTAGATCACGTATTGACCGCCTTTTAGCCGGTATAGTGCTGGCATATTGCGGTGTAGCATGCTTCTATTATCCTTGACCCGCGTTGACTTGTGGAGCCTTTCTGGTAGGTAAACCTGCTTAATAGGCTCTCGAGCAGCAGCATGGGCAGCTTCATTTCATGCTGAATGTTCGGGGCAAAGATATCGGTATGAAGGCTTTGCCATCATGTTCAGCGCTTTCTTCATCCTGAAACTTCAGTACGCACATCGATGCTTCAGTGCGTCCACCATGCTCATTACTAATAAGTTAACCGTTATGTTCTAAAGAAACATTTTTGTCATCAGCAACTTAATTGAAGAAACGTTTGCTCTCAGATACTTCCGCTTGAATGAGTTTAGAATCGGAGCTCTCTGACTCAGATCATTCGCTTCTGCAAGGCTGCTCGAAAAGTGTGCAAATTTTATCCTTTTGACTTTGTTTACCTCTGAAACAAAGCAAACAAAAAATAAAAAAGCCAAACACATCCTCTCACGGGGAGAACTTGAGTAAGTGCGTCGCAGAGTAAGAGGGGGGGGGTATCGCGTGATTGTTGCGTAATATATAGGTGACCGTTTGAGATCGGGAATCACACGAAACTGAATTACGACGGCTTTCGGTTCGAGGCACCATGCGGGTTAGTAGCGGCATGCGTGCATTTTCGTACCACTACATTGAAAAAAAGCACATCTCCGTGCAATGTCAGTTCTTTAGAAGTACATTTTTTTATTCTACTAACCGTGACTGCGACGATGACAAGCTACGAAAACTATGAAAGGTAAGGACACGTTTTTATTGCACCAAAGTGAACTACAATGCTTTTTAGTGGGTACTGCCAGTTTGGTTATAGCAGATCAGTCGACACAGAACAGTTTTCATCTTATGATTTTATGAACAGTTTTCATCTTATTCATTACTGCAGATACAAAATCACCATTTTAAATGTTTTAGGGGATGGGGATGACTGTAGCAATGTGCTAAGAGTTCATTTCAGGATCGCTGCTTCGGCTGACGTCGTTGGTCGATCAGCATGAAGTGCAGCACTTATTGAGCATGTTAAGATATACTTTTTCCTAGCCTTCAGCGCACTATAAGGTGCATTTCTTAGTCGAAGACAGCTGCTTATTTAATGCTGATTTTCGTCACGCTCCGCGGTACGGCGGCACATAAACAATACAGTCAGATATAGATTGCGCCGAAGAATAGAAATCCTGCGCTCGTTTAACGCACTTCTTTCTTTGTGTGCTGCCCTGGCGCCCAGTTTTTCTAAGATAAACGAAAGCGGACTCATTCAGCGCTCAGCGCAAACTTACTCTCGAGTGAATTTTTGGCGTTTTTTGTCTTATATATTGGCGCAATGGCCAGCGCTCATCTCGTATGGCAGGTATATGTCATCCGCGTGTTCCCATAATATCTTTGCTAGGCACGCCTGCGGGACAATTTATTTCTCGATATAATATTTGCAGCAAATTCATGCGTGAGCTTTTTCATAGTGCGGAATACACACGTACCTGTGATGAAATGGTATTCGCACACTCTGACTTCAACGTTCGGTACCCAAAGGCTACCTGTCACTGTGGCTCTTGTCATATCCGCAGCCCAACTCAATTTTCTTTCTTCGTTCCATCAAAATCGATACATGCGTTTGCCTTTCACGTTCGAGTTAGAGAAGCGAACGGCTGAACAACTGACTATATTTCAGCTGGACGAAGATAAACGGGTGGCCACGCGCGCGAATTGCGAATAATCTGAGGCTTACGGTGGAGTAGTTCAACGTCGTCTATATACTCTCTTCGAACCGGCAGCAGACGGTGCATCCCACAATTTTTCGCGCTTTTACTGGCCACATATTTGGCAAGGTTCATGAATGCTTCATTGTGTATTCCGTATTTATTATTTGTATTTCTTGAATGAAGGAGAAGCGTTTCCTTCTCCTTCATTTCAAGTACTTCAAAACACGCGCAGGCATCTAAGGTGAATATATATATATATATATATATATATATATATATATATATATATATATATATATATATATATATATTGTGATGTACTAGACAGAGAACAAGAGACAACACCCGATCCTGGGCCAGCTGTTCTTATTCTGACTTCGTTCTTCTCTTCTTTTCCCTAGCTACCCGCGCGCCGAAGCGCCAGCGTCTTTCATGGTCATGACACTCGGCCATGACTGAGCGCGTGCGGAGCTGGCGGCAAGGTTTCTGGTAGGTGGGCTTGGCTGCCTCGAGCTGGTCGCTCTTTTGCAGCAGCTCGATGTCTCATCGCAGTCCTCCAGTTGACAACAGGCAACAAGACCACCCTCGAGCCTCAGCAATGGGCATCGTAGCCTGTCCAGAACGCCGACGGCAATGAAGACCAGTGCCCCATACTGTACCAACGAAATGGCCTGCTGAGCGTGCTGCGACCGCTATGACATAGCCATGGCCACCAACCAGAGTGTTCGACAGCCCCGCAAGGCGAGTCATCGCGTCCACGAGAGGGACCCCAACGATGCAGCTAGTCTCGGCGTCCCGATAGACTTGTGGCAGACTCCGGCATCCAGCTCCAGCGTGGCCGAGGCCAACCTCCGAGATGCAGCCAATATCAACCACCAGATCTACTTCTGGCAGATACTGGGACCAAATCGCGGCATGGCCGAGAGCGTCGGCCGCAACGGGGCCGCCAGGGCCGGCCGCCTGAGTCCACAGCACTTCTTCCAGAGACATCGTGGTGTGCAAAAGAGCGACCAGCTCGAGACAGCGAAGCCCGCACACCAGAAAACTTCTTAATCTCATCTGCCCACCCGAACTTCTGTCTCCCCCTACCCCGCTTCTCTTCTTTGTGAATCCAGTTGGTGACCTTTAATGACCAGCGGTTATCCTGTCTACGTGCTACATGCCCGGCCCATGTCCATTTCCTCTTCTTTATTGCAGCTATGATATCCTTAACTCCCGTTTGTCCCCTAATCCACTCTGCACTCTTCTTGTCTCTTAAGGTTACACCTACCATTTTTCTTTCCATTGCTCGCTGCGTCGTCCTCAATTTAAGTTGAACCCTCTTTGTGAGTCTCCAGGTTTCTGCTCCGTAGCTAAGTACCGACAAGATACAGCTGTTATATACCTTCCTCTTGAGGGACAGTGGCAATCTACTTGTCATAATTTAAGAGTGCCTGCCGAATGTGCTCCACCCCATTCTTATTCTTCTAGTTACTTCAATCTCGTGGTTAGGCTCTGCGGTTATTACCTGCCCTAAGTAGACATAGTCTTTTACAACTTCAAGTGCACTATTACCTATCGCAAAGCGCTGCTCCTTTCCGAGGTTGTTGTACATTACTTTCGTTTCCTGCAGATTATTTTAAGACCCACCTTTCTGCTCTCCTTGTCTAACTCTGTAATCATGAGTTGCAATTCGTCCCCTGAGTTACTCAGCAATGCAATGTCATCGGCGAAGCGCAGGTTACTGAGGTACTCTCCATTAACTCTTATCCCTTACTGTTCCCATTCTAGGCTTCTGAAAACGTCCTGTAAGCACGCAGTGAATAGCATTGGGGAGAGTGTGTCCCCCTGCCTTACACCCTTCTTTATTGGTATTCTGTTGCTTTCTTTATGAAGCATTATGGTAGCAGTTGATCCCCTGTAGATTTCTTCCAGAATGTTTATATATATTTCATCTACGCCCTGATTCCGCAGTGTCTGCATGACGGCTGATATTTCTACTGAATCAAACGCCTTCTCGTAATCTATGAAGGCTAGTATAGTGGTTGGTTATACTCTGAGCATTTCTCTATTACCTGATTGATAGTATGAATGTGGTCAATTGTTGAGTAGCCTGTTCTAAATCCTGCTTGTTCCTTTGGTTGATTGAATTCTAATGTTTTCTTTACTCTGCTAGCAATTACCTTTGTAAATAGCTTGTATACTACAGAGAGCAAGCTCATCGGCCTGTAATTCTTCAAGTCCTTGTCATCTCCTTTCTTATGTATTAAGATGATGGTAGCGTTCTTCCAAGACTCTGGTACTTTTCCCGTCAGGAGACACCTCGTGAATAGAGTGGCTAGTTTTTCTAACACAATCTGTCCTCTATCTTTCAGCAGATCTGATGTTACCCGATCCTCACCAGCAGCTTTGCCTCTGTGCATGCTGTCCAAAGCTTTTCTAATTTCTTCTATCATTACCGGTGGGGTGTCGTCTGGGTTACTGCTAGCTCTTATAGTATTAAGGTCCTGGTTGTCTCGGCTACTGTACAGATCTCTGTAAAACTCCTCCGCTATTTTAACTATCCTATTCCATATTGGTAGTTATTTTGCCTTCTTTGTCCCTTAGTGCATACATCCGCCTTTTGCCTATCCCAAGTTTCCTCTTCACTGCTTTGACGCTTCCTCCGTTTTTCAGAGCGTGCTCAATTCTCTCCATGTTATACCTTCTTACATCGCATACTTTACGTCTATTAATCAACTTCGAAAGCTCTGCCAGTTCTATTTTGTCTGTTGTACTTGACACTTTCATGATTTGGCGCTTCTTAATTAGGTTCTTCGTTTCCTGGGAAAGCTTGCCGTTGTCCTGTCTAGCTACCCTGCCTTCAATTTCCACTGCACACTCCGTGATGATACTCGTCAGATTATCATTCATTGTATCTACGCTAAGGTTGGTTTCCTCGTTAAGAGCAGAGTACCTGTTCTGCAGTGACACTCAGAATTCCTGTACTTTCCCTTTCAGTGCTAGCTCATTGATTGGCTTCTTGCGTATCAGTGCATAAGTGCAGGCGTGCATAAGTTCGCCTAATCAAACTTATGCAGTGTATCAGTGCAGGCAGTGCATAAGTTCGCCTAATCACATTTTGCCAACACGTTCTGTGCATGTATTTTGACGCTGGGATTGAAAATATTTTTGCAGTAGTGCAGTAACAAAGTATCGCGCTATCCTATATGTTCAGATATCTTAGTAAATCCAGAAGCAGATCATATACATGAATGACTCTAGCCTATTTAGCATGAGTAGATACGAGTACAAAAAACTATATGCTGAAGCAATCAAGCTCTACAATTTACCACAAAATAAGGCGGACTCCGAGTTAATTGAGTATATCTGCATTGATGAAGCAGTGACTCTTTTACACTTGTGAGTGCTGCAAAACATTTTTTATGTATTATAATTTAGCCAAACTAAATACAGTGCACTTGCATACACTTTTTTTATCACAATTATATGACTTCCCAATCTTCCGCAATGTACTAGCTTGCGTAGCAAGAAGAGAGATAAAACACAGAGTGCTTGCATAATGTCACTTTCATTCACGGCCTTGAATCAAATTTAGCACTGGTCAAAGAGATAATTCACTTCCATTCGGTGTCGGCAGAGGTTAACGGCAATAATTCCTTTGAGGGCGTCTGTTAATATGCAAAGCTGTAGAGCACACCAATCTATAGAATACTTATTGTTTATAAATCACGATGTTCCACGGATATAGTTCGATTGATTGATTGATTGATTGATGTGTGACATTTAACGTGCCAAAACCACCATATGATTATGAGATACGCCGTAGTAGAGGGCTCCGGAAATTTCGATTACCTCGGGTTCTTTAACGTGCACACAAAATCTGAGCACATGGGCCTACAACATTTCCGCCTCAATTGGAAATGTAGCAGCCGTGATTCGATCCCGCGACCGGCGGGTCAGCAGCCGAGTGCCTTAGCCACTAGACCACCGCGGCGGGCACGCATATAGTTTGCGATATTAATAATCGGACTTGACTTCAGTACGCACTTGCAAAGAGAAAAAATTACATCTCTCCCTAAAGAGTACCATGTGTATTGCGAAGCAGCGGGCGCAAATGCTGACACTGGCGGTGGCGTTGACGCTGACTGTTATTGCGGTGTTGCGCAGAAGAGAAACCTGGAAAGGTGCAAGGCACGCAGTGGTAGACCGCTGTAGCCTACTGGCGCTGCTACTGGGCAATGAAAGACAGGCGGCTCCGATTAGACACAGAGACCCGCAGTACGCTTTTTGTTAACACGCATGCTGTATATTCCAATTGCTCAGCAACCCACAGGAAAAATCTTCTACCTACGCTACATTGTAGGTCAGATCTAGAGCCTATATAGAAGGAGTCACCAGTGAACGGTTGAGCAGTGCGGGCAGTCAGTTTATTGCGGAGCGCATCTTGGTCGCATCATGCTGTGGATCCGGCCTCAGCGGGGCCGTCCACATCCCCTGTGCGTGCACGCATCTTGCGTCTTCAGCCTACTTCAGTTTAACCTGAACACCCAGTCTGCTCCCTTCGTCCACGTCACAAATCCGTGACATTTGGTGGAGGTTCTGCTTCTTTCTTGCACAGGACACTACCCTCAAGCCAAGCACTCAGCCCACGTCGCGAATAAGACACCAGCGCCAGCCACGATCAGCGAGTTAGCCCCAGGCAACAAGGTCTTCCACCGGAGTACAGGCTTCTGCCTAAGAAGTCTCGGAATACGAAGATGTTGCCGTCTACCACTGCGGCAATGACAGCGCCTGTGCCACCTGCGCCACCCCAGCTCAAGAAACCCACGAAGCCACCAACTTTTCGCAGTTCGCCACTCGAAGACCCGGAAAGCTGGCTTAAAAGGTTGAATCGAGTTGACGTCTTCAACGACTGCACCAACAATTACAAGCTTCGGCTTGTCTATTTCACTTGATAAGGTGCTGCTCAGATGTGGTTTTATAATCAAGAGCGGAGTCTTACAAAGTGGGACGTCTTTCGCACCACGTTCCTCGCCGCTTTCGCAAGTGTGGTTCTCAAGAAGACTGAAGCTCGCCTCAAAACCCGTCTGCAGATGCTGAATGAAAACGTGGCACGATACACGAAAGATGTAATTAAACTCTTCCGCCACGCTGAGCCCGACTTCCATCGCCAGACGCCACCGCCGCCACCAGCACCAACAACGTGGCTGCCAGCGGTGACGATAGAATATTCCACGACCCGATGGCTGGTCACCTCGGTATTTTCCGTATACGCTTACAAGAATACAGGAAAAGTACTGCTGGCCACGCCTTAACGCCAGTGTCACACGTTACGCCAGGACCTGCCGAAACTTTCAGCGGTGAAATACACCACCGACTAGGCCAGCCAGACTTCTCCAGCCCATCGAGCCACCACGCCGGCCCTTCCAGCAAGTTGGCATAGATTTATCGGGGTTGTTACAGACTTCGAATTCCGGGAATAACTGAATCGTCGTAGCTACTGAATACCTCACGCCCTACGCTCCGACAAATGCCCTACTCGAAGGCATGTGCCGCTGACGTAGCAAAGTTCTTTGTCTAGAAAATCGTCCTGAGTCACAGAGCTTGACACTTGACAGTGTCGAGGATACTTGACAGTATGGAAGGACTTCTCAAAGAGGCTACGTGACTTGCGCGGTAAGCTGTGGCGTTCTACAGCTGATGAAAAGGCTAATAGGGCGAAGGTTTCACTATCTTTTGATAAATTGAAGGTAGACGACAAAGTTTACACTTCGGAATAGCTTCTCAACTGCCAGGTAGAAGTTAAGTGGCCTGCCGGACAGGCGCGGTTTGAACCTGATTTTGCTGCGCCTGCCCGTGTGAACACGCGTAGGCGTGATAAAAAATGACAGTCTGTAACCAAAGTGCTCAGAGTTGTTTCGCTCAATGCGCGCAGCATCGTGAATAAATCTGGTTTAGTCGAAGACCTAATATCCTGTTATCAGCCGCATGTCTTAGTAGTAACAGAAACATGGTTGCATGCAGATGTGCAGGATTGGAAATTGTACTCTCTACTTAAAGGCTTATTTCAAAAGAGGAAATCACGGGGAGGGGGAGTAGCTATCGCCATTAAAAACAACATTGGCTTAAATAATTTGGGTGGCATTTGTGGCCACGAAAGTGTGTGATACAAACTTAAATTTATTGGCAAAACTATACTTCTGGGCGGCGTATACAGACCACCTTATGCTCCCCACGAATGTTTCGAAGCCATGTACGACTTCCTTAGAGAAAATACTAATTTTTATCGAATAGTATAGTTACAGGAGACATCTGCTCACCAGGTGTAAACTGGTCTGACTTATCCTATGATGGCAAACAGTCCAAAAGTGCTGACTTACTGCTCACGACTGCGTTCAACTTTTCTTTACACTAACTAGTTTCTGATGCTACTAGGGTTGTTGACTCGTCCTCATCACTCCTTGATTTGGCCTTTATTAGTAGCTCCCTTCAAGGCTCATCCGTAAGTGTTGAAAACGGGATATCCGATCACAACTTGCTTGCTTTGTCAAGTCCTATCTTGAGTACACGTTCGTTTACTAAGCCGTGAGAAATTCTTGTCAGTGGCTACACTCATGCGGACGACAATGCTGTCTTAAATTATTTGGAATAGCACTTCGTTAGTTTCAGCCTAATCACGTATGTTAAAGAAATGTGGTCAAACCTTAAAAAATTGTTTTCTATTGCGAGCGAGAGTATGTACCAATAAAAAGAAAAAGTATTAATAGAGGACACCCTTGGTTCCCGCGAGAAATTATTTATTTAAAGCGAAAAATTAAGCGACGTCGCAAGCGCGGTAACACAAGCGACTTACAAAGCCTTATTTGTAATCTGAAGGAAATAATTGTGATTAGCAAAAAAGCATTTATTTTCTGTTACTCTGCAGTCATTCATGAACAACGAACCCCAAACATTTTGGCGCTATCTCTCGAAAAATAAAGAAGGCATTTCGGAGATAAATGTTTCAGGCGAAAGTATTGTTGACGCGACTACCATTTCTAACCACTTTAATGCCTTTTGCCAATCTGTGTTCACGCGGACAGCTTTGCACACAGCGTTGCCGTCATACGATTTTCATTGTCCTATGCCTGATGTAAATGTAACAGAGGATGGTGTCCTCAGCCTTTTGCATAAAGTAGACCTGAAGAAATCAGCTGGCCCTGATCAACTGTAAAATATTTTTTTAATAGATATGCTACATGGGTAGCTAAATATCTGCATCAAATTTGCGTTATGTTCCTACGCACTTCAGCGATTCCTGATAATTGGCGCTCGGGAAAAATTATTCCCGTGCATAAATCTGGCTCTTCTCTAGAAATTAGCAACTACAGACCAATTTCCTTAACGAGTACTTGTTGTAAACTTTTCGAGCATATTAATAATAAGGCCATCATTACTTACCTCGAACATAACATTTTGCTTCAATCCAAACAGCATGGTTTTAGATCTGGTTTTTCAACAGTTACCCAACTACCTGAAATAACTGGTGACTTAATTAGTACACTAAATACTGATGGTCAAACCGACACTATATTTCTAGATTTGTCAAAGGCGTTCGATGTTGTTCCCCATACAGATCTGATTACAAAACTTCTCTCAATTGGCGTTAAACGAAAAGTAGTCGAATGGATAGAATGTTACTTAAGAAATAGAACACAGTTTGTCGGCATTAATGAGTGAATCTCTGAAGAGTTCGATGTGTACTCTGGAGTGCCGCAGGGCTCTGTACTGGGCCCTCCATTTTTTTAGTATATATAAAAGATTTTTATCTTACTGTCCACCCTATCCATATTAAAATATTTTCGGATGATTGCGAGGTATACACAGCTATTAAAACCCCAGATGACCAAATTATTTTAAACAATGCCTTGCACTCGATTGAGACGTGGTGTACAAAGTGAGGTTTAAGAATTATTGCTACTAAGACAACTTCTATTACATTCAGCAACAAAAAAGAAGCCTCTTGGCTTTACTTATTATTTAGGTAATGCTACGATCAACAGATCCGATAAGGTTAAATATTTAGGCATCACACTTACAAGCAAAGTTGGGAAACACACATTGATAACATTTGTCTGGGTGCACTTAAGAAATTGGCATTTTTGAAAAAAAAAGTTGCGCAGTACTCCTTCTGCTGTGACATTAAACGCTTATAAGGCACTAGTAGGACCTAAGTTGGAGTATACAGATGTCATTTGGAGCCCTCACCAACAATACTTAATAAGTAAAATTGAAAGAGTGCAAAATTAAGCTTTGCGCTTGATTTATTCTGTTTATTCGCGTTACTCGAGTGTAACCACTTTTCCATTGTTGCAGTGACATTTCTGCGTCTGGTAACTAGAGCGAAATCGTTCCACGTAAAGCCCGAGGCCAGCCAAGGCGTACGATCATCATCTCCTCACCACCGTGAGATAAGGGCAGGCGAGGAAGCGCCGCTCCCCTTCTCTAAGCCGGGCAAAGTACGCGTAGGAGATTAGAACGGGCGCCGCTCCGCGATGTGGGAATGTGCGCTCAGCGCCATCTTTCTGGTAATGCCGTGAACACAGCAGAAGTAACTGATAGATATTGTTATGAGATAATGTCCCATAAAAGCGGTTAGATAGACACGGAGAAAGACGAGATCACTTTGGTGTAGGGCACCCTTTGTGGGTTTGCGCCAGGGTAAGAAGGATCATCATCATCAGCTCTTGTTCTCCATCTTGGCTTGCGCGTTGGCGTCGTGTAAATATATTTTGAAACGCCTAGCATCGCGTGTACCTTCACGTTACATTTTGGTGGAAGCGGCTGGGTTACAACGCACGACTGAGTTACGCAGCGAACGCCTAGTCGCTGCTTCCGACATGTCCACCGGCAGCAACGCTTCGTCAACTGCCGCGCCCAATGCATCAACGTCGCCGACCTCCCCTCTTTTTCTCGTGGCGGCTCCACCCCGTGATCCCGGCAACTTTTCGGGAACGGAAGGCGAGGACGTGGATGAGTTGCTTAAACTCTATGAGCTCGTGAGCGAAAATCACAGGTGGGACCCAACCTTGATGCTTGCAAACGTCATCTTTTATTGCAAGGAACGGCCAAGGCATGGTTTATAACAACGTGGACGCGATCATGAGCTCGGACATATGCAAGACCAAGTTACGCGAGTTGTTTGGTCAATTTTGCGGCTGCAGGCAGGCCGCTACGAAAGAACTTGGCACACGTGTTCAGACGTCCACGCAATCTTACCTGGCGTATATACAATATGTACTGACCCTTTGCCGTAAAATTGACCGAACCGTGGCTGAAGCAGACAAGGTAGCGCACGTGCTCAAGGGCATCGCAGACGATGCATTTAACCTCCTTGTGCGCAAAGGCTGTTCCACCGTGCAAGATATTATCTTGGAGTGCCAACGTTTTCAAGAGGCAAAACGTCATCGCATTGCCCACCACTTTACGCGCCTCCCCAACACTGCTGCGACATCAACTTGCGAGGATCATTGTATAGCGACCCAGCCCAATTCACACTCCGGTGACATCACGAGAAACGTACGCTGCGAAATCGAGGCCATAACACCCGCACCCTTGAGAGCACTAGCACCGAGTGATCCTCAGCCGACCATACCACTAATACACACCGTCGTTCGCCAAGAACTAGCCAACGAGGGTATCTACATGGTCTGTTCTGTGCACCGTCCCGACGCTGTCAGTTCATCTACCTCCAGCCACCGACAGCATTATCGCCGCCCTGCTCCCCGTAACCGTGACCCAAATGCGTGGAGGACGCCTGACGACAGGCCGATTCGCTTTTGATGTGAACGAGTGGGACACATTTCGCGCCATTGCCGGAGCACGTGGACCTCACCGTATCAGGCAAACTCAAGCTTCTCCAACTTCCACTCACCAGCCCATCTCTATGGCCAGGAACTACCACGGCATGATGGCTCAGCTAATTATGACCCGATCACTATGACCACTGCCCAGTGCAGTCGCTTACCTTCACCTCGACGTAGATTTTTCCGGTCTCCAAAGCCACCCCCTTCCCCGTCCCCATCCCCTGCTCGGCGGTTTTTCTCGGAAACTAATGGCTGCAGCTTTTGGAGGTGACGCTGCTGATACGACTTGCTCTCCGATTCCTCTGTTGACGCTGCCGACCAAGCAGAACCTGATGGACGTTGAAGTAGACGGTTTATCTGTTGAAGCCTCGGTGGACACTGGCGCCCATATTACTGTGATGAGTTTGCACATTCATAACCGCTTGAACAAAGTCCTTACTCCAGCCCCTTCACGCAGTGTTCGTGTTGCTAATGGTGGTACGACTTCTGTTATTGGCTTCTGTACTGCACGCGTCACTATCTCCTGCCGCCAAACTTCAGTTCTCTTCACTCTTCTCTCTCACTGCACCAATGATGTGATGCTCGGTCTTGACGTTTTGTCCACTCGTTCAGCTTTAATCGACTGTTCAGCTGGTACTGTGCAACTTGGCCTACTGTGTCCTATTGATCCACCCAGTCCACCCCAAGCTCGTATGTGCTCCGCTGAGCATGTCCATTTGTCACCGCAAACTGTGACCTGCATCACCGTAATGCTCTCACCACCTGTATCTGATGGCGACTATGTGCTCACGCCCATTACATCCATTCTTTTGACTCACAGTGTTACCTTACCACACACTGATATTCAGTTACGTGCAAACCACGCCTTCATTCCGGTGCTCAACTTTGCTCTGTGTCCACAAGTGCTCCCGCATGGAATTTCCCTCGCCATGCTGACTCCCACTGACGAATGCGTCATCTCAGCTGTATCTTCGAACGATGCTGGACACTGTAGCTACACGCATGCTCAATCTTCGCAAGCAAGCCCGTCTGCTGACGTTAAAAAATGATCGCGCCAGACCTTTTGCCGCATCAATTTGACCCACTCCTTCAAGTCCTCTAGTCATACTGGGGCGTATTTGACTTTTGTGATCGTCCGTTTGGTCAAACCGCTGCCGTAAAGCACCGCATTGACACCGGCGGTGCCTCCCCTGTCCATCGGCGGCCAAACCACGTATCTCCAAACGAGCGTCATATAATTCAAACAGAAGTCGACAAAATGCTTGCCAGAGACATAATTGAGCCATCATGTAGTCCATGGGCTTCTACTGTAGTTCTTGTCAAAAAGAAGGACAACACTTGGCGATTCTGTGTTGACTACCGACATCTGAACAAGATTACTAAAAAAGACGTCTACCCGCTACCGCGCATAGACAACGCCCTGGATTGTCTTCACGGCGCTAAGTATTTTTCGTCCATTGATCTAAGATCAGGGTACTGGCAAATTGCTGTCGATAACATGGACCACGAAAAGACCGCTTTTGTCACGCCCGACGGTCTTTACCAGATTAGTCATGACCTTAAGGTTATGCAACGTTCCGGCCAGCTTAGAGCGGATGATAGACTCTCTTTTGCGTGGGTTCAAACAGTCAATTTGTCTATATTACCTTGACGACGTTATCATCTTTTCTCCGACCTTTGAGACCCACCTCGACCGCCTATCCTCCATACTGGCTGTTTTTCGCAATGCCGATCTCCAACTGAACTCGTCAAAGTGCCACTTCGGACGCCAGCAACTAACCATAATGGGCCACCTTGTCGACTCCTCGTGTGTACGCCCTGACGCAGATAAATTTCGAGCCGTGCGGTACTTCCCCATTCCAACCTGCACCAAAGAAGTCCGCAGCTTTGTCGGTCTGTACTCGTACTTTCGACGTTTTGTGAACAACTATGCGGAAGTAGCCCGTCCTCTCACAAACTTACTGAGAAAAGATGTCTCATTCACATGGGGTGCTGCGCAGGCTACGGCGTTCTCTACACTTATTAAATTGCTAACAGAACCACCTGTTCTGGCCCATTTTGACAACGCCGCCCCTACAGAAGTCCGCACAATTGCCAGTGGCCATGGAATTGGTTCTGTTTTGGTTAAGCATCAAAGCGGCTGCACCGGCGTTATCGCCTATGCCAGCCATCTCCTTTCACAAACGGAAAGGAACTACTCAATCACCGAAAGGGAATGCCTTGCTCTCGTTTGGGCAGTAGCAAAATTTCGGCCCTATTTACACGGTCCGCATTTCACCGACACAACCAATCACCACTCACTTCGCTGACTCGCATCCTTGAAGGACCCCACTTGGCGCCTTGGTCAATGGGCATTACGACTATAAGAGTATAACTACTCGGTGTCCTACAAATCTGGCCGCTTACACCATGACGCTGACCGCTTATCTCGGAATCCAGTGGACCCACTTGAGGGGTTCGATGAAGCGCCGTGTGTCCTGTCTCTCTCCGCTTTAAGCAACATCCGTGAGGAACAGCGCCGAGATTCTGTCTTACGTAACGTTATCGAGAACCTTCATTCTTCAGCGCCTGATCCGTCTACTCGAATGTTCGTGCTCAAGGATGGCACATGTACGGTTACAACGTCCGCTCTGATGGACACGAACTGCTCCTTGTGGTACCTTCGTACTTACGTGCGAGCGTGATCGGCCAGCTCCACGATGCTTCCACTGCTGGTCACCTCGGAGTGTCTCGGACGTATGACCGTGTACAGCGTCGATTTTACTCGCCCAGTCTTTATCGCTCGGTCCGCAGCTACGTCGCCTCATGCGACCAGTGTCAACGCCGAAAAAAAGCTTCGGTGAGCCCTGCTTGGTTCCTGCGATCACTTGACGTTCCCTTTGATCCGTTTTTTTTTTGACTTGGTCTTGACCTCCTGGGCTCTTCCCCTGCGTCAACTTCTGGGAATAAGTGGATAGCTGTTGCGACGGATCACACAAAACGGTACGCCAATGCACGGGCTCTACCAACCAGCTGTGCCACAGACGTTGCCGATTTCCTTCTGCACGACGTCATACTTCATTATGGCGCACCACGCCAACTACTCACAGATCGTGGGCGCTATTTCCTTTCCCGAATAATCGACGACCTGCTCCGCTCCTGCGAGGCAAAACATAAATTTACGACAGCCTACCACCCGCAAACTAACGGACTGACTGAGGGCTTCAACCGAACTTAGATCGATACGCTCGCCATGTACGTATCGTCCGACCACCAGAACTGGGACGTTGCATTGACCTTCGTTAGGTTCGTCTATAAGTCCTCAAGTCACGATGCAGCTGCTTTTTCACCTTTCTATCTCGTGTTTGGCCGTGATCCAACTTTACCGTTTGACACCATCTTTCCGACTGCCGTCGACTCGACGACCGAATACGCCCGCGATGCTATCACCAGAGCTCGAAAAGCACGAGAAGTTGCCCGTCAGCGCGTCTTAGCATCGCAAGATCAACAGCGGCACCGTTACAACTCCCATCATCGCCAAGTTTTCTTTACTCCGAGTTCCCTTGTGCTATTGTGGACTCCGACTAGGCGCGTTGGACCTTCTGAAAAACTGCTTTCCCGCTACTCGGGACGCTACCACGTATTGCGCCCGGTGACAGATGTGACCTACGAAATAGCCCCGCTTGAGTCTTCCTGTTTCTCCCCTTCACTGTCTACAGACATTGTTCATGTATCTATCCTTAAGCTTTATCACTCGGCAACATCATAGAAAGCACCAAGACGGTGCTTCAGCACTCGGGGCGTATGTTATGAGGCAATGTCCCACAAAAGGGGTTAATAGGCGCGGAGAAAGACGACATGATTTTGGTGTAGGCCCCCTTTGTGGGTATGCGCCTGGGTAAAAAGGATCCTCATCATCAGCTCTTGTTGTCTATCTTGGCTTGCGCGTTGGCGTGGTGTAACTATATTTTGAAACGCCTAGTATCGCGTGTACCTTCACGTAACAATATAAATAGCTTGCCATTAGAATGGTGGAGAACGTTCTCCGGGGTGGCTCAGTGGTCAAAGCCTTGTTTTCACGACGCAGAGGTCCCACGTTTGATTCCGCGCGCCGGAGTGCTTTTCTGGATTTTTTTCTTCCGTTTTCAGATATATAGATACGTATACATATACAGTGCATGACATCGACGATGACGGCGGCGGGAAAATTTAGCTGAGAGTGTCCATGTATAAGCTATCGCAATAAACAAAAACGAGCATCAGAAGGATGCACTTTGAGCGCTATCTGGGCCGAAAGAATTGCCACGTTAAACTCGCTGGGTGTAACCTCCTTGGTTTTAGCAAGGTTAAGCGAGGGTTCGGCCGCGGTGCAATGAACTAGAGGTGGTGAAAGGTAGGAAGTAGACACGAAACGCAGGCAATAAGAAAATATGCAAGGGCCACCTCTCGTTTAGTCCTTAGAACTTACGCTAGATGACGGTACTTCTATATACTGATTATATGATGAAAAGATGGGAGATGGAGGTACTTGGAATGTTCACTAGATGGACGGAGAATTGCGCGAATGGATGGATGGACGGATGGATGGACGCATGAATGGACGAACGCACGGACGGACGCATGGAGAGATGCACAAATGTATGGTCAGACGCACGAAAGGATGGATTGACGCATGGACGGACAGACACTTCGCCCCACTGATCATCATGCACTACGTTGATGTGCTGTCATTTATTTACTAAATATCGATTTCGAGGCATATTTTATTGGATAATAAGTCACCGTATTTTTCTTTGTAGGTTATTTTATCAGAAACAAATATATTTTCCTTTATCAGTAACGTGCGCGGGCATCCTCCTCAATTCAAATGAGTGCGCGCATGCAGCTCTTTTATAGTCCAGTGTGGACGTGGCTACATACTACTACGACGCACTACTGCTACGACGACGAAAGTTACTACTACTACTACTACTACTACTACTACTACTACTACTACTACTACTACTACTACTACTACTACTACTACACTCATCGCAGACGCACGGCTTAAGAAGCTTCGCTCCCAAAACACCGTTTCATAGGCAGCTTTCAGACTCGCTCCTGAAGGGGAATGCTCGCAAGCCTCACTTAGGATCAACGCATTCATGAGGACGTTTAATTACTTGCCTGCAGTCAGCTACCCGAGGTGGTGACGCACATTCTCCAGCATGAGAGCAGAAAAAAATTAATCAGCCAAGTAATGACATATATAATTTTAGAAATGGTAAGCTATACTGCGGTTGTAGAAGAAAGTTTGAAGTGAAAACTCTGGTTATGGAGTTCTCAAGACGGCGGACCACATCTGGTATGCGCATCCGGCTGTGCCCGGCTGTGCGCAGTTGGTGTAGAATGACATATTCTTATGTGCCGTACACTGTGCCTTGAAGGCACAGAACTGGTATTTTAAAACACTTAAACACCACAGCAGCAGCAGTTGTGAAAACGAAAACAATAATGGCGGCAGCATATACTCAGAATGATTGGAGCAGTAACCGGAAAGGCGAAGGAAAGAAAGGACACAGGCAAGCAGGCAGGCAGGCAGGCAGACAGGCACGCTCGAACACTCGCACGCACACAATCTTCTTCGTTAGGAGTAATAATGTGTCGAATGATGTACTAAATCAAGCTCGTTTATGAGTAGTGTCGGACTAAAGCATTAGTGCACTGTGATGATGTTCCCCGACGCCACTGGCAAAACAGTGGCGTTAAAACGCGAAAGCATGAGCAGTGTTATAAGCAGTGCGCTAATGCTGAGCGTCGCTTCACTGCAGCTACCCTCGTGGCACTCGTAAACGAAGAAAAACAGCAGGACACGCTGTCCAAGCAGACAATGCCAGAAGTTAGAGCGAAGAAGATGTGTTGGCTTGGTCGGACTTCGGTGTTACTGACGCCAACACAGTCGGAGGTACCTCATCACATGTGAACATTGGATTGGCTTCACGAACAACACGTCTTGTGCCACGAAGTCCATCGTATGAGACCCTGCGACGACGCATGGCCCTTCTCTTCCATAACCAGCGATGCAGCCTTGACTCCTAAGTCAAATCCCATAGCGTAAGCGCAGCCTTTTATCTTCGAACCATTTCCAATGACACTTTGTCCTTTTGTATGTGTTTCTCGTGCCTTTCTGTGTTAGAATGTATGTTAGCGTGTCGTGACAATGGCGTATTTTTCATTGCAGCTTTAACCAGCGTCTCTCAGGACACTCATTAAGGATGCTCCCCGAACCTCATTCCGTAACAGCTGGTGAATTCAACAATGCGCGCTAACAAACAGAGCATAATGGAGACTGAGAGAGAGAGAGAAAGGAAAGAAGAAAAAAGAAAGGCAGGGAGGTTAATCATACCAGCTTACAGTTTGCTATAATTCCCAAGAGATAAAGGAATATAAGCTAAAATAGAAAAAGAGCAAGAGAGAAGAAGCACACTGCATGCACAAACGAGTATACAGTCTGTCAATGAGGCCGGAGACTCTCTGGCCAGCATGACTGCATCATTTTGCCATGTGACTGGGAAATCGCGGCTTTTGAGAGGGCAGTGGGTAAGCCGGGATGGTTACTGAAGCAAGAACTAGGCGAGTGCAATTATACAGGTAATTAGCAATTGTTGCCTTTCACTGTAGTGCGCTAATTGTGACGTAAGTTGATGTGGATACCGGGTACACAAACATCACACTTTCTCCTAGATGCGACGCAGATTTTTGACTAGCATTTCTAACGCTGTCTGCTCGTGTCTATGTGCCAACGCACCACACTGCGTTCTCCCTCCCCTTCCCCCCCCGGCCCAGTTGTTGGAACAATGCCAAGTAGGCCAAGTCGCAACTGTGCGTTGACGCCACTCTCTCTCCTTCAGCTGCATCCGCTGCCGGCTCCTCTCAACCTATATGTGGTGTCGGTCCTCCACCCGCTCGCAACACATATCTCTCTCGCTGCATCCTCTGAGCCGACCGCAATACTCGACCGCACGTCAAGTGCACTCTTTCGGCTCGTTTATCTGAGATGAAACTTACGTGAAATCCAACCCGCCTCCCGTGTCATTTCCAAAGATACTTTTTACTCTAGTAAAGGCTGCTTCGCTTCAAACCATTTCGCTTCAAACCGACTTTCGCTTCAAATCGTTCTTCCAGCACCTGCGCCGACGCCCGTTTCAGTCGATTCAGCGGCGTGCGCACCGCTCCTGCTTTGCATCCCATGATGCTTCACTTTAAGAAGATGGTTATTAATTTTTGAAATAATCAAAGTTCAACCAAATACTACCAATTCTTTTCCTTAATGGCAAGGCTCTTTCATGACGATGGTAGTTCTGTTCAAACAGGTGATTTACGTCTACGTTAGTCTATAACGGTTCACGTTACCATTTGTACTCTACAGTTTGAAGACACGAGTGTATGACGCCCCAAACTTTCTGGACTTTTGTCAAAGTGGACCTTACGTTGCCTGTTTTACTTAGAGAAATCAGAAAATAATTAAGCAATTGTGTTACATTGATTGGTGTGCGTCTAATACTCAGAGGAACAGCACCGAGCTGGTTTGGAGCTAGCGTCAAAGAAATCGACGGTAATGCGGCCCTTTTCCACAAACTCGAGCGAGTGCAGCGCCGCGGCCAGCGGACGGCGCCAAGGTGCTTGCAACCGATTGTAATGGCGACCAATTTTCATGAGTTCCGACGCTTGCGAAAGCCCCGCCAGCCCGTGCTGGTGCACTTACAGCTAGCGCCGTACTACAACCAAGCTCTTTACGAGAACCCGCAACATGTTTTCGACGACTCCCAACACAACGATGAGGTATCAGCCCAATATCATCAGCCCGGAGCTCATCGCGGCGGCGAAGACAAATGAGCCCGCCAGCCCGTGTTGGTGCACTTACAGGGCGCGACATACTACAACAAGTTCGTTACGAAAACCCGCAACGTGTTTTAGATGACTCCCAAAACAGCGACGAGGTCTCAGCCCAATATTATCAGCCCGGAGTTCATCACGGCGGCGAGGACAGGCGAGCACTCGATGAGCGAGCGTACGGGAGGCCGATGGCAATGGCGATAAATTTCCAGGCGGTCGCAAAGCACAGGCGAACTGAAGACGCCCAGGCTAACCTTCGCGATGCATTTCGTGTGTGCTATATACAACATGACCGAGCCCTTTCGCGGCAAGCGCGATCGGTATCGCACACGCGACAAGTAGAGTAGAATACAGAATGATAACCTAATTGCCAAAAAGTCCATCGCTGATTTCTGCCCTGAGTCAGACTGAAGTATATATCCGACAGGCCTACTGTTTTCTCGGCCACCATATTGGCCTTCCCATCTGTTTCTGTCATGTGTTGCTCTTGACCGTCTTGAAGCCAGAGATATACAGCGCAGCATGGTGGCGTGTCGAGACTTGCTCCAGACATCATGGGTGCAGCGAAACGCAAAAGCAGCAGCCCACGCTGATCGAAGCGTACACACAAGCACCACGTCGTAATTCGTAGGTCGTCGAATCAAGGCGGCCGTGGTCGAGCACTCCGAGTGCGAAGCAATGTGAACCGTCGCCAACAAAATACGGGGAAAGACTGAGCCAGGAGCGGAGGGGGACGGCTGGTGACCTTGGCCACTCTTGGCGCGCTGCTCGCATTTCCCGGGCTGTTCATCCATTAGAAGCGTGTTTGGAGACTAAGTGGTTTGCTCGTGGCACGCTTCCCTTTGTGGTTCCTCCTCAACGGTCTATCCGTTCATCGGGCGCACCTATTGGGCTCCATTACTCCTTTTTCGGGTAGTTTGGCTTTTAGTGCAGGTACAATCACTGATAAAAACGCCAGGAAGAAAAGCCTTTCTACATCTCTCAAAAAAACTTTTTTTCGCTTCTGCTGAGTGAAGTATTTTACAAGCGAACCGGGTATTCCATACATCAGCCTAAAGAAGCAGCAGACATTGTTTGTGTGAAAGTGGAGTTCATTTCTGTCTCCGCAGGCTGCTGTTCTTGAACAAATACGCGCTCCATACTTTGATGTTGGTCCTTCAGCGCAGGCTCTGTTGCATTCTACTTTTAAGGTAATCAGTGCATAACAGTGTCGGAAAGCGTTTTCAGGGCTATCGCCCTACCCGAAATTTAGACTTTACTTTCGAAAAACTGGTGGTTTGTCCTGGTTGGGCCGCGTACGTTACACGAGGATATTGCAGTGCTTCCCAAATACAGCTAATGACTGATAGCTTCCATCAACATTATTGGGCCGCAAGCTAAGCCTTACCTGATGACTCATTGATGAACAACCATGGCACGCGTTTGCCATGATTAATTCGTTGGTTTTTGGAAGAATCTGACAGGTCTTTCGGTATTGCAAGCCCAAGCAGGTACTGATGATTATTACTCTTTTCTTCTTGCGACTTCAATAAAACATAAAAAATAACTTTCATTCTAGAAGAACATCTTTCTTGAGGTCTCTCATTCATACCAGACGTGGGAGAATGCACCTTGAAATTCGTGGTGATAAATTTTAACAATGAGTGCTGGGTCACCTAACATAAACATCACTCGAATAGATCGAATTTAGTAACCATCGATTGTGCTGTTGATGGCGTCAAGTTTGCAAGGACACCAATCTTGTTTAGGCAGTTTAAATATTTAGTATGCTAACAAAATGTTTGCTATACCAATTAGTTGTATACGTGCCTAAATATCAATCTTTAGAATGAGTTTTCTAAAACGTGGGATATGACATGGTGATATAAGCCACATTGTACAAATAAATATGTTATCTACAAGCAGAATTTATGTCCACTTAGAGAATTATTACGTTGATAATATAATGGAACTCTCGGAACCTAGCAATCATGACATTCTCGACAGGACTAGTTTGTTGTTAATGGAGCTGTTCTTTAAAAGCTTGTCACTTTACCTGAAATAAATACTGGATAATATGGCAATATTTACTGATACGTGCTTTTATTATTACCAATGATACAGAGTCAGTTCGTAACCTCATTACTATTGATCTTTTGTGTTTGTTTGTTGCCCTGTCTTATTTCATTCACCCTGCTGCTCTTTCTCAAGCTTTGTATCATGGATGACCACTGCTTCGAATGTCACCTACAAACAGGAAGAGAAATGAAAATGAAAATGGACGTGCACAAAAGTAACCAGACTTTACAGCCCATTCTCATCACGAAAGTGAAATACAAAGGAAAAAGATTATTTCTACTAAGCCATCTCGCAGAACTCCTAATGAACGCACGCTTCAAAAAACGTCATTATTAGAGCTCTCATGCCAGACAATTCTAGCCCGAGAGACCGTGCAGAGGGAACACACGGGACTTCTTTAGAAGCAAGAATCACCGTGGACTTCTCCAGCAGCTAGTAAATACCTTGACAACTGCTTTCGAAAGCCAGCAAGCGCTACAGAATGTCTTAACGACGACCTCCATTTTGAGCGTAAACCTACTTTTTATGCATTCATTATTGCAGATACTTCACTATAATTTTTCCAAGAATACTCGTTTTGTTTTTGTTTTTTGCACTTTAGCTCAGGAAACCTATTTCACAGCAACACGATCTCTATAAGGGGGGCAGAGCTGTTCTCGAGGCGTCCATTGCCTATTAGCTCTTTCCAAAACGACTGTAAGCGCCGGACGTGACCTCTACCCGTAAATTTCGCCGTATTACTTGAGCTCGCAACAGCCCGCACAGCGCGCTGACTTGTTTACTGCGTGTCCTAGTATTTTTTCTTCGTCCCGGGCACGTAGCGCTGAACTCGGGTAAATAGTTTGTGATGATGGCAGTTGCTTTGCGGCCTCCGCACTATGAACCTGAAACGAATATGCTGATTGTGCTGAGCAGCCGAGCTTTAGAATGTCAATGCTGTAGAGTTGAAACGACTACTCGGGTACATACATTACCGTTTCAGTTAAAGACATATTTAATTACTTTGAAAATAATTTCATTTGTGCTCCATCAACGAGCGTTCAGTTTACAAATCCGTGCTCGTATTAGTTGGGAACTGTCTCAAAAACAGGCGCCCTAGATGCCACTTATAGAAAGCAAATGTAAGACTATCATTATGGAACAAAAGGAAAATTTCATTGCACCAGCTCGTATGAAATAAGAATATAACACGAGCTGTTGGGCAGCACATATACATGGGTGTTTCAAAATGTGTCCAATATCCTTTTAAGATCAGGGAAATGCGGTATTTCTTCGCCGTTTTCCCGATTCCTCTTTCTGTAGAAGTAGGCATTTTAAAACTACAGAAGAAATCGTTTGGAGAGTAACTAGGAAACCGATGGTAATTAAAACTTCAATAGTGGAGCTAAACGTTCAAATCGAAAGGAAAAATTTAAGTCATTCTTGTGAAGAACACATTGCAGATTTGAGGTTTCAAGAAAATGGCTTGTTGTAATAATTGTGAAGTAATTACATTTTTCCTAATTCTGCGGTTACACCAAAATCAAAACATCGGAGAGTACAAGTGCAGAATTTGTCTGATACTTCCAGAATAAGCGAGCGTTGTTATATCAACCATGAACCCACTTTTTTTGCAGGTGTGTAGGCTGTGCTTGCAATAACAGCACATATGACGCACAAGCGTTAACGAAAGGGGAAGAACCACTCCACTGTAATGATTGTTTGGAGCAGTTACGTCGTGCAAGTCATGCGCTTGTTGCACTCCTCAGTGCTTTTGTTTGGTGTTGAATTGGTGTATATTCCATTGCTGCAAATCAATTAACACAGGCAACCTGTTCCATATTTCAAATCTGCCATAGTTTTTCGCATGAGGAATTCTAATTCAACCATTTCACATATCCATGTAACTCCAATATTTGAAAAGGTATTTATTTAGCTTTCCGAATTACTGTCTCAAATGATGTCTAACCGACTGAAGATGCAAGCCACTACAGAAACAGCACTTGTGAAGACAGCGGAAAAATGTCACATTTGCTTGATTTTTTTAGAATTTTGGACACAATACATGATGCACCCTGTTTACTGACACTTTGTTCGCGTTGTAATATTATTGTTTCTTCTAGGTGTCTCCGAGAATAAGAGCCGCTTTGTCACTGCTCCATCTTTCAAGATGAGAGGCTGACTACTAGTAGATCATCGTTCTATTTCTTCATGAACGCAACATCAAGCGACCTTTCCATATAAACATACTCCTAAACATGGCCACAGGTGAGCGAAGTGTCTAAAGGTTTCAAAGTGTTGCAGCATTGGCTATGAGCTATCAGCGTGTAATCTTTAAAGGGGCCCTGCCACATTCCCCCAAGTAGGCATGGAAGGGACAAAAGGAACTCATGGCCTCTCGCATAGGCTACCACAAAAACAATTTAGAATGTTTGCAGCATGATCGTAGTTCGAAGTATTTGTCGCACGTGGTAATTGCTTTATGTCTTTTCTAGCCTTGACGAAAGTGTTGTAAGCTAAGTAGGGACGATTGACACGGGGAAAAGAGGTAAGCGACACGTGTCGTGACCTTGAGAACTTTTTCTTTCTCTTCAGACGTCCGGCTTTTCAGTCACATCAAGCGTGCATGTGTGGACTAGTCACGGCCTCCTGTGGCGGCCACAGTTGGGACAAAGTGTGCCATGCTGATACTTGGCCTGTGACGCAGTTATGTTGGAGTATGTACGTAGTAATATATGTCGAGAGGAGAAAGAGCGAAACAACATTTATTAAGAGCCCGGCGATGATAAATTTGGGCGGGCTTTAACCCCGGTCTAGGCTTCGGCCGGGAGCCCTTGGGCTCGGGCGGCTTCGTCGGCTCGCTGGACGGACCATAGTTGTTCTAATGCGCAGCGGAGCAGAGCCGCCTCCCAGTGCGCCCTGCGCTTCGAGACCACCTCCTCGTTTGCACTTCTGACTGCGTCATTGAGACTCGAGCACTCCCATAACATTTGCCCCAGGGTTGCCTGGGAATCACATGCTTTGCATTTATCTGTCGAAAACAGGTCATGGTAATAGAGGCAAAATATCACTGGATTTGGAAAAATCTCTGTTTGGAGTTGTCTCCTTGAAACTGACTGCTTCTTAGTTTATTTTCTATGTGCTGGTGGGTAATTACGCCTACCGAGCTTGTAGTGATGCGTAATATCACTGTAGCTAGTCATACGTTCCTCCCACTCCCACACTTTTCCGCGTGTGGCCTCGGTAGGGGTGGCATTGGCATGCGCAGCTGTTCGGTTTGTGCGCTCTCAAGCCGCCGTGTCTGCAGCCTCGCTGCCGGCCAGAGGGCAGTGCGTGTGGGCAGGTATCCATATCACAAATGTATCAATTTTTGTTTCGTATACTTTCCGCGTTGATCGCCAATACTCGCAGCGCCTCCCGAGACACCCGGTCGTTAGCATAGTTTCGTATCGCCCCCTGCGAGTCGCTGATCCCTATTTCGGCCTCAGTGATGGCCACCGCAAGGGCGATGGCCACCTCCTCGGCCGTCTCTGCGTGCTGCGTTTTAACCGTAATGCTCGTTTTGCATTTGCCTTCGTGGTCGACCACCGCAGCCACGAAGCCGCACGTGAGTGCACAACGAGCTGCGTCAACGAAGACCGCTTCTTTGCACTTGCCAAATTTCCTCTGCAAATTCTGCGCCCGCCTGTTTCTCATACCAGCGTGATACTCGGGGTGCATATTTCTCGGTAACGGAGGCACCACTATACTGTCCCTCACCCTCGCAGGCACGTCAGCCTTTTCTCCGTGATGCGTATGATAACCTATGCCTAGCTGTTCGAGGATGAACCTGCCCGTTTTCGTTTTTGAAAGTCGTTCATATAGGTCTATGTTGTGCGCTTCTACCAATTCGTCCAGCGTATTGTGCAGTCCTAGATCCAACAATTTCGCCGTGCTCGTGTTTTTTGTTAATCCTAAGGCTTGCTTAAAAACTTTCCTGATTAAGCGTTCTAATTTTTCTTTCTCGGCAACCTACCACCTCAAGTAAGGAGCAACGTACGTATTTTATTTACTAAGGACGAAGGCATGCACGAGACGAATCGTATTGCCTTCTATCAAGCTGATGTGCCTGTTCGTTATGCGTTTTAGCAGTCTGATAGTCTGGCATACCCCGTTTGCTAACTTACGAATGGTTTCGCCATTGTGCCCGTTAGCAGAGAGGTGCAAAGCTAATACTCGTATGCTCTCTACGGTGAGACTGACGTGGCCCTCCGCGGTCGTCCGCCGTATCTCTGCCTGCATCTTCTCTCCACTCTGCTCGTTGTCTCTCGGTTTGCGACCCCTGCGCGTAGGTTTGTAGACCAGTAACTCCGACTTCTCAGCGGAGCAGGTAAGGCCTGTGCCTTCTAAGTAGCCTTGAACGGCGTCGATGGCTCTCTGCAGTGTCTGTTCTATTTGGCCGACGCCTCCCTGCGTTACCCACATGGTGATGTCGCCGGCGTACAGGCTGTGGCAGAGCCCGCCAATCTCCTCCAATTTAGCCGGCAACCCTATGAGTGCGAGGTTAAAGAGCATATGCGAAATCACCAAGCCCTGAGGGGTGCCGGCGCTGCCCATCTCAATCTTCCCTGACTCGAGCTCTCCCAGCGTGATCCTTGCTGTCCTGCCCGTGAGAAAATCACGCACGTAGTCGTACGTCCGCGCACCGAGTCCCAATTTCTTTATTTGCGTCAGTATTGTTGAATGTTTGACATTCTCAAACGCCTTCTTGAGGTCCAGGCGTAAGACCGCTTTGGCGGATCTGGTCGTGCTATCTATTATTTGGTACTTAAGTTGTAACATGGCGTGCTGCGTGGGAAGGTTTTTTCTGAAGCCTAGCATGGTGTGAGGAATCAGGTCGTGGTTCTCGAGATAGTTGGTAAACCTCGCAAGGACTGCGTGCTCCATGACCTTGCCCACGCAGGACGTCAGCGAGATAGGTCTTAAAATTTCCTGCTCTAGGCGCTTTCTGAATTTGGATATCATTACTATGCAGGCAGTTTTCTACTGCCCAGGAATCGGTTGCTTTTCCCAGCATTCATTAAAGAAATTAGTGAGTTGCCCTATGAAGGCGTCATCTACATTTCTAAGTATTTTGCTTGTAACCCCATCTGGTCCATATGCAGACTTAGTCTTCAGCCTTTGCAACGCCGTGCGAATTTCGGCAACGCTGAACGATCTATCTAAATTGTCGTTTGCCATACCTTCGTAGTCGGAGTGAGTTAAGGGTTTGTCTTGGTTTGTGTACCTCGCCCTGAGCTCGTTCAACAGTTCTTCACTGGTGCCACTGAATTCATGTATTATCTTATTACCTTGTTGCCTATGTACCATTTTGGTTTCCTCTGGGTCCAGTAGGAACCTGAGAAGAGTCCACCTCTTAGCGAAAACTCCGCGGTGACTTTCCATGCTGTTACAAGTTTCCTCCCACTGTGACTGGCAAAGCTGTAACTCGTATGTCTCGATAACTCGGCTTGGTTTGGCTATCTGCCTGCATGGGGTCCTATTGTGTCGTTGAGTCTTCCATCTTGCTTATAGAGTACGCTTAGCCTCCCACATGTGTAATAGCTTACTTTCCAAGACTTCAAGGTTGGCGTCGGGCGGCACTTCGTGAGTAGCTGCTGCGACGTCCCGCCTCAGCATTTCTGTACATCTTTCGATGTCGTTAATGTTTTCCACGGAGTTACTCCCCTCGTTCCTGATCCGTCTGAACCTGTCCCATTCCACCAGTGTAAGTCGTTTGGCTTTCGGCTTGCGCGGTGCCGCGTCGAATTGGATCTCTATAATGGTATGATCGCTGCCTAAGTCTGCTTGTGTGTTAGTCCACCGAACGTTTCCGATGTTTTTAACAAATGCGAGGTCAGGTGATGTATCGAAACAAACGCTGTTCACTCTTCGCGTAGGTGCAGAAGGATCAGCAACGAGAGTTAAACCTTTCTGTTGGGAGTCTTCCCACATGTTTCTGCCTTTTCAAGTTTCATATTTGTATCCCCACGCTGCGTGATGCACGTTCAAGTCGCCCGCCACGAGCACAGCCTGATTACCCGCAATGCGTACCACTTTCTTGAGTAGCGCTAGGAATCGGTAACTACGTCGAGGGCTTCTGTACACATTACGTATGAAAAGACTATCGTCCCGTTTCTTCGTTGGCGCTATCTCCAGTACCAAGTGCGGTAAGGTGTCGTGCTTAATCTCGTGTGGCGTTACAGTAAGGTTGTGTTTGACTAACGTCGCAATGGCTGGTATGTCGCGAGGAGTAGTCTCGTAAAGGACCTATAACCCGATAATTTAGCCTTGGTGTTTGTCGATTCAGTAGTATCATGTCTATTGCCGGATTTTATAAGTGTTATAGTCGTGTCTAGCCACTGTGCCTACCAACATTGTTGTTTTCCAGTGTTATCCTTTGCTTCCATCTCTCCTGGCCTGTTGTATGGTTTTCCTGTGGTTTCGAATGGTCCGCAGTTGCTAGCTGGCAACCTCCTCTCAACAGTTTCGGCTCGCATCTGGAGGGCCGTTAGCTGCTGCTGAATTTGCTGCATTGTAGAGGTTATCTGCTGCATCACGTTGGTAAGTTGGCTCAGCATACCCTTCATTTCGCTCTTACGCGTGTTCTTTACCTCTTCTAGTTTCCTTTTGCAACGTCTTTATGCTTTCTTCTACTTGAGCTTCTAATCTACCCTGTCTTTTCCGGATCTTGCCCTCAATCTTCCGCGTTTTATTTTCGGCTTGAGCCAGATTCACCTCCAATGCCCCGAGTTTCACGTGTATTGATACTGTTTCCTGCCCAACATAGACTTCCTCTGTGTTCTCTGCGCACTGAATGATGAAATCCTTTTTAGCTACCTCTTCCTTTAGTTTAACGTTTTCTTTCCTGAGTTCCTTGATAACATGCATGTATCTAGCGTTACCGTTTTCCAATTGAACGAGCCTTTTTTCGATTTGCATGAAAATTTTATGGCCCTTCTCCCTGTTAATGGGGGCAGTCCCGACCCGCGCGCGCGCCCCAGAGGCGGTTTCCGCCTAGCTCACCTGGGAAGCTTTCTGCCGTACATTCGTGTCTCCATTTCCGGGAGCTCGCATCGTCGCGGGGCCCGTCCTCGCGATAGACCTGTTCGGTACCTAGGTCTGGTGCTTGCTTTGGCTCCAGGCGCGGGCTGTGGCTCAGTGTGCCTCGACCAAGAGCGGGCGCAAAAACGGGAGTGTGACCTGGGTTACCCTCGTGCCTCTCCCTCTGGCAACGAAAAGTCTTGTCCTTGCGTGTAGTGACTTTGAGCCTTGGATGTTTGTTCTTCCTCTTAGTCTCCTCCGTTCCCACTGGCGTTTCTTGACAAGGTAAGGAGTCCTGTACTTTGTGTGACATTTTCTGTCTCCGGTCTGGTGGCCTTTGCCGCAAAGTCGACATCTCGGTTCGCATTAATAATCTTCCAGCGGATCCTCACAGCCTCTGCATCTGCTCTCTGAGTTGGGACAAACATCGGATCTGTGTCCAAGTCTGCCACTTGAGTAGCACGTCTCGTACTGTTTCTTATATAGCACGCAACGATGCTCAGTTCCATTGTAGTAGACATAGTGTGGCACTACACTTCTTTTAAATACGACGACGGCGTTTGCCGTGTGGCCCATTCGCTTCGCGTGCAACAGCGTTGGGTTGTGCTCATTGACTAGATGTCTCTCTATGTCTTCCGGGGTGTCCTCGTCGGGTATCCCGCGGATGATACCTTTGGTTACGTTTTCGGGCGCTCCTGCGTATGCGCTCGCTTCGTACTCTAGAGAAAATGTACTAGAGAAGAGAAAATTATTTTAAAGACATGTCTTTCTTGGGCTTCTTCGACGCAAAATTTTGTTCTGTCTGTCTGTCGGTCTGTACATTTGTCTGTTTGTTTGTCCTTAACGATACTCCCAACGGCACCGAACGATACACCAAACGGCCGACCCCATCCACAGCGCCCACCAATGTTGCTCAAGATTTCGTGTTTATACTTGTGCGATTGTCAAATAAAAAGCAATTATTGCGCATATCTGAGGTACTCTAACAACACGTGAATATTTTTTACGTGTGTCTTTTTACTGAAAAAGACATAGGTAATTCCAAGGACCGTAGTGCTTATCACGCTGCGTTGACGATGCAACGCTTGCACGAAAAGGCAAGTGTTTGCAACGCTTTGCTAAGGCGACATGACACGAAGGTGGCACCTACCCGTCGCCTTGCGTTCTACACCTTATCACCTCCGAGACGAGCGTGCAGGGCCCGCGCGCTTCGTTTTCTAAGCTCACTGCCAGATAGCGCTCATGTCTCAGGTGAGACGTGACTTGATACGCTCGTTCGCCTCTGCTGCACGCTCGAGGCACTCTGAGGCAGCGCCTCTAAAATACCATTCAACAATTTTCTTGCACAGAACAACAAATAAACGTTTGTTCACTGTCTCCAGACGCAAGAATATCGTCTTTTGACGACATTTGCAGTGTAACATGCTGATACGGTATCAATTTGTTAACCAAATTTGAAAAGTAATTATAAATACTGGCCTGTGTGCTGCTCCGTAACATTTGGCTCACATGTGCACGGAATCCTCGACTAGAGCACTGCACGGACCCGTATTATGAAGCCCGAACCCAGCCCGGGCCCGGGCGTACAGTATTAAACTTTTCCGGGGCTTGCGTGTTACTGACGAGGTGCGGCTCGGGCCCATTAAATGTTCTTGTTCTTGATGACCATCATTTGTGATGCCTTGCGCTTTGTAGCGGGTGATAGGGAGGAAAATCCGGTGTCTACATGCATGGAAATGTTGCTGTGGCCGTGATGGTAGCCCGGAAGTTCAGCTGTTTTGCTGTCAAGTCCTAAAAAGCACTTGCAATTCTTGGGCCCACAGCAACCGCATTGTGATGGGGATAATACATGTAGCAAGTAAAAATAAGGGAGGCAGCATGACGTCACGCAGGCAGCCTCGGCCGGCCATTTTCAACACAGCAGTTCCAGCCCAACACCTGAGCTTTTGCTGGAGATCATGTCAGAAACGAGACTAGCCGATACTTCGGAGCATGGCGTCTGGTATCTCTTAATCAAAACGCGCTTGTTTGGCTCAGACCAGCGGCCGGCTCAGGCAGGAGGTTCAAAAACGGAACATCATTGAGGGTACTAGAAAATACCGCACGATCTGACGCTTTGATCACGTGCTAGGCCAACACAGTGGGATTGACTCACGTGACACGTTGGGCTTCCCCTGTGTGACGTAATGCTCCCTCAATTATTTTTTCATAAGCCATAGGGTGAAATGCAAGACACCCTCAACTCATCTTTAGGTGCACGTTTAGGTACTTCGGGGGCTCAAAATTATTCATTCCGGTTCCCACAAGAGCGTGCCTCGAAGACGTGCCATGATTTTAGCGTGCAATGCCAAAGCATGTAAACGAAATGTCGCCTATATGGCACATGGCAAGTCATTACAATAGCAGTAGAGGGAGCATAAAACATACCGAAATTTTATTCAAAATAACTGTACACTGCAGTGAAAAAGCGGATAGGAGAACACCCGAGACATTTTCTTTAATGCCTTTTTCTACACACGATTTCAAATATTTATTACAGCATTTTTATAACAGGCTTCTGAATAATATTTTGTTACGGTGAAATAAGAAAGATTTATCGTAAATATGGGAAACAGCCACCAAAGCAGATGACACCAAGCAGATGACAAGCAGATGACAATTATATTCTAACATCATCACGCAAACGCAAGTGCCATGTACAGTATATTAATATAATCAAGCTTGATTAATATCATACCTAATGCTGCTCTAGATAACCAGTTTCGCTCTTTTTACGAAACAAACACAAAAAATAGGCTTAAAAAACAAGCAGTCCCAAAACAAGACCGGACCTAAAATGATGCCTCAGAAATAGGCGCGTTAAGAGACCAGCAAAAGCAAAAATTTACATGTTCTTCAGCAAGACACGCAAGTTTTCCAGGCTCTACGGCTTCAAGCGGGTCTTCCTGTGTCTAACTACGCACCCAGCTCCACTAAAATAGCGTTCGTTGTTAGCGCATGTGATAAGCTATTCAAAGTACTTTTTTTTACAAGAAATGAAACCCCGTGGTTTATTTTACAAGGGGCTTCGTGCACCATTAAAGAAGTTTCTCAATGATCCCCCACGGGTCACTGTCCAAAAGTTAACTGTCAAGCTCATTGTTGGCTGGTTAAGTTTCCACAGCATCGTGTCACTCCTTAAACTCGTCAAGGAACGTAAGCTTCGATGGGGGTTTGTTATTCTGCTGGTGTGTGCTCGTTTCTCCTTGTGGCAAACACAGATGTACAGTATCATCCACTGTTATAGGGAACATTCGAATGCACAACATCAATATTCCTGGCCCTCTGAAAGCAAGTGAATTACGAAACAATCTTTATGCAAGTCAATAGTCTGTCAAGAGGAGTCGAAACGTTTAACCACTAGTGGCTTTATGCATATGTAAGCCACAATGATTCCGTGAGATAGCGAAATTTAAACATGCTGCTCACGCAGGTGTTCCCTTTAACAGTGGATCAGTCTGTACATCCATCAACAATTCGCGTATTCTGTCGTGAACAGTTTCCGTCTCCTGCTCGTCAAGAACGTGGAGATGGCAGAAAGGCGGCCACAACAACGTTGCCATATTGTGAAGCTCTCCTATGAACTGTTTTATTTGAACATTTTCTCGCGTCATCTTGAGCGTGCATACTTCTCGTGAGTCTACCGAAGCAGCAGTACGGTGCTTTTTTAGATGCGGAGCATCTAATACTCGAGGCTTGTAGTGCGGCGCCGTCCGCAAGCTTCCTCCTCCTTCTTCCACCATCTGTGCATTCCTTCCTCCTCTACACACCGCGCGCGCTTCACTCCTCCACCATCTGTGCACCCTTCCTCCTCTACACACCGCGTTCGACATCTACAATTCTCCTGATTCTCCAGTGGACGCGCATGCGCCGTCGCGCTTCGAGAACATTCAACAGCTGACAGTGCATGCGCCGTCGCGCTGTATATATACTCAAGGTCGGCGCTCGCTCGCTCAGTTGCCGCTCGTCGGTTGGTTTGTACGGCGCGTCGACGTCCGAGGTCGCGGTGAAATGAATTCCAACGAATCCACAAACACAATGATCGACGTCCCTTCGACCAGCGCCGCCCTTTCGCATACGTGTGTACGTGTTCACTCATTTAACACCCCCTCCTACAACCACGTTAACCAATTTAGCCATCGACCCAAGTAAGTCGCAATTTAACACCCCATTTCACAACCACGTTAACCAATTTAGCCATCGACCCAAGTAAGTCGCACTTTAACACCCCGTTAACCAATTATATGCTCAAAATCCTCCTAAGTGTTCCCCCGAGGGAAGCTGCGGGCAATTTTTTTCAGTTTCAGATAGTACGT
Source organism: Rhipicephalus annulatus (assembly GCA_013436015.1). Lineage (NCBI taxonomy): Eukaryota > Metazoa > Arthropoda > Arachnida > Ixodida > Ixodidae > Rhipicephalus > Rhipicephalus annulatus. The sequence goes on along the minus strand of WOVY01009470.1, from coordinate 606,445 downwards.
CAATACAAGGAGCCGGGTGGCACTTGTCGTGCTCAAGCTCTTCGCTGGCCTCATTTAAGGGCTACAAGCATTCACCGACCTCCAGCAAAGTGGACACATTGTCGTCTTGCAAGAGTAGATTTCCCCTTAGAACCACGAGGTTCTCTATCGCATTGTATTGAGCTGGCACGTACTTAATCAGAGCGAGCTTTCAATTCCACCATCACTTCAGTTCGGTACTTCAGTTGTCACTTCAGTTCGGCACAGAATGCTTTGGACGTTCGCGTGTAATCTGACGTGTGGCTTTCGCCTTCAAATGAGCGGGTCTCAGTCCGGCTCGGACTGAGACCAGCTCGGACAAGCCTGGGCCGGGCCCAGGCCCAAACTTTCAAGCCCTAGCCAGGCCCGTACCCGCCGGAAAACACTTTTCGCGCACAGTGCTCTAACCTCGACTGTAAGTCAAAGACGTTTCCTGCAAATGTTGCAAGGCCCCTTTGCCCTGTAGAGTGTGCATATTCTACGAAACTTCGGAATGAGCGAGGTATCTTTTCAGTTTTATAGCAATTTGTAGCGTTCTTTAGAACACTATTTTCGAGGATCGTCACAACTGCCTTTATTTCTAGGGTTCGTCATCATATGAAGCATTGCCTTATTAAGCGCATGGTGAAACACACGTGTGACATTGAATACGTAGCAAGAGTTTTTTTGTGTGTGCTAATCTTCACGTCGGTTTTCTTCGAAAAATTACGTTTTCTTTGGAAGGCTCTTCTTTCACCACAAGTACATCACCGTACAACAGCCACCAGCCATGGCAGTCACGCCACCACAGCGGCCAAGGACGTGCTGACGAGAAACGCTGCTGTTTTTAACTACCCCATCGGTTTGTGCGCGCAAGAATACGTGGGAAACTGGCATAGCGTGTGGTAAACCACGCTCTAGAAATGGCCCGAGGGGCACAGAGCCGCTCCTTTAGACGTAACATCCTCTCAGCCTGAGGTTTTATTCGCAGCGCTTTTTCTGTAGGCAGCTATTTGGCTCATTCTACGCACCAAACTGCTCCATCAAGCGAAGTGCGGGATAGCCAATCTCAGGATCAAATATTTTGAAGTAGAAATTGCTAAAGCGCTCATTCTTGTGAAGCGTAGTCTCCCAGGTAAAACCGTGATTTCTATTCCTCCTGGAGGCAGAGCCAGCGGGACGTCAAAAAGACTCCTTCTCGTAGCGACCTCCACCCAATTACTCACCATTCAGCCCAAGTGAGCGGTTTTTCTAGCTTTTCTGCTTCTCACAATTTTTTTCGTAGGGGAGCACCTTGCCATTTAGGCGCACAAGCTGGGCTACAGGAATCCCACTTAGCAGAGAAAAGAGCTTGCTTCCTTTTTCTATTAGGATAAATGTACGCAGAAAAGCGATGTGAATCTTTCATGAAAATCGTCGGTCATAGTACACTCTATAAAAGTTGTATTTGAATCACTTGCAATTACGTAAAGGCTGAAGCTGATCCTGTCCTGGTAGAAAGCATCATCCACAACAGTCATGCAGAGGAGTTTCTAGATGGACTTAAAATCTAAGTTAATATTTGTGCTCACCGAAACAATTCTCTTGCATAGATTCCACAAAGTCATGGTAATTCATTCTTCTAACCATTTGATTTTCCATGAAATAACTGGCTTTATTGCTTGCCTACCTAGTAAAAGAGAATGAACGCTTGTTTCTTTTATTCAATGAGCAATCATAATAATGGAAACAAGGATACTTGTGTTCCTTGCAATTTTCACTCTGATGCATACACTGTTAACTCATGCAAAAGTTTTTGCCGTCTGCAACTAGTGTGAGTATGCTTTTCGCAGGTTTATTGCTCTTGGTTACACGCGCTAGACTTTTCTCGAAGAGCTGGAAGTATTTTGCTGCCTGCAAAGTGTGAAGCCAAGTCATGCTAACCTAGTTTCTGCTGTACTTGACTTACTCAGAAACATCATTGTTTGTTTTGTTTTTCATATTAAGCAAGTGTCAACAAAAAGCCTTACAGTAAACAGTAGGACCGAAATCGCGTTCTTGTAAGTTTCGCCGCGAGATGCTTCGGAAAAAAGCACAAGCTTTCTGCACTTACCTTGGTATTACACTGCTTTCATTATCGAAACACGCTTGAGCAAGTGATGGTGTCATGTGACGCTACGTGACATGACGTAATGACGATGCCACGAAATCTGGTGGTATGTGATGTCGTCAGATGATGCTCATTTGATGCATCACACGTGCTGAAGCCGACGGCCGATTTCCATGTTTGAGGAGGTGGCTCTGACCTCACCACAAAAAACAGCGCGTTAGGTTGTAGAAGCATACACCTAAATACAATATGGCTGTGGGTACCTCGTGTGCATCTTCGCAGTGGTTATTCGCGAATGCAACAATATTGGCATATCTAAAGGGCCTCTTTGCATGCCATGATGTATACTATTGAATTTGTTTGCAGCATTTGCAACGCCCTGGAAATCCATTTGACAACATCTTTTTCAAGCATTTGGACAGGTGCACACTAATTCACCGCATTTGGTGTGCTGGTAAAATGCTATCACAGAAAAAGCTGAATAAAAAACTGGGCCTTTAATTTCGTTTATCTACAGAATTTTTTTGCCAATTCCTCAGAGTGAGTGTGAGCCATTCATAGATATCATCATATTGATCATTATCATCATTGTTTTAATTTTTTATTTTTAATATCTTCAAGCAAAGGTTATTTTTGTCTATAATAAATAAACTCGACGCCTAAGTTGGGTTTATTTTCGTAGTTTTTCCCTCTGGTGCAAATAATGAATTTGACATTGCGAAAGCACCCATTTCTAGGAGGTGTACGCTTTCTTATTTTCCAGCGTGTCTTGGTGTAAAATCACGTCAAGTACTGTTACTGCCGGTGGGGGTGTGAAGTGGGACGAAAAGGTGGTGAGAGAGGGTGGCGTCGTAAATTAAGAACAACTGCTCCACTTCCAGAACATGTGCGTTGGTTTGTTTGGTGCGGTATGGAACAAGTCTGATGGGTAGGAGATCGAGAAGAATGATAGGGAAGAAAGATAGGGAAAAAGAGAGAAAGAGAGAGAAAAAAACGTGAAGGAAAAAGAAAAAGACAAAACGACAGATTGAAAGAAACAGACCTATAAAGAGACAAAAATGCAAGCAACACAGAAAGAGCAGGAAAAAAACTACAGCATATCCACGGGGTGAATGACGGAGAGAGGAGCGAAGCCGGGTCCGCACGCCACTGCAGCACCGCTTTGGCCTCCCGTTCTCGTACGCCATAATTTTGTCGGCGCCGTAGCGCAGGTTCACGGCACACTTCTACCTTACGTGCTCGCACATCCGGGTTCCATCTTCGAGCGTGAGCTGCCACCACCTTGCGTGCACGCCACTCTGCAGCCTTGTCCATTCGCGGACCTTCTGAACGCGCGTGCGTGGCGAAACGGCTTATATTTTACTACACCGCATCCCTAGCGTATGGCACCGTCGACGAGCACGAGATCTCCAACGTCTTCGCGTGACGTCATTCGTGTTTTCTCGCTCGCTCGCGTATCAGGGTTTTGTCTTCAAGTGCGAGTTGCCGCCGCTTTGCACGTGTTATGCATTTTATCGGCAAACCATGAATCATCTGCTGGTCGCGTCCGTCCGTCGTCTCTCTGTCTGTCTGTTTGACACACGGAAGGGCGGGCGGGCGGGCGGGCGGGCGGATGAACGCATCGACGAATGCACGAATTAACGGACGAATGCACGGATGAACGGATGGACGCACGGAGGGACGGATGTACGCACGAAGGGACGGATGGACCGACAGATGGATGCAGGGACGGATGCACAGATGGATGGACGGGCACATACATTAACACAAGGACTGACGCATGGATGGATTAACGCATGGACGGATGCATGAAAGGACGGACGCGTGGAGGGGCGCAGAGACGGATGAACGCAAGAGCGAATGCAGGGATGGACTCACGGACGGGCGCACAGATGGACGCACGGATGGATGAATGAGAGGACGGACGGATGGACGCATGAACGAACGGACGCATGGACGGATGCACGAATGTACGGACGCACGGATGGACTTACGGATGAATGGATGGACGCGTGGACGAACGGATGCAGGACGGACGGGTGGTGGGACGGACGCACGTATGAACGGAAGCAAGAAAAAACGGACGGCCGGAAGCTCGGACGAAATAATGGACGCTTTGCCCCACACTCACCTGCAGGTCGCGGGATTGAATCCCGGCTGCGGCGGCTGCCTCTTCAATGCAGGCGAAAATGCTGTAGGCCCGTGTGCTCAGATTTGGGTGCACAACAAAGACTCCTAGGTGGTCAAAATTTCCGGAGCCCTCTACTACGGCGCCTCTCATAACCATATGGTGGTTTTGGGACATTAAACCCCACATATTAATCAATCAGTTCGCCCCACTCAGATCATTCACTCCATGAATATGCTTTGATTTTTATTATTTATCATATTACAAGTACCGTCCTCTAGTATCGTACCATTTGAATTTTTCAGCGTATTATAAGTACAAGTACCTGTTCAAGAACTAACGAGAAGTGGCTACTAATAATTACGACGAGACACTCATTCCAAGCTTTCAGGAGCTTCGCTCATAAAAAAAGCGAGATTAAGCATAGTAAAAAAAGCGATAATAGTACATAGGCAGAGAAAAAGAAAAAGGAAGTGAGAAAAAAAGTTACACAACATTAAAGTAATCAAAAGAGGCTGCGGAGCATCATGCTTCTTATACGCTTCACGAAATTACTGTGAAGCTGGTTTATATTTTTCTCGCAATTGCATTCATTGCAGAGGGCATACAGCGAAAGTATGATTTTTTTTATGATCTGGCAGCTGGTCTACCAAACGTTGTTTTTTTTTGTGGCCCGTGAAATTATTCTAGGAATCGGTGTAATCACGAAATATGATTCTCATTGGTTGCTGCCAATCAGGTACTAGTGCGCAATGAGCCTTCATTTTCGTTTTATGTATTTCAGAAATTACGTTGCAAGCCTTGGAGAAGCTCTTAATTAAACACCAGTAAAGAAGGCATGTGTCCAAAATGTCTAACAATGCCAAAATGTCCAAAATCTCTAATAAAGCATAGCCTGTCCAAAATGTCAAAAATGTCTCATGAAGCATAACTTGTAAGCACAATGGGTGAACAAAGTGTTTTAGAGTTCATTCTATTGTGAGTGGCATTAGTTTTGCTTGAAGTAAAGTAGTGTAGATTCAAGGGCTCACTTTTTGTTAGGCACATGATTGGTTAGATCTAACCCACAATTATGCCAATGGAAATATAGAGGAAGTTGTCATATTGAATGGTAATGTAATTGTGAAGAAAGAAAAGTGGATGAAAAGATAACTTACCATAGGCAGGAACTAAACTTGGGACCTTCGAATAACGCGTACGATGCTCTACCAACTGAGCTACATGCCACCGTCCACTTTATGTGGCATATGTGTGGCTTTAAACGTGGTAGCGTCAGTCAGTGCCACCAGAAGTCATGACGGCGAGTGTAGAACACTCTTATCTTTGGCTTCACGTAGCAGGTGAACATACTACGGGCTGGCAGCTGACCAATAGTTCCTTGTATGCTACTTGAAGGCACCACGTCTGCTAGAGCGAGGTTCTCGCTATGAATGGAGGAAAGATTGTACATTTAAGTGCTCGTTTTCTTTCTTGACATAACGTTAATGAGATCTGATAATCATGCCAAGGAAAGTATAGGGGATGGTGTTAGAAGTGTTCGTAACGTAAATGTGAAGAAAGAAAACTGGACGAAAAGCTAACTTGTCCTTGGCCAACAGTGTTCCACAGTTGCCGTAATGGCTACTGGTGGTGCTGACTGACGCTCCCACGTTTATGGACGCATATATAGTCCATAAAGTAGACGGGAGGTTTCTGTTCATGGCAATTATCCTATCGTGCAAATTTCTTTATTATGCTTTACCTTACAAGTACTTCTGATAAAATGCCCTATACGTTCCTTGGCCTTATAACCTGTTACATGTAATTAGTTATGGTCAAGGTGGTAAATACCTCTTGAAGATGACGACGAGTTTGTCGGAATTAGTTTGGCGATTATATGAGGAGTGCGTCAAAGCTGGAGCAGTTACCTATATTCGCGTTGACACGCACATATGCTGCGCTTTATACATCCGTTGCATCGATGTGGAGGCTAGCGACGCTTCTTGCAATAAATGAATTCGCGCTAAAAAATTGTAGGATGATTCTTTTTCATCTGGGACATGATTTCTTTTGCTCCTTGGGATTAGTGGTAAATGAAGATGCTTTGTACGTCGTAGATAAAGATACCCCGGTATGCAGCTGTCTATAAGTTGTCCTCGATGTTAGCATCTCTTTGTTCTCACCTTTTGATGTTTGATTTGTTACATTTAGCGACGTCATGTGCGCGCCTTCATGCTCGACTTGCACGAGCGTTCACAACAAGAAAGCCAAGCGCGAGACGCGCGTAGTTCCACGTATTGCTGACCGCACTTCTTGCATAGCTTCCACAGCGTTGCTGCACCTGATGATGTCCTCTCATACGGAGTATGTTTTTATACTGTCTTCTTTGTAGGGCTCAGGCACTTACCCTCCGCATGCTTCAGACCAGGTTGTACTCCTGTCTTCGTTCCCACAGCCAGTTTATTGAAGGCATTAATGCAACCTGCTAAATAGTGACGCCATATCTACGTTAGAACACATGCTCTGGTAGTGCCCTTCATCACGCGATTCTCGGCACATGACCGAAGAAGAATGAAGCTCTGCGCTCAAGAGCTCAGAACTCCTATATCAACTCTGGGCTTTCCAGAGGGCCCACGATGCTGCGGTGACGCTCGGCCTACCTATCCTGACGTGGGGGCGGCCCGCTGCTCCACCTCCTTGAGGTAGTGTTCCTAAGAAACTCAATAAAGTTCTGTGTCTGTCTGTCTTTCTGTCTGTCTTCTTTCGCGTCATCGTTATTTACGGGACAGTGAAAACCAGCCGCTCTTTTAATGTCTGCATAAGCATCAGTGAAAAAGCTGTCGAGTCCTGTCAAGTGAAAATGCTTATATAATTGACCACTTCAGTTTTTAGGATAGTCCCTATATTTTTTGCGAGTTTCCAAAGCACTTATACGTAGTCTTGCATTTTCGGTCGTCTTGCATTCAGCGATACTCCTGCTTTGCCCATATTTTATCGCACGTTGTAAAAGGAAATTTTTTGTGTTTATTATTTTAATTGAGGCTTTTCGTCTGTGTGTGTGTGTGTGTGTGTGTGAGAGAGAGAGAGAGAGAGAGAACGAGACAGAGAGAGAACGAATGAACTTATCTCAATTCGCGCTCACGTTTCGCGATTCACGTTCTTTGCTTTCGGTTGTTGTAAGTGAGACGCCGGTCAATTATGGTTAGAAGGCCAGTGAATGGAAGATGCGAATAAGGAAGAGTAATACGACCTCACTTATGGTCATATTGCACAATCAGCAACAACAACAACGTGCTTGGGAGCTCTTTCTATTTTCTTGGTTGCTCAAGGGTGCACCACTGCACTTCCAAGATCACTATGCACTAGAAACATTCAAGCCAAGGGAGGAGAAAGGTTTTTGAGGTGTGGGCGTACCTTTGACGCACTGTCTGTTCTCTATGTTGACAGGATATTCCGGCCTGCACTCGCAGCGTCGAGAAGTGACGTTGCAGAACACGTGGCACAGAACGCTGCTGCATGTCTGATTGCACGGGTCACCAATGTAGAAGCCCAAACCTTGAAAAAAGAAACAATATAAATTCAGTAAAACATAATCACTCGACGAAAATGAACATATAATCGTTGACAGCCTAAGAATAAATGCAAGCTCCGCTCACAGTGGTCATTATCCCACCCAGAAGAGTAAATTTTAGATTGAATTGCAGTCCATTATGTAAGTGACGTATTCGAAACTACACAAACTTCAGGCATATCTCTTGTTCGTGCCAGTTCAGGTTCATTTTATGAGTTTTCAGTAAAGCAATTTTAACTCTTGGCAAATTTCATCAAAAATTACGACTTTACTGCTCCGCTAATCTTAACATTTTAAGAAAGATTGGAGAACTTCACGTTTTTATTATGCGTGTTATTTGCACTATCACCAAAAATGCGCTATGGATGGAACAGGAGTCGCCTAGCATTGTACTGTTGTGACAAAGCATTGCAGCCGCACTGCAGCACTGGAAGCGGAGCTTGAATTTTTATTAGGTTAAAATCTGCTATACCTTGAATCACTGCTTTTGTGAAGCCGCAGTTTTGATCGCAGCAAGCTAGTAAATTTATTAAAAAAATACACTACTTTTTCTTGGGAGAGTCCTGGCTTGCCACGTGTATGACTCTGTTAAAATTGGCTCGTCAACTGTGTTTGGGGGTCACCTCAAACTCTTATAAGAGTCGTGTGACTTTAAAGAGAGGCAACGTGCCTGTTTTAGGAGAGTCACATACGTGAAGAGCCAGGACTTCCGAAAAAGAGCCTGGCATACTTGTTTTCTAGAGTGTAAAAGCGTGACGTGTAGCCAGTGAAGCCCACTCCTGAGCACTGCCGCTCAGCACTGCCAAAGCCATGGTTCGTAAGCAACCCGCGTGCCTACGCAAGAAAACAATTTTTCATATGTACTAATTGCCCAGCAACTGTGAAGGTTGATAAACCTGCCCTGGTTTAGCATCTGTTTCTGCATATGAGTATGTAGTATGTTTATTCCTACTTACATCTACATCGTATTTCTTCTATTTATTCTATGAAGAACAACAGGCAACCAGGCAACTGTAGTTGGAAATCAACGAGGCAGCGCCTCTGCAGACTTGATCAATCCTGTTTCTTTAATCCCGCCTGCTAAGCCTAACGCTCAATATATCGTAGTGGTTCTTAGAACTGGCACCGTAAATGTAGCCCCGAATACACTGCTGCTGATGCGGCAAGACATAAATTTAATGCAAAGAAATCTTTTGCGAATTCGAAACTTTGTGTGACGAAATGCTAAGGTCTTTTCACTAACCATGCTATGCTTTGTTTTCCCTCCAATTGGAATATGACAAGTATGCCACATTCTACATGTGTGCCACCCTGAATGTGTGCGTGTTTTCGAATTTTAATTTGAATCGGTGCGAGACGCGAGGCATATCTGCCAATGAAGCTAATGTATCCTCCCACGTCAATAAGAGACGGCCCAGCTGGCACCATGCCAGGGAGGTGGCTGGACACCAGTCACCGCGAGTACGAGACATGTCTTAATACAAGCGTCAGGTTGGACCTTGAGGGACACTTAGCGCAAAAGGATGACGTGATCAATTAGCGGTGGGGGCCATCACTGTCAATATATGCAGGCATGTTCTGTATTTTTAGTCTTTTTCAGTGATGTCGTGTACTCGCCGAATGTGTGCGCGCAGATGCCAAGGGGACGTTTAGCAGGTGATGCGGCGCGTATGAAGGCATGAAGAGGGGCTCATCGATTGTCCTATTGGCTAAGGGTCCCTCAAGCCTGCCAAGTGCTAAAGACAACTTCTAAGATGGAATATAGCATATAACACAGGCTGACGTTGGTTCAATAAAACGGCCACAACAGACACGTATTTATTATTTCAATAGATAGATACATAGATAGATAGACAGACAGACAGATAGATAGATAGACAGACAGACAGATAGATAGATAGATAGATAGATAGATAGATAGATAGATAGATAGATAGATAGATAGATAGATAGAGAGATAGATAGATAGATACCTTAATGCCTCTTGGGAATTTCTTTTCTCTGAGATTGTTTTTTTTATCTCCCTCTGAAAATCAGAATAAATGAAAACATGACCAGCTATAACAATGAACAACTAAGAACTTTTCAACCTACATGCGATAAGGTGATAAAGAGCAATTTATAAGAATCTAGTTCTTCAGGTAAAGTCACGATACGTATTTTAAAAAAAGCTTGGGTCAGACACACTTTTTAATATTTTAAAGCACTTTAATCGTGTAGCAGCTCTTTTTTCTGTTTTTCAAAAGTGTCTCGAAACCAGAAACATCGAAGCACGAAGAGGATTCGGAATCAATACTTTTCGCTCATCCAAATCATTTCCCAGAGACGAAGATGACAGTAGTACAAGTTTATGTCTAGAAACGGCATGCGACATATAACTAGAACTTCGTGGTTTCGGAGTTTATGAAATGCGAAGCATTTTTTTGTATCTATCTATCTATCTATCTATCTATCTATCTATCTATCTATCTATGACTGGGTGCTCTCGTGATCGTCCTTTAACTCTGGAAAAACGAAAATTAGTAGAAAAGGATAAGATGATTTCTCAAGAATACTTGCTTGTCCTTACATGAATAAAGCCTCAATCTTGTCTTCTACGTCGTCCAATACTTCCCTCTAGACAGTGAAAAAAACCCGCTGGTGGGCATGTGCCACATGTGATTGACTCTTTTTTGTCTACCCGGGAACGGCGAGACCACACATGGGTAATTTTAACACTTGAGCGTTAAGAAAAAGCTTACATCGGCAGCGTTGGGACGAATGCAAAGAGGAAATATCATTGCCCCAGCAGGAATGAAATCCTAGGATTCTGCGTGGTAATCAAGTATTTTATCAGAGAGCCAAGTCAGGTCTTGGAACTACCTTTTTAATGAACCCATGTATTTTGTGAAATGCCAAGTGCGGTTGCAGTGCAGGCTTTCTAATTTTATAAGCATTACATATGTCCTCCTACAATACCGCCGTAGGTGTAATTCATTTAAGTGAATTTATGTTGTGGCGTCCAGGGTTACTATCTGCTTATGGTGCTGCTGATAGCCACCTTTCTGTTGGCATTGTTACGTAACTATAAAGAGCTGGTTATAGAAAACATATGTGGCTGTTAGGCGTATATATGTGCGTCTCATTCTACCAATTTTTAGCGTCACTTAGTGACGTATCCCTCCATAAAAATTGCAATACAGATGCTTTTCAAGCCTATGCTTTGCATGACATCGATTTCCGAAGTACGTAGGATGTGTAGAATTTTTTTTCTTATAAATTCGGAGTGTGTATCTTGTTGATTAAACTTTGGGCGAAAATTTGACGTTTATGGGACTTGATTTCACCTAAATAGCCAACTGTCTTAAATTTGGTGTTGCATTTGACCACACTAGTTTTCCAATGGGTTATAATATTTTGTTTTCAATGAAAATTCTTACAGTATAGCTAGTATTTCTCTATTATTCTCAGTTCTTCTTTACTTATTTCAAACATTAGGCTGTACTACACTCATGTTTTGTTGCACTGCACTGGTGTGAATGTAATAAAGTGTACTTTTGGGGTCAGGAGCTGGACAAGATTACGGTCCTCTCATCTTCTTGTTGAAAAATGAAAGACCTAATAACAGTGTTATTTTCGGCAGTGCATACTGTTAGATGATATTGTATGCTTACACCAAAACATGCAGACATGTGACAATATCGCCAACACTTGAATAAAATTACGCGACACAATTACAATTGTGTCGTGAATCCCATGCTCTGTGTAGTGCTCTGTTATTGTCTTAAGATTTTTTTCGTTGCTATCACTTGTGTAAATTGTTTTGCGAAGCAAGCGTCTTGCACTGTATGTTTTTCTTCTTGCATTGTTAGTCTTTTTGTGAATTTCTTGTTATTTTATTTTGTATTTGCCCCTCCTGCATGGGCAAATACAAAATACATATTATACAAAAGCATAATACAAAAGCATATTAGCCTGCAGTATCGATAAATAAATAAATAAATAAATAAATAAAAACACTCTGATTTGCTCGCGTTACAACATTAAAGATTGATTTCATAGACGCGAACCGGCTTTACGAGGTTGCTACCCCTGATAGATGCTCACTCCAACCAATTGATGAATTTTAGATATGAAAATGCTCTTTCGTTGCTGAAAATGCTCTCTTTATAAAGTATTTACCGGATAAATTCGTATTGCTGGAAACTACTAGCTTGTGTTTATCATTTTTTTCACATTAGTCAGAAACGACGGAGCTCTTGCTATAGCACTATGTTCCCATAGAGCACATTTCTTGAAGAGTGGCCTATGCCATAATTATTCGTGAAGCGAGTGGCGACACCACGAAAACTTCATGTACGACGTCGCGAACGAGTGATGGAATATTCGAATATCGAAAATACCAGGCGCACCAGAGAGTAGAGATGCTGGGATGAAGAAGTCTTGGCTGCATCAAAAATGCATTACCGAACAATTTCCTGAGCACGGCGGTGAGGATACAGCGTTGACCCCGAAGAGAGGCGCCACAAAAACCTTACCCTGCATCAGATTTTATCTGCCCGAAGTTATATATACATGAAACGAGTCTCCAGCCCGAATACAAACAAGCAATCGTGCTTCTGTGCTTGAAAAAGGATGGAGTACGGAGCGCCAACATCGTTCGTAGAATAAGAACATGACGTTACAGTGACGAAAGACCCCAACATTTCGAAATACATTGGCTGACTGCAGTTGACATTTGCCACTTTAAGTAGAGACAACATATTTAAAGAAATGCACATCGAATGCAGAGTTCGTGGTTTGTATATCCTGATTCTCGTGCCTTGCCACAGTTTTCTAGTATCAAATGCAAAGCAAGTTGTTCCAAAGTCGCATTTTTAAAGGAACAGAAACGTGAAACGAGGTGTAGCAATGTTTTTTCTAAGTTTATGTACATATTCGCAACGGCTACTGCTTTAAACGTTCACTCCATGTAAAGTATAAAATAACAAGCGCACCTTTAAAACGCACCCATCTGAAAGAACAGCTGGCACGACACCCTTAACTCTGCGAAAAAAACGGAAATGTCTGCCGCCATATGTAGTGTGTGTAGCATTTTAAAAAGCGACGGGGCAGTTTACCTAAACAGGCGCGTTCATTCGGAAAGAAAACGAAACTGATCAGTTGGCAAGGAGAAAAAGAAAAGCAAGAACGAAAAAAAGAATTGCAGGCGTTCATTTTCACATATACTTGATCCTAAAATACCACTTCTAACTGTATTATACGAGTGGTGCATCCCGCTGTTGTGCTTGAACACAATTTCGGTAAGTGTACGGTTTCGTCTACTACATTTTTTTCTCTAACTTTGCTTCATAGAGATCGCGCAAAAAATTTCTATGCTCAGCAGTCGAGCTGCAAAGGCCATCTACCATTTCCGAGGTACAATATGTAGGAATAAAAAAGTAGTTTTGATAAATAATTTTTTTTTCACCAAAGCAAAAAAAAATTGAATAGACAAACTTCCTCTTACCCTATTTCAGGGTCAGTATGGAAGAAAACAATTGTTGAGAAATGTGCAATACAGCATGTGGTTGGAATTTATTTCAACAGGTGCAACTGCCACGGTCATAGCTCCTGCGCTTATTTTGCCGGCACTGTAGGTTGTTAAATTATTATGACGTAAATCATTCCATTAAGCATTTTTAACGTTCCATTGGCGCCATCTTACCGCGGAGATATAGCTCTAAATTTTTGTTTGCAGTATTGCTGATATACATTAACAACGACTTGAGTTGCACCTGCGTGACTAGGAATGATGGCGTGTGGAGGCTAAAATGGCTTCCAAACACCTGTTTAGAACCCAAGAAAAAGTCACAGCTTTACTGCGAAAGCAAAGCGATGAATGCGGTATGAACATTTTGGAACGTCACGCGAAAAATGGAAAGAAGAGCGACATGTGCCCGGTGGTGTTCACGCTCAAATAGCTTATGAAACGTACGCACAGGTACAGATGAACGCGAATAAATGTCTCAGTTGTAACTTCGCTTATCCTGAAAAGCGCCCCTTCTCCGCAAACGGAGATTGTGCAGCAAGTGCAGTAATATTTGTGTGCCGGGTAACTGGAAAATGATCTTTCCGTTGAAAGCCAAAGACATATGATTCCTCCCACCGCGAGATAAACGTCCGTACGCGTGAGCGTCTACCCCTCCCCCCATACCCTCTGTACGGCAAAGTACGCGTGGGATATCAACGCATGATTGCGCCTCACCGTGTCGTGACGATCTGGCAATGGGCGCTCTTTGCACCATCTCGCTGGCAATGATGGAAACACGATAGATAGAGATGGTCATCGCCGTGTATAGGTGGCGGATATGAATAGCTTCCTGTTTCAACGTTAGAGGAGGTGCTCCATCGTAGCTCAGGGGCTAACACCAAGTAGTCACACGAAAGAGGTTGGATGTTCGATTCCCTGCGCCGGAGTCACTTTTCTGAATTGTTTAACTTTGTAGCGTTTTAGTACATATATATATATATATATATATATATATATATATATATATATATATATATATACGTATTGTAACGCGGACCGAAAGAGCAATGAAGAAGAAGAGATCGGACGCTCTCGATCAATGGTGATTCGGCAGTGACGGTAGAGCGCCGACATTTTTTCAGTGTAAATAAACCCATCACATCCGTAACAGCTTTGGTGGAGCGATGCTGGGTGACTTGCCATCCTGGACCCCGCAGCAGAAGTTCTTCGAAGAAGCAGGCGCTTAGCTGGCCTACCCCCAGACAACATCAGCATAAACGATGACACAGCAATCCCTTTGACGCACTACACTGCTGCATCCACCAGCGCCACCGACACGGCAAAAGGTGGCCGTCGACCTCGACAACCAGACTACTCGGCACCCGAGCCACGAATTTTCTCAGGTAAAACTGACGAAGACGTGAACGCTGTACGCTTGGCTAAAACACTTTGACAAAGTGAGCCGCTACTACGAATGGGGCGCACCGGCAAAGCTCGTGAACGTAGTATTCTTCCTTGCCGGGACAGCCTTGCTTTGGTTTGAGAACCATGAACATGTACTCCCCACTTGGGACATATTTTTTAAGGAACTGAAGGCCTGCTTTGGGGACACCAGTTCCATGAAAAAGAAAGCTGAGAAAACGCTGTCACGTAGGGCTCAGTTGCCTGGCGAGACTTGCACAACCTACATTGAAGAAGTTTTGAAGCTCTGCGGTATTGTCAACGCAAATATGTCTGACGAAGACAAAGTCGATCATTTTTTAAAAGGCATCGCCGAGGACGTGTACAATTTTTTTGATAACAAAAGAAAACTTGAACACTCCTTCGATTTTCAGGCAGCAGTGTCGCGCATTCGAGGCGTTGAAGACCCCGAGAGTTTTACCCAAGTTCGGGCGCTTGGACAATGTTCCCACTGTCGCAAGCATAGACATCACCACCTGCAAAGACATTCCCTTCCTCGTACGTCGGGTAGTTCAAGAAGAGCTTGTACGACTTCAAGCAGGTGACGTTCACCACCAATGCTCGTTCGCCGCGTGCCCCGAACCACCTCCCTGCTGGATGCGAGAGCGCCCCGTCGAAAACCAACCACGAACAGAAACTGCAGATTTTACCCCGCGGCTTCTGTTTTGCCCGATGGGTCGTGGCCACCACCGGATGTCATCATCTCGACGTGCCGCTGCAGACCTCTGACCGTCGTCAACCAGGCCTCTACCAGAAGATTACTATGCGTCATCACAAAATGTTCATGCGGAGCACGACCCGTTTCCGCGTACTTCTGCCACCTCTGCTCCAGCTAATGTAAGCCGACAAGTCCCCGTTTGCTACACATGTGGTCTTCCAGGGCGTATTTCGCGCTTCTGTCCCAGACGGCCGCCAGCACCACCACGTTTTTCGACGTATCCGGCTCGTATGTACAAAACGCCTGTCCCGCCACGTTTTTCGACGCACCCGCCTCGTATGCACGAAACCTGGACCTCTCACCCGGCCGACCACCGTCCCCGACAGCAATGGCCTAACGAATTTCGCAGTGAGTCCCCCACCTCCGATCGAAGCCTGACGCTGCCTCCGACACGGTCCCGCCGGTCGCCGTCTCCACGTCGTCGGTCACCTTCCCCGCATCGGCTAGGAAACTAACTGGTGCGACCGATGGAGGTGCGGTCGCGGGGCGGTCAGTTTCGCCAATTCCTCCTTCTGCTGTGATGTTGATGAACAAAGCGCATGTGTGTATAGACGGTGTAGATACTCTTGCTCTTGTAGACACTGGTGCTGCTGTTTCGGTCATGAGCCTTGGTTTCAAACATCGTTTAAAGAAACTTTTCGTGGAGTTGGAGGTGAAGCGTTATGCCCTGTTGGAATTAGTTCAGTTGTACTCACGATTGGTGGACGGAATTTCCGAGTTGAATTCACTGTACTGGCTCGCGCAACTCATGACGTCATTTTAGGGATAGACCTCTTTCATGAATGGGGCGTTACGCTTGACTGTGGAACTGGAGAGATTCTTCTACAAAGTACGTTGCCCACTGCAATAGTTGACGATTTTCCGACTCTGCCCATCGATGCTCTTTCGTGGTTTGAAGATGTGACTATCCCTGGTCGGACAGCAGTGTTTGTACCCGTATGCTCTTCTCATGTCCGCTCAAGACACTGCACTGGACTTGTGGAGCTTGATCATGCAAACGCCATCAAGAAGAATGTGCTGTTCCCACGGTCTGTCCTTACAGCCATCGACGGACATGCTTGCTTGTGGGCCCTCAACGCAGCCTCAGAGCCTGTTGTTCTACCAGCCGGATTCAAACTGAGAACGTTCGAGAAGCAGGCCACAATTGACGTCAGAATGGTCTCAGAGTGTCCAGCCATCAGTGAGACTGCGCTGAACTACTCAGCCGAGAATAAACGTATGATCAATAAGTCGTTGCCTTCTTCCGAGCAGAATGTCCTTGAGGAGGTACTTACACGCTACGCGGGATTCTTTGATTTCGCTCAAAACAAGCGTTGTTCCATGTTGCCCGAATCCCGTATGCACCACCGCAGCAACACGGGAGATGCTACACCGACACGCCAGAAACCCTATCGCGTATCCCCGTCAGAGAGGCAAGTGATCGCCGATCAGGTCAACGACATGCTGCAGAAAGGCGTTATTCAAGAGTCAAGCAGTCCCTGGGCAGCTCCTGTTATATTGGTAAACAGAAATACAACAATTTTGTGTAGACTACCGCCGTCTGAACGCCGTCACAAAGAAAGACGTGTATCCGCTACCACGCATCGACGATCCTGTTGATTGTCTGCACTCGGCCGCATACTTTTCGTCTGTCGACCTAAAGTCTGGATACTGACAAATACCAATGCATCCGTCTGACAGATAGAAGACTGCTTTTTTCACGCCTGATGGGTTATTTGAATTAAACGTTATGCCGTTTGGCTTATGCAATGCCCCAGCTACCTTCGAGCGATTCATGGACTTCATCATTCGCGGCCTCAAATGGGAGATATGTATGTGTTATCTCGATGATGTAATTATTTTTGGCAAGACATTCCACGAGCACAACCATCGGCTTAGCGTTGTTCTAGATTGCGTCAAACAAGCTGGTCTCGTTTTAAACGCAAAGAGGTGTCATTTTGGTGAGCGTCAAGTCCTTGTGCTTGGATATCTAGTCGACAGGGACGGTATACGACCAGACCCGCACAAAATTAGTGCTGTCCGAGACTTCAAACAACCGACGTCTGTGAAAGACCTCCGTAGCTTCATGGGTCTGTGTTCTTATTTTCGTCGGTTTATCAAAGACTTCGCCCAGCTGGATCATCCCCTAACAGAGTTGCTCCGCAAAAACGCCCCATTCCGATGGACCGTTGAGTGTGAGGCTGCTTTTGAGCAGCTGAAGTATTTGCTTACTTTCGTGCCCCTCTTGCACCATTTCCACCCGGAGGCACTCACAGAACTGCGTACAGATGCTAGTGGTATCGGTGTTGCTGCCGTGCTAGTTCATTATCACGACAGCTGCCAGCACGTCGTGGCGTACGCAAGTCGTACTTTGACTAAGGCGGAGAGGAATTATACGGTCACCGAATCGGAATGTCTTGCAGTTGTTTTCGCCGTCCAAAAGTTCAGACCCTATTTGTACGGCTGGCAGTTCAAGTTCGTCACAGATCATAATTCGCTTTGTTGGCTTGTCGGACTACGTGACCCAGCTGGTCGGTTGGCTCGCTGGGCCTTACGGCTTCAAAAATATAATTATTCTGTGACCTACAAGAGCGGTCGATGTCACGCAGATGCCGACTGCTTATCTCGTCTTCCATCTCCGACTGTGGATGCTGATGATGATGATTTCGACAACTACCTCGCCGCAATCTCATCCAACTTCCCCAGTTTGGACGTCTTCCGTCACGAGTAACTGTGACCCTTCGCTGAAACCAATGATTGATGTGGCTCGTAGCTCTAAACGCACCACGCCATTCGTGATTCATGACGCCCTACTATATCGCAAGAATTACTCTAGCTATGGCTCCACACTACTCCTCGTCGTGCCAGAATGCCTGCGTCTTGCGGTATTTCAAGCCATGCACGATGACATCACGTCTGGGCACCTTGGATTTGCCCGAATGCTTCACCGTATCCGACAACGTTTTTACTGGCCTCGACTCTGGAAGACCACCAAGCACTACGTCGCAAGTTGTGATGTCTGCTAACGCCACAACCTACCACACCATTGGCCGGCCCACTGCAGCCGGTTAAGCCACCGATATCACCATTAGAAAAAGTCGGCATAGATTTACTGGGCCCTTTTTCCAAGTCTACCACCGGCCGCCGCTGGATTATTGTGTGCGTAGATTACATGACGCGGTATACTGAAACGATGGCAGTTGCTTCAGTCACATCATCTGATGTGTCATGGTTTCTTCTACACTCGATCATACTTCGTCACGGGGCCCCTCGTGTGGTGATAAGTGATCGCGGCCAACAGTTTACCGCTGACGTTGTCGAAGAGTTGATACGGCTTTGTGGGTGTCAGTATCGCCATTCCACGCCATACCACCCTCAGACCAACGGCCTCACTGAGCGCACCAATCGTACCATCATCAACATACTTTCAATGTACGTCGCAGCGGATCACAAGAACTGAATTCGAACGCCTTCTGTCGAGGTTGCCCATGAAAATGATGAGCCTGAAACGATACGAGCTTCCGCAGCCGCCTGCTGGCAAAACGACGGGCGTCGCGTCCTGGTCGGAGTGCGTTGACAACTCATCGGCGCAGTTGAACATCAAGCCACCCGTATTGCCGACTTGGAACTGATGGCTCGATATGGAGATTGTATGAAGATATCTGCGTCGTCTCCTGTACTGCCGTGTTGTATGCGAAGGTCACGTACGGAAGCATGGCGTCCATCGTCTTGTGTTCGAGATCGACGTATATTGCCAGCATGTTGGTGATCGTCTTGTTAAGCCGCTCGGTGAGGCCGTTGGCCTGTGGGTGGTACACTGTCATCCGGCGGTGGTTTGTCTGGCTGTATGCCAAGATCGCTTGAGTTGTGTCGACAGTAAATGCCGTTCCTCTGTCGGTGATAAGGACCTCCGGGGCGCCGTGACGTAGGACGATATTTTCGACGAAGAACTTAGCTACCTCGAATGAGCTGCCATTGGGAAGGACTTTTGTCTCGGCGTAGCGGGTGAGGTAGTCGGTAGCCACCACGATCCACTTGTTTCCAAAATCGACGTCGGGAACGGCCCCAATAGGTCCATACAAATCTGCTGGAAAGGTCGGCAAGGTGGTTCAATTGGCTGCAGGAGTCCCGCTGGCCTTGTCGGCGGTGTCTTGCGTCGCTGACAGTCCCGGCATGTTCTCACATTACGAGTGACGTCGGTGGTAAGTTGTGGCCAGTAGTACCTTTCTTGTATCCTCGCGAGCGTGCGAGAAACACCGAGGTGCCCTGCCGTCGGATTGTCGTGCAGGGTCTGTAGGAGTTCTGGTCGCAGAGCTGAAGGCACCACAAGGAGGTACTTGGCTCGGAGCGGTGAAAAGTTTTTCTTTTGGAGAAGACCGTTTCGCAGGAAGAACAACGCAAGTGCGCGCTTGAATACCTTCGGGACTTCGGCAGTCATGCCTTCGAGGTATTCTTTTAGGGCCTTAAGTTCTGGGTCGGCCCGCTGTCATTCAGCGAAGTCGTTGGTAGTTATCGTTCACAAGTAGTAGTCGTCATCCAGGTCGTCGGGTGGTGGTTCGTCGACAGGCGCACGAGAGAGACAGTCGGCGTCGGAGTGTTTCTTGTCGGACTTTTAAATGACAGTAATGTCATATTCTTAAAGTCTCAGGCTCCATCGTGCGAGGCGACCTGAAGGATCCTTCAAGGTGGCTAGCCAGCAGAAGGTGTGGTGGTTGCTCACAACTTTGAAGGGCCTGCCGTAGAGGTAGGGGCAAAATTTCGATGTAGCCCAGATGATGGCAAGGCACTTCTTTTCTGTTGTCGAATAATTGGATTCTGCTTTGGATAGCGATTGGCTGGCGTAACTAATAACCCTTTCAAGTCCGTGAGCCCTCTGCACAAGAACGGCGCCAACCCCTACGCTGCTCGCGTCAGTGTGTATTTCTGTCTCGGCGAATTCGTCGAAATGGGCAAGTAACGGAGGCGTCTGTAGGCGATGTTTAAGCTCCTGTAAAGCGCGGTCCTGCGGCGTTTCCCACTTGAACTCCACGTCGGCTTGGTAAGGTTAGTGAGAGGATCGGCGATGCGGGCGAAGTTTTTCACGAACCGCCTATAATAAGCGCACAGGCCCAGAAATCGGCGCACTGCCTTCTTGTCAGTGGGCGGCGGGAAGTCGGCGATGGCGGCTGTTTTCCATGAATCGGGACAAACTTCAGACCTGCTAATAACGTGGCCCAGAAACAAGAGCTCGTCGTACGCAAATGTGCACTTTTCTGGCTTCATTGTGAGTCCGGACGTCTTGATGACTAGAAGTACAGCTTCAAGGTGCCGAAGATGCTTGTTGAAACTCGAGGAAAACACGGCGACGTCGTCCAAGTACACAAGGCAAGTCTCCCACTACAATCCTGCCAGTACTCTATTCATAACGCGTTCAAAAATTGCAGGCGCGGAGCAAAGACCGAAGGGCATCACCCTAACTCGAAGAGGCCGTCCGGTGTTATAAACACCGTCTTCTCTCGGTCTCTTTCGTCGCCTTCGATTTGCCCATAGCCAGTCTTGAGGTCCATTGACGAAAAGTACTTGGCGTTATGGAGCCGATCAAGTGCGGCGTCTATTCGTGAGAGAGGATACACGTCCTTTCTTGTAATTTTTTCAGGCGGCGATAATCGACGCAGAAACGTAAGGTCCCATCCTTTTTAATCACTAACACCACGGGGTATGCCCATGGACTTTTGGATGGCTGGATAATGTCATCCCGCGGCATTTCATCAACTTGTCTCTTCATGGCCTCACGTTCTCGCGTCGAAACCCTGTAAGGACTCTGACGGAGTGGTCTGGCATTTTCTTCCTTTACGATGCGATGTTTCGTGATTGGGGTGTGCCGAATTTTCGATGACGACGAAAAGCAATCTTCGTATTGCCGGAGCAGGGCCTTGAGCTGTTCTTGATTATGATTCGGAAGTCTGGGATTGACATTGAAAGCTATAGGAGGGACTTGGTTCGTCTGAGCAGGTTCCGCAGAATCGGCGAGGGTGAAAGCACTGGTGCCTTCAACAATTTCTTCGATGTATGCGATCGTTGTTCCTTTGTTCACATGTTTGTTCACAGCTTATCATGATGATCTAATAAAGTCCAGAAGCTTCTCGAAAACTGCACGCGCGTTTTGCGCTGAGACTTGTGTAGTGTTTTGGGGCGATAACAAAACTTGAGAAATGGAACGGTTATATCTACAATTTATGTAATGTTTAAAAATTGGATAGGCGGCACTGCAACCACTATTATCGTTTCATGAAGATAAGCGTCTATCTGAAAAGTAGTTCCGACACCTGGCATAGTTCTGTGATATAACGCTTGACTACCACGCAGAATGCTTCGGGTCGATTCCTGCTGGGACCGTAAAGTCTATTATTTGCATTCGTCGGGAGGTGAGAGCTCCCTATGTCAGGCTTTTTTTAACAATGACATTTATTCTATGCATTCGTTGTGTCGACGCTACCTATGTCAGGTATCGCTTAGCGCTCACGCATTAAAATTGCGCATGTGTGTTCTCGTCGTTCCTGGGTAGATACTAAGTGCCAATCACCTCTAGGAAATACCCGCATACCAGCGGCACATGCCCGCCCGTGAGTATGTGCCACTGTCTGGCGGGACGTGTTCGACGACGTACGCGACGGGATTCGTACATTATTCATGTCTTGACCAGCGCATCATGTTCGTCAAATCATCTTACCCTCCCATGCTAATTTTGGTTCAAGCCATGTTAAGAAGGTGACCACGAGAGCACCCATACGTAAGCGGCTAGATAGATGGATACGCTCAAAGTCTTCAATGTTCTCTAAAAAAATGCTTCGCATTTAAAACTCACTCTTGCATAAACCACAAACTTGAATTCTCTTTATCTCATGGTAATAAACTCGCAATTAAGTCCGCACAGAATAAAGACTGGTTATTTAACTCCATCCGGAAGCATTAAAGAAGTTTCGTGTCTGACTGAACCTCGGATGCCTCGAGGATCTGTTACTGAATCGGTAAATTATTCTTTAGTCGGCACACATTCAGACATTGTTTGGTGAACTGTTCTGGTTTACGACAGCAAGGCTTCCGAGATCAGCTTCCGTAACGCGCCAGTTCTACAGTTGAAACACCTATTGTTGGTAGTTGCTCCTCAATTCGGTTTCTCAGGTGAGAGGGCGCCCGGCCACTCTAGCCAGTAAACATTTTTCAAGGAACTTCAATAGCCAGTCCAATTAGTCAGCCTTTGTCGACATGTTGTTGAGCCAGCTCTGCCATTTACTGGACACCAGTCCTTGTTCCTCCTCGTCTGTATTGTAGCGATTGACTAGCCATTTACAAATCCGGGCATGAGCAAGCTCTAAAAAACTCTTCGGTGTCGTGAAAATCGACCGAAATATTGAGCCCCTCTACTGCATCATAAAAGACAAGCGGTCGTCTTACGTGCGGTCCCCAATAATTGTATGGGTTGAATGCGGCTCACAGAGTTCCACACACTCACAAAAAATATACCAAGACTCGGAAATTTGTTGTGTGTTGTGCGTTTGACAAAAATAATCTTAAACGTTTAGGGTACTGTGTACTGCTCTACCATGGGATAATAATAATTTGTCTCAGCCACAGCATCCAAAGACACACGTACGTCAGCTGCGAAGGAATTGCTTACATAACACAAGTTTTGAACAATTTGTGCTGGACAAAACGCAGATGTGTATAGAAAAATTGTTTAACAATTTAAAGTGCTTGGTGCTTTACTAAGCAAGAGCGAAAAACCGTGCCGCGGGTGCTTTTAATCACGGAAACACTTCACCTGAAAAAAACTGTGTCACGGTGTTCCCACGTACCACCGCTCAAGACTGGTTCATTTTAACATGTAGGTATACGTTTGTGATACGGGTTTTTGACGAAAACGTGAACATCCCTAAAACCAGTTATCATTGACTCTGGGTATAGTGTTCAGCCTAACCAAGTATTTTAGGCCTAGAGAAGTAACTTTTATTTTCTGTCACCTCTAATGGTTACTTTAGCATAGTGGAAAAGTACTTCCACTTCAGACAGACTGCAGCTAGTGCGCCTTTTTTTACTGAAGTTATGGATACGCATGGAATATATTTGACGGTTGAAGATCATTAGGCTGACCAGCAACGGCCATTTGAGTTAAGGACTAGTGATCCAGGCTTGGCGCTTTGTTGTCTATCCCATTTATAAAATGAGGTTTCATGACGAAAGCGTTTAGTTTCTCGTCTTGCGTCCGTCCATCGATGGCCTGGAATGGTGCCAGCTGAGACCCGTCCCCCTCACTCTCTCTTGGCAATCACGTGATAGCACAGTGGCACATAGACACAGTTGAGTCGTTGCAGTTGCGGCCTCTCCCCCTTCCACTAAAGGCATGGCATAGTCAGTCAAATAGCGCCAAGCTTTCGCCGAACACACTTTCGAATTTCAAAGTGCATAATTTTTTAATCAATCGAAACTCTACTCGTGGGCTTTTCATGGCAATGAATGAAATGCTACGGAGCCAAAGCACCTGCTTGTGTACCCCTACGGAACGTAGACCTGTATGACCCGCATATCTCACCGCTGTGAGAAATGCGCAAACAAACGGCCGGACAGCTGGACGCACAAAAGGACGCGTGGACAGACCGATGGACATGCGCATGCAATGATTGACGCCTTGCTTGACTCAGGATCACTCGCTCCACAGATATGCTGTGATTTTTTTATCTAGAACGCAAGAAACAAAAGGCATGGACACGTAAGGACCAGATCGTCGGAGGCAGCGGAAGAAATGGCCATTGCACTGGCCGTAGTCAATGGTCGAAAACACGCCATATTAATAATCAGTGACTCCAAGAAGAATGCCAGGGGCCGGAACATTGTTACATTCGCTTCCGATTACGACCTTTCCATTATGAACGACGGTACCCCCACGTATCTGCGGGGTCTCACGTATGGCAGTTGCCTTGACCAGACATTGGTGTCACGGTGCTTCTCTCACAAAGGTAAATGGTTTTGCGATATTGAGACTCATGGGAGTGATCACATACCCACCTACGTGACGATCGATGGTATCATAAAAAATTTCTCTTCCGGTGTTGTAATTGGCACTGACTGGTCATAGCGGGAGCTATGCAAGCGTCCAAATGTAAATTACCATTTTCGTCTAAAATAACACAGTTGAAATCAAACTGGAAAGATTACGAGCTATACAAAGGCGTGCTGAACGACGATACAGACGCACAAGATTAATTTACGATCTGAGGGAGGCAAGGCGGCTCCAGAAAAAGATTCAACGACGCCTTTACAAGCTGGAGAGCGAACGCTGGAAAGCATTCTGCGAATCTCTAGACCCTCATAAACCGCTGTCATATATCTGGAGAAGAGTTCGTGGTCTTCGCTTCTCTCCGCAACAACGGCACCCTTTTAAAGCTTTG
Source organism: Rhipicephalus annulatus (assembly GCA_013436015.1). Lineage (NCBI taxonomy): Eukaryota > Metazoa > Arthropoda > Arachnida > Ixodida > Ixodidae > Rhipicephalus > Rhipicephalus annulatus. The sequence continues at coordinate 581,607 of WOVY01009470.1, read as the reverse complement.
GCACTTCATCATGGAAAAACAGAACTCGAGGAGGGTTGAAGAATTTTGCACGAGAGTTGCCGGAAATATTATGGACGAGAGCATCGACGCCGTGATCGCTCCTGAGACGTGATTACCAGAGATGAACATTCCATTCACCATGAAAGAACTAGAAGGTGCTTTAGTCGCTTCTAAGCGCATGTCATTGCCAGGTCCTGATGGTATTACTTATAGTGCGTTGGGACACCTTGGACAAAAAGCCAGAAAAGAACTTTTAACATGCTTCGACAACTCCTGGCTCAGCGGCAGTGTTCCCTGAGAACGGAAAATAAGTCGATTAATACCACTTTTGAAATCGGGAAAATCACCATTGGACTTGAGAGCGTATCGCCCTATTGCCCTCGCAAGCTGCCTCGGAAAAGTGATGGAAAGAATAGTTCTATTTCGTCTCGAGTGGTACTTGGAATGATATACCAAATACCCTTCTTGCATGGCAGGCTTTCGTCGGGGCCGCTCCTCCATCGACTGTGTGCTTGACTTATCGACATTTGTTCAACAAGAAAAAAGTCGCAAGTGCATATCAGTGGCACTCTTTTTTGACGTGAAGGGTGCATATGATAATGTAGCTCACGATACCATCCTCACTTCTCTCGCAGCAATGGGCATTGGTGGATGAATGTTTCATTGGATAAAAGATTATATAACTGGCAGGTGTTTCTTTGTGCAAACATATAAGGGTACAACTGCTGAGCATTACACCTACTGCGAAGTACCTCAGGAAGGTGTTTTAAGCCCCACATTGTTCAATGTTGCCCTCATTGGTCTGGTGAAGGTTTTGCCAAAGTAGGTGTGCCTATCCATATACGCTGATGATATTTGCCCCTGGAGTGCTCCAGTTACTCGCCCTCAGGTGCGTGCACGAATACAGCGGGCAGCAACCCTCACAACAGCCTAACTTCAGAAACAAAGCCTAACTATATCAACTGTGAAGTGCGCGTTTATGGCGTTTACACGCAAACCAATGACGCCATATGCTGTTTACATCAATGGACAGAGTGTCAAATATGCACGGACGCATCGTTTCCTGGGCATAATAATCGACAGAAGTCTTTCGTGGAGCCCACATTGTGCGTACTTGAAGAAGAGACTGCTATCTATTGTGCATATATTAAAGTTCATGTGCGGCAAAGCATGGGGAACTTCTGTGGCCTCCATGCTACAGCTGTACAGGGCCCTATTTCTGGGTCTATTGCGCTACAGCTTGCCGGTACTGACTAACACTTGCAAATCCAATACTCATTCATTGGAGAGTTTGCAGGGTCAGGCACTGCGTATCTGCCTAGGACTGCCCCGATGCGCTTCTACTTATGCCACAATCATACTTGCCAAAGACCATCCGGTCAGGACATATAGAGTTGTGGATTGCCTTAGAGCGCACATTCGACATGCTAACCGTGTCCCCGACCACCACTTGGCCCTTCTACCCCAGAAGACCACGTGCTACGTTTTCAGACGTCATAGCCAAGCCAAGCACCTAAACAGCATTCCATCAGGATATACGCCATTTGCGAGAATGGCATGTCTTTTGTGGTGCCTCGACCAGCCGCAAGTACGTCTAGAAATTCCGGGAATCACAAAGAAAAGATATCACTCTAGAGTAGCATTGAAGCAAGCAATACTGCAATTATTACATGAGTTGTACTTAGACCGAACGCAGATATACACTGATGGGTCCGTCTCGTCCAGCAGCTCATCAGGTGCCGCTGTAATTCCGGCTGCAGCAATGACAATCAAGTTTAAGTTGTCGCATATGACTACATCTACGGCATCAGAGCTTGCTGCTATAAGGGTTGCTTTACAATATCTCGTTCAAGAACGTCCAGGAAAATGGGTCATATTCTGTGATTCGAAGGCAGCGCTTCAGAGTTTGCAGTCTGCCATGCGTAGGAGGAGTCATTACCAATTGGTACAAGAAATAAGACATTGCCATCATGAAGCTCTAGCACGAGGGCATGATATTATATATCAATGGCTGCCTGGACATATCGGTAATACCGGAAATCAATTAGCCGATGATGCAGCCCGCTCAGCCCATGAAGGAACCCGTGTATTCCCGATTCCTCTATCAAGCAATTATGCAGCAAGACAACTTTACCTGCTGGCTCGAGATCTCACACGCACGTTCTGCTCGTCTACCAGCTTCCAAAGGTGTCAATTTTATGAATTGAATCCTTCGCTCAAGCTAAAGCTACCATCACAACTTTCCCGCTCCGATGCGACACTTTTATGCCACCTTTGGTTGGGTGTTGCACTTACAAAGGTGTACTCCTTTCGCATTGGTATGGCAGACACTCCTACATGCGACTACTGTGGAGCTGAAGAGACCATCGAACACGTCCTGTGCAGCTGCGCTTGCTACGACACGCAGCGATGCCAGCTCCAGATGGTTTTGAATCAACTTGACCCCGGACCATTTTGTGCGCAGAAGATACTATGACCTTGGGCTTCTGCCTCAGTTGCGCAGAAAGCAACTAAAGCACTGCTAATATACCTGAAGTCAACAAACCTGAGCGACTGCCTGTAGACTGTGTGTGCTCCCCAAATGTGCTCGTGATTGTGTGTACCTTCTTATCTCTCTACAACCTCTTTTCTCCCCTTTATCCCTTCTCCAGTGCAGGGTAGCAAACCGGATGTGTGTCTGGTTGACCTCCCTGCCTTTCCTTGCATCTTCATCTCTCTCTCCCCCAAGATGGCCATTTGGAATTTCACAAAAGGATGAGTCTCCACCGAAGCAGCAAAATGCAGAACCGCAGAGTAGAAGACTTCCGGAACAGCAAAAGTTTACCCAAATACCTCAACTGGATCCCTGTGCACATGGGGGAATTAAACATTGAAGACATGACCATCCCTCAAAATCTTAACGAGAAGGACCATCGAACCGTGCGGGAACTAACCCACCACGGCTCCGACAGTGACGACCCGGCCCCGCACACCGACCTTAAAAGGGGGGGACGACTCCTGTGAAGGCGATGGGGACGATGAATGTGATGACAATAATGAATATGCAATACAAGACAACAGAGACAGACTGGTCACGTGTCATGACATATTGGTACATTATCAGCGACAACGAGAAGAATATCGGCCACCACGCAAACAGCTAGACAGATCTCAAGAAACAGATTGACAAAGATTGCAAACCTGAACCTTTTTAAATCCAGTACACCTGAACAGAGTAAACTCCAGACAATACCCACAAACAAGCTGTACCCTCTGTATGCACGAACACGCAGATATGACACATATTCTATGGCAATGCACACAGTTCACAGTAATATACCGAGAGGATAACATAAAACTGGACCTTCTCGAGGAGCGTTGGCTAAGTGCGCTGACAAGCTCAGATCTGCACGAACTGTGGGCAATCCAGCGAGCCTGGACAGCGGTGGAAAGGCTACGCCTCACAGCACAAAACGTCGGGGTGGCCTGAGCCCGGGCCGGTAACCCTCCGTGGTTTCTTTTTAGGGGCGAAGCTTTTATTAACGGCACCCACTCGTCCCTCGTAGCCGTTGTAGTGTGTAACAGGCATAACATTTTGACCTCCAAGGTGGTGGCGGTGAAAAATTTCTTCTGTGCGTAATTAAAAAGTAAAAGGTAGTGCTCAATGTACATGCAAATGGCTGTTAAGGGGGAATGAGAGACAGGAGCATTCAGCTTTTAGTTGACGCGCACGCTGCGATCGCCATTAGCAGCCATTGGCATGTACATTGAGCACTATCTGACAAAAAATAGTTGCTACGTTATACTCGCTGGGTGTAAACTCCTTGTTTTAGAAAGGTTTAGCGAGCATTGAGCCACGGTGTCATGAATACAATGAAGTAGTATATATATACCATGAACACGAGTTGGTTTAAGGTGGGAAGTAGATACGAAGCATAAGCCCTAAGAAAGTAAAAGCCGAATTCTCCTGTCTCTAATTTCCCATTAGAAGCCATTGGCAGGTACATTGAGCACTATCTGACAGGAAAAGGTTGCTACGTTAAACTCGCTAAGCGTAACCTTTTCGGGTTTAGAAAGGTTTAGCGAGCGTTGGGGCCGCAGTGCCAAGAATACAGTGAACTAGTATATACCATGAAATCGAGGTGGTTAAATGTGGGAGGTAGACCCGAAGCGCAAGCCATGAGAAAGTGTGCGTGTGCCACATCTCGTTTAGTCCTTGAAAAGTCCACTGGATGGCGGTGCTTTTTTATGGTAAATATATGATGAATAGATGCGTGATGGTGGTACATGGAGTATTGACTAGATAGACAAACGGACACACAGACAGATGCATGGATGGCGCATGAACGGACGCAGGGGCGGATGCATAAACGAACGCAGGAACGGACGCACGAACAGACGCACGCCCTGATGGGCGGATGGACGCATGGACGGTCTCACAGACGGACGCATGGCCGGATGAAAGCAAGAACGAATGGACGGACGAATGCTTCACCCCACTCGCCATCATTCACTCCGTGGATATACTTCCATTTTATACTAAAGTTTTTTTCCGTCCGTCCATCCACAATGATGGCACTAAATTTATGAGCGAAAAGGTACTCACATTATGGCTTTGGAGTTCTAGCATCATTGTAAAGAAATGTTATCTGAAAGCAGAAGGTCAATTTTTACAGGCGCAAAGCCAGAAAATGTGTCACTCCTTGAGTCATCAGCTCAGTTTGAGCAGAGCTGTGCCAGTTAGACACAGTACATGTATCACGTCCAGTCGCAACGCCAGCATGCCAGCAAAAGCAGCTTGAGCAAAAGGCTAGCGTGGTATCTCTTCCAGAAAAAGACCAAGTGGCTCAAACGTCGCCTTCGTGATTTGCTCCAGAAATGCGCTGCGTGTGGTCGGAGCCAACCTCAGAGGCAGTGGATTATCGTATAACGTTTCTTGCACTACCAGTTGTCGACTTGGCTGTTCTTCAGAGCTGGGGAGTCTTCATGCGCGTGCCTCTGTGCCTCCATCGGGACTCTACTTCACTATATCAAAGACGGAGGCAGAAAAGAGTGCCCTTGAAGTGTTCATAATTTATGCCACTACAAAAACTACTTTATAAAAAAGTCATTGCCCGAAAGCACCGAAAAAACCGATCTGCGTATGTATGTTGCCTTCTGAAGGCATCGTAAATGCGGTACTTGCACTTCTCACTCCCGAAACTGGTTAACCATGGTCGAAGCATCGTTTCAATGAATAAAAGGTGGCATTTTCGCAACCGAATGTCGTAAACAGTTACCAATATATGTGGTGGCGGTGACGTAAGTCAGCCCTTGCGAGTGATTGAAAATTCAGCCCTTGCGTGAAAATTCAGGAAGGTGCAGTGGGACACCTGGCTCGCCAGCGAGGAAAAGGAAGCCCAAGTGTTTGTTCTGGACACGGCGTGGCGGGCTGGTGAGGCTCGTGGAGCCCTGGAATAGAAGCCCCACCTACCAGCCTATAATCCTTGTCCCTTTTAAAGACGGTAGTCTTTCTTGGGGACCTTCAACGCAAAAGCTTTAGTCTGTCTGTCTGTCTGTCTGTCTGTCTGTCTGTCTGTCTGTCTGTCTGTCTGTCTGTTGGTCGGTAGGTTGGTACATTTGTTGTTTGTCCACTCTTAACGGCGTCGGGTACTTGTAATGGCCGACCCCATCCGCAGTGCCCGCCAATGTTGCTAAAGGTTTAGCGTTCATACTTGAGTGATTGTCAATTAAAAAGCAATAATTGCGCATGTCTGGGGCACCATAACAACACGTATATAATCAGCATGTGCTTCATTTACTAGAAAAAGCATATATAAGTAAATTTAAGGACCGTAGCGTTTATCACGCTGCGCTGACCATGCGACGCTTGCACGAAAAGACGAGTGTTTCCGACGCTTTGCTAAGACGAGATGGTGGTGGCACATACCCGTCGCCTTGCGTTCTACACCTTATCACCTCTGTGACGGGCGCGCACACCCGTCTCAGAGCTACGCGCTTCGTTTCCCTCCCCCCCAAAAAACTGCCAGATGGCGCTCGTGTCTCACGTGTGACGTGACTTGAGGCGCTTGTTCACCTTCGCTGCATGCTCAAGGCACTCTAACGCAGCCTCTCCAGAATACCCTTCACCGATTTTCTTGCACAGAACATCAAAGAAATCTTTTGTTGACTCTCTCCACACGCAAAACTATCGTCTTTCGGCGACATTCGCAGAATAACATGCAGATAGGGGCCACATTTTTGGCTTCTTAAAATGCGAAGCAGCTTTTACTCGGGGCTGTGTCCATTCTTTCCTCACACGTCCTCTCAACGATGCACATGCGCTACCTTTCGTTCTCTCCTTCTTTTTCGGGGAATGTGGCATGAGCGCTGCCTCCTCTTCGTTTTTTCTATCCCGTTTCTCTCTCTCTCTCTCTCTCTCTGCCACAGCAGTGCGCTCGTATATATTGCGTCGCGCTCTCGGTCCCACTGCGTTCTTCTTCGCAACGCCGTTATGGACGTCAACGTTGGCGCCAGTTGGGGCGTCATCAGTAACGTAAGCTGTGATAGGAAAGCAAGCTGTGAAAGCAGCGCAAGTGGCGTGACCTGCACCACTGAGCAGATGATGGCTCAGGGTGCAGAACACAAACAACAACGACAGCTAGTGAATCCACAAGTCCGAGCTCGCGAAGCTGAACGGCAACAGCAACGCGGGCGAGTGAATATTGAAGCTGCAGGGCAACGCAAAGACGCGGTGCGCAACGCAAACACCGACCTGAAGACCCTGAGGCTGCAAGGCATCATGAATCCGAATCCAAATGAAAACGCCGAGTCGACTACTCCGAGATTTTGAGGCAACGCGAAGAGGAAACACAACGGAAACTACGAGCCACTAATGCTGAAGCGACTAGGCAACGCGAAGGACATCGAGGTGTTAGAAAAAACTACTACCATCGGGACTGATGGAGCACCCACACGAGTCAAGCTAGATTTCTTCAAGAAGTATTTGGGATACAACTGCAGTTTGTGCGACTGACTTTGGTCATATGAAATTAAACATACTGGAAAACATACAGATGGAATAAAAATAGAAACACAACCGAACACGCAGTGCTGCTTCACATTCCGACATGATTTCACTTAGTGGTAGATGGTGTCAATTTTTCCCATCTATAAATGTTTTTGCCATTTCCCTTAACAATAACGGATGCTCTTTCTAATGTCGGTTTCTTTACTATCCATATTTGCGATATTGACATCAGATTTTTCAACAAGGTTGCCAGGTATTTTTTGTTGCCAACTCTGAATGTTGGCGGAATATGAACGCATCACAGGTGTTGTGTGTGGCAACGGAAATGTTGCGCAGCAAAATATGTGACTGAAGGTCGAATCCATGGCACGAAAGAAGGAAAACAATAGGAGGGAGCATTGTGGAGTTAGAAAATTGAAAGAGAAGTTATAGGACAGGCCTGCAGATGCCGTTTTGCCTGCCTCCCCTATCTAGATAAGGAAAGGGCTGGTGGCATTTCACATCGAAGTGAAGTACCGCTACCTGCGAACGGTTACGCATTTGTGGGCAGAAAAAATTCAGCAAGTCCCACGCACCTGGGAATGGACTTTATGCGAAGAATGCGGAGGGAAGGTGACAATGTAGCACTTTTTTTATTGAGCGACACGCCATAAAAGGACGCTAAATATATGTGCTAATGCTGCGCGCACAGACTTATATGGAAGAGTTGCAGATGTTTATATAACCAGTTGTTTACATTTAATATATGCCTCCCTTGGACCGACGCTACCGATATCAGGTATTTCTTTACGCTCACGCGTTAAAATTGCCCATGTGTGTTCTCCGCGTTCCTGGGTAGATACTAAGCGCCCATTGGCTCTAGCAAATACCCGCATACCAGCAGCACATACCCACCCGTGGGTATGTGCCACAGTCTGTCGACAATAGTTTGACGACGTACGCAACGGGATTGTGGCATTAGTTATGGTGAAGCATTTCTTAGCGTGCATCGGTAACATTGAGCGTACTCCCGTCAGCAAGCTTAACACGAACGCTCCAGAGCGCACCCTGAAGCAGTTTGATTGATGGACGCTAGCATTGCATAGCTTTGGGATTTGTTTTGTAGATTTTACCCATGCATGCTGACATACTATTCAAGCATACCAAGCTCTTATCTCGGCAACAGGGCACAGTCCTATGCGGCTGCCATCAGTCGAAATAATTTAGGTCACGTGTCGGAGCATTCGTCTTAAGCTTTCTGGTGACTCTATCTATCTATCTAGCCGCTCACGTTTGGGTGCTCTGCGATCAGCCCCTCAACTTGGCGTGAAAAATAATTAGCATGGGACGGTAAGATAATTTTGAGAATTGGACGCGCTGGTCAAAACATAAACACTGTCACATTCCCGTCACGTACGTCCGCGAACATGATTGATATGATTGATATGTGGGGTTTAACGTCCCAAAACCACCATATCATTATGAGAGACGCTGTAGTGGAGGGCTCCGGAAATTTCGACCACCTGGGGTGCTTTAACGTGCACCCAAATCTGAGCATACGGGCCTACAACATTTCCGCCTCCATCGGAAATGCAGCCGCCACAGCCGGGATTTGAACCCGCGACCTGCGGGTCAGTAGCCGAGTACCTTAGCCACTAGACCACCGCGGCGGGGCTACGTCCTTTAACACTTCTCGCCAGACAGGGGCACATACCTACGAGCGGGTATGTGCCGCTGGTATGCGCCACAGGTGATTGACACTTAGTATCTACCCAGGAATGACGAGAACACACATGGGAAATTTTAACGCGCGAGCGTTAATAAATACCCGACATATGTAGCGTTGACCCCACAAATGCAAAGAATAAATGTCAAGGTCTCAGCTGGAAACGACCCGAAGCATTCTGCTTGGCAAGGCAGCATTCTAACACGAAGCTACGCCAGGTCTCGGAACAACTCAAAATAGATGCTAATCTTTGTGAAACGTTAATAGTGGTAGCAGTGCTGCCTATCCAATTTTATCAACATTACGGATGCACTCCTTTGATACAGCTGTTACTTCGGGGTAACGTCAATTGTGGTTAGGTGCCATTCGCTGATATTGATTTAGGTAGCAGAGTCCCGGGGAGCGGAGGAGTAATTCTAAAATGAATGAAAAGAAGATAAAAAAGAGCCCCGTAACTGTCTCTCAGGGGCAGGGCACCTCAACAGTAGCTCACGCGCGGTGGGGAAAAGAAACGCTTAAAAGAATAGAGAGTAGTAAATGTATAGAGATATAGAGAGGGGCAGGGACAGCCACATATGAAAGTAAATAGAAGATAGGAAAGGTGGACATGGTTGCAAGAGTCCGAGGACGGGACACTACTCAGCGAGAGCTCTTGTGGGTGTCAAGAGATGGCGTAGGGCGAGCCAGTCAGCCAGAGCTGCGCGAGCGTCGGAGATCGCGGGGGCATTATCGGTCGGCACAAAATCGAGCGAGCGAGTGCGCAGTGTCCAGGGCCAGCATCCTCGCGAGCATCAGCGCTTCATATAAGCTGGTGGGGTTTCTAATACGCGTGCTCCTGTTGGCATCATTGCGCAAGCACAACCAACTGGCTATATACACATATGCAACTCAACAACCTATGTCTGTGCATGTGGCATTTGTACATATATTTGCATCATTTTATGACGTGTCACTCAATAAAAAAATTGCTACACGCTCACCTTTTCTCCCCATGTGTCGCATAACTTCGATTCCCAAGGTACGGGGGATCTGTTGAATTTTTTCATGTTTTCGACAGCTCGTTATATTTGTCAAACCATCTTACACATTCATGCTAATGTTGGTTCACGCCATGTCAAGGAGGTGACCACGCGAGCACCCAAACGTAAGCGGCTAGATAGATAGATAGATAGATAGATAGATAGATAGATAGATAGATAGATAGATAGATAGATAGATAGATAGATAGATAGATAGATAGATAGATAGATAGATAGATAGATAGATAGATAGATAGAACGCATTACCTGAAAAGAAAATGCCAGGCCGATAATCCACCAACAGACGGTCGCGCTCACGCGTTTCTCTGCTTGCGGAAGCACGAGCCCCTTGCATGATCACTCAACACCCTTTAGGCTAGATAAGGCCTCTTTACACCGCCTTCTTCTAGTGCCTAATACATCACACTACGAACAAGTTGCTTTATCGGCACTTAAGTGATACGGGAGACTGCGTGAACGAATTAATTTTCAACGCGCTGCCATAACAGTAATGACGAGCACGCTGCATGCTTGTGCAATTCTAAGAACCGGTCTTCCGCGCCTATCGTAGTTTGCTGACAACACCGAGAATGGAAGAGACCTTAGCTAGTCTAGGGATTGTAGGTTTACCTCGGACGATGAGTTTACCTCGGACGATTCAGAGCGATAGACAGATGAGACGACGAATACGTTCGTTTTAATCATGCGCGTAAGGCCAACGCAACAATTGAGTTTCGATCTCAGAATGGTGTATGCGCTCTTTAAAAGTTAAACACAAAAGACATATCTATCTTAGCAATGAGGCATATAGCTTGAAGTTCAGTATTTGTTTCAACAAGGAAAACCACAAAAAAAAAACATCGGACTCCCTGCGGGATGATCACGCCTCTGTCAACATTAGCAACACACTCCAACGCGTTCTCGGCAAAGAATAGATTGTGGCTTCTTTGCACTCCTCCCGTGGGCTTCAAACAATTTCACATCGCTCTCCTTCTTCCCGCATCTTTTCCATCTTTCATATGTAAAAGAAACACCCGTCAAGTAACTCATTCTGTTAACTATGACTGCCACGTGTAGACCACTGACAACAAAGACAACAGAAGAGCAAAGAGAATACATTGGTCGACGCAAGGTACAAGTATACGTCTTGCTGAAAGTGGTCGACCAGCTAAACACGTACGCTATACAACAGTCGCGCCAAATCGATTATCACTGCAATTACTACAAAGTAATATTACCACTCCCTCCTTCAGCATGTATGCTGCTTCACACAGCTTCCGTGTACATTTAACGTTTGCTGGATTCACAGCCATTTATTTTGTTACGTTGTAACATACTACAACAGATTTATTTGTTACGTTGTAACATACTACAACAGATTACAGCACCACCCTAGTAATTAAAATGGAGGGAATTAAAAAGCAGTAAAAAATTGCATAGACAAGGGACGACAAAATTCAAGTATTAGCAGAAAGAAAAGTGTGAGCACTCTCAGGACACAAAATTATGAGCTTGAGTAATAAAAATTACACAGGCTACTGAGCATAAGACAAAAAAGAGACACGGCCAAGCATTACTCAGAAACGTGCTTTCGTAAGAAATTGTCTTGTCAATTGGCTGGGGAGGACGTATGTCCGCAGGTTGGCAGTGGGATGTTTAGGGACGCTTTATTTACATTGAGTGAAGTGACTAAACACTACTAGTTAAGTAAGCGGTCATTTGCTCCATCGCACAGCAAGTTGTCTAGACCTCATGACATCACATTTTGAATGCTTCAAACTAGGTCCTATTCAAGTCTATTTTTTATCAGCATGGTCTCCAGAGACACTTTTGACTCCACTTGTTCAGATTGTGGAGAAGTCAGTGACTTCGAACATATGCTCTGGCGGTGCCAATAGTTAACGGGCCCAAGTCGGCTCACAGAAGAGAATTGGGACTCGGCCTTACGAAGTTCAGATTTGCTACCACAACTACGGGTTGTTCAGGGAGCCCACGATGTGGCGGTAAAACTAGGCCTCCCCGTTTCTACATGGGAGTGGCCCGCGACGTTGCTCTAAATGAGTAGCGTTTCTCAGTGGGCAATAAAATTCTGTGACTGTATTCGTCTGTCAATAGTACAAAGCCCGCTCATACACAGACAAAATGTCTGCCCAGAATGTTCACTTACCAGAAAAAAGTACTCACTCGCGGTGCGATGTCTGTTCTCAATTCCCTCGTTCTCTGAAAAAGAAGAAGAATTAACAGTCGATGTTCAGTCAAATGATGATCGCAGCGGCCGCACTTCGATGAACATATTTTTACAAAGTGTAGTAGTCTGAAGAGATGCGCGATGTGTTAATTAAACCCACAGAATGAAACACATTCCTGAGCCACACCCAGACCGTCGCAATACTTGACAGAAGCCAAATGTTTTATCCTAGTAAAACACCCACAACGAGAACCTGAAAATCAGAAAATGAAGCACACTCAGGAAGCGCATTCGCTATGAGTGTGCTGTTCTTATTGCTTTGGGCAAATCCCAGCATATGCATAAGGGTTAGTTTCACCTCGGGTCAGTCCAAAGCAAAAGCAGCACTTGAGGCGAGGGTTGCTCATTTCACATCGTTCGAAAATGAATGGCGCTGCTAATTGTTCATATAAGCAACAGAATTCATTATATCAGCGCTTTCAAACACGCGACCTGTCAGCGTGGGCGCCTCACTTGCGGCCCACAAAATGCAATTCGCTATGTTCGACCCATCTTTTTTCTGCATTTTATTAACAAGCGTGCCAATGACATATACAGGCATGATGGGTACAAAGCTTTTATGTCGTCAAGCATCCGCTGTAGACGGCACAGACTTAGAAATAAGAAATATATATAATTGAGCTTTTGCAGATTTTACCTATTTTGAAGATATGTATGAAAATATTTTTGTAATAGTGCCACGAAATCTCTTTCAGTAATGGCTCATATGTGACATTTGCTTGTGGCAGACAGAGATACCAGGAAATTTATTAGGCCCATGAGGAGCCAAAGGTCTCTTCTCAAATGGCGACGATAGCTAACTTTTTTAACCCCTTAGCCCCACCTTGACTTTTAATTTTTCCATTTGGCTACTGACCTGCTTCTTCAGAGAGTAAATATATGCGACTGTGGTCCGTGAGATCCGGTGAGATTGATACACCTGCCTTCCATGATTACTATCGAACAAGAATTATTGGAACAGGGAAGAACGGCAAAAAGATGGTATTACAAGGTGCATATAACCAACATTTGTTTTTGTCTCAGTACTCCTCAATAATGTTTTCTTTTCGTTTCGATTGAACGAGAGTCTACTAGACTGACGCAACTTTTTTTAAGGTAGGTATTTTTTACTTGTTTTGTCAAGCTCAGTTCCTCTACGTTCATGACATAAAAATGATTGTTAATCACAAATAGGTTAAAATCACTTCTATAGAGCACAAGGTAGCTTTAAGAGCTGAAACAGGTTGCCTCAAAAATGTCTCCTGTATTCTTGCTATTAAAATTCGCATTAGTAGTTTCCAAAAAGCACAGGCTAAAAATAATGGCCATTCCGAAGCTGTCATTATTGAATAAATACATGTAAAAGCATCGCCACACAAACCATTATTCGTGTTTACTTGTAAATTGCGTTTTTCACGAGATGCACAGTTTTAGGCAACTTATTTTTGGCAACTTCTTGAATTTCGAAGAAATGATACTTGTATTTCACTTTTTCAAATTGGGACAAAGTATTTCGCACATACTTTTGACTTGTGCAGGGTGCGGCTATTTCCTTTGAGTCTTGATACTGCCTTAAACTTAGTAACAACCTAACGTAAACAAATGGTGTTGGCCGAGCATTTTCGGACTTCACATCTTGTATCTTTATTGCTTATTAGAATGTCTTACACGTACTCGTTAGTAATTTTTGTTTGCATTGTAAGTTGTTGTTGAGAAAATATGAGCAAACTTAGTAACAACCTAACGTAAAGAAAATGGTATTGGCTGAGCATTTTCGGACTTCACATCTTGCATCTTCATTGCTTATTAGAATGTCTTACACGTACTCTCTAGTAATTTTTGCTTGCATTGTACTGTTGATTTTGAGAAAATATGAGCAAATAATAACTCATAACCATAAATGTTTAGTGATAAAAATTGTGTTAGAGAAGAGTTACATTTCACGCATTGGTGCAAACAACAACTATGCAACTTATTTTGAATTGAAATACGTATTTGAAATGAGCGTTTGAAACTGTGTAAATAGCAGAAATTTGATTGCCCAGAGCAACATTATAAAAAGAAGGAGGAAAAATTTTTTAATAGAGTCCGGTGAGTTGGTGGGGTGGGCCAACAGCACTGCCTAGGCTACGGCCAGGAGTTCTTCAATCCTGGCGGTTTCCTCGCCCCACTAAACAGCACACATATCAACTATGATGGTGGGGCTGAGCAGAGCGGTTTCCCAGCGCACTCGAGGGCTCTCACTAGAGGCCGCGTGATCCTTATGAGCACCAATTCTCCGGCATTCGCATTCCCACATTTGAGCATACGGATTAAAGAAACAATTTTTTTAGTAGGATCCCTCTTCAAATGAGCTTCGAATATCTTGGTCCGAGTCGAAGAGGCCTTGTTCTAGAGAGCCAGGGTGACGACTTCAACTTATCTGGTTCCGGAATAGAGACTCCAAATAGTCTGTAGGGATTTATAAAGAGGTCCTAGAGCACTCTCTTGTAAAAAAATGCTTTCACCACCACCATTCTTAGACACAAACACGCACACAATGCACGCAAGCACTACAATTATTAGAGTAGTAAATGCGATATGAGAGAATAAAAACCTTATTGATAATTTCCAGTGGTATTTATCGGGGTCGGGCTACAACGACTCAGCCTAGGTGGTGGTCTCGAGACCTTGGACAAGTTGTGAGAAATAAAAAAATCAAACTTCAGTAAAACATTGATTACGTACACCACTACCGCGTGGCTGGGCATGAAGAACAGTCATTAAGAAGAACAAGCTTTCTCTGTGATAGCGCCATCGAGGACAAAGCAGTGTTGTTTGTCCGAAGGTATATGTGTCATTGGTTTGCTTCAAAGTATCTGCACAACGAGCTTTGTATACAGTTCATGGAAAAACGATCAGTGCATTAAGGGTTCATTCCCGTAATCTTAATCGGTAAGAACCATAATAGCTACATCAGAGGCATGTTTCTTTAAGTAGGAGCGAAAAATTCGAGTAGGTAGAAAAGGAACACCAGCACGAAACGAAACAACACGTACTTCTCTCTAACAATCCCGCGGTTCATTCTCGTACCTTCCAATGTATTTTCGAAACAATCGATTATTGAATTTGGGCTACGCCTTCAAAAATATTCGATTTTGTGATAGATGTGGAGGCTTCGTTCAGTTTCTATCATTACTGGAAATTTTATCAGCACTCCCCGACTGCCTCATAATTTCACTTCGTCTTTGTATTATTTTGATCTTACTACAAATTACAGTTGAACTTTTGTTTTATTCGTTTCGTTAGGTTGTCTCCGCCATACGGCCTCGATTCAATGCTTTCTTCAGTAAGAAAACGAAGGCCTTGAATAATGATTGATATCTTTGGTTGATTTTTTTTCTCCTGTGCTAAAAAGGGATCGTTTCGATGGCGAAATTTAACGTATCAAACCCACTGTCGCTATGATACTCGCTGGAATAGGACGATTTAAATTACTTTGATCACCTGGGTGCCTCTCAACCTCCACTCAGAGTGAACAGTTCACAGGGTTTTTTTTGCATTTTGCCTATACAGAAATGTTATCACCATAATCGCAATATAACCTTTGTCTTTCAGATCAGCAGCCTAGCACAGTAACCACTGAGTGACCACCACGAGTTGTGAAGAGGCATGTGATGTCTTATTCGGGTGGCCGCTGTGGTCCTCAGGCTCGGAGTCACCAGATCTGAGGCTGGTCACAATCAGAATGTGAGAGGCAGCATACCAACGAAATACGTCGGAGATCTCCGAACAGCAAGCAGCGTGCCTGTGGCGCCACCATGCAGCCAGTATGGAAAGCTGTCGGGTAAACATTCCTGCACCACATGGACAAATGGCGCCGGACGGTTTAGTGGATATCTCCGGCATAACTGGATACAGAGACTGACTCTAGAGCTTAGCAAATAAATCTGGTCATTGTCATCGTACGAGCGGCTATCTTCATGGCAAATAACATGGCTGTCTGCGAGTTGCAGTAAAGAAAGCATTGACGTTTCCTCCGCCTTCACTAGCAGCCTCATTGTGACATGATGCACTTATTGCTTCGTAGATAGTAACTCACCACACTCGCGCTCAGAAACGCCACTAACAACGCACTTGCAAAAAGTATTATGCGCCCAGCGATATGATTTGCTGGATTATGTCATGCGATTCATCCTCCTAGTTAGATCGCACCACGCTCTCACTTCGAAATTTGTCAAAATGGTTGATTGGGCGAGTTGGTGATACATGACTAATGTATGAAATGGAAGCGCACAACGTAGATGCAGACGGAAAGACAGGGACAAGCGCTAACTACCAACTGAAAGTTTAATCGGAAAAAATATGAAATATATACTAAAAGATGATACAGTGTCAAGGCACATACGATAACACTAAAGCACAGACCAAAAATGGCAACACCGATAGAATATCTTAGTGCGTCAGCCCTACCTTACCATCGCTTACTGTGCTTTACATTGATTAGTTAACTTCTACGGCATCTGTTAATGTTTAAAAACGCTAGCTCCTTATCGGACAAAGCGATTGAAGGTTTGCTGACGCAAGCCCCGTGTTCCGCTATGTGTGCTGCTTCAATTATAAGCCTTGTGCGCTCATCTTTGTGTTTTTGGAGAACTACTGTCTTATCAAATTGTACTTCACAGCCACATCTAGTGACATGTTGGGCGAGAAAACCATCGTTGCCGCTACGAACATTGCACGCATGCTCACGCAACCTGTCGTTGAGGCATCTTCCAGTTTGCCCAATATAACAGGCACCGCACGAAAGTATGATCATGTAAACTACGTCACTAATGCAGTTGACAAAACGGTTCCTGTGCTTTGTTTTACACCGCTGTTCCCTGTGTCTAGCGCCACATGTCAGTCTAGCCAGCTGAGAAAGCTTGTGTGGTGCAGAGGAAACTACACGCACTCCCATGCGCTGCCCCACCTTTTTCAGGCGGTGGGTAACCTGATGCATGTAAGGGACAACAGCTACTCTTTCTCTTACTTTTTCGTGGGTCCTGTTGTCACGTCTTACTGCACCATGTCCTTGGCCATCTTTAGCTCTCCGTTTTCTACGGATACTTTCGGCCACGGACACCAAGACCGCCTCAGGATACCCAGCTGACTTAAGCCTTGCCACCTGATTGTGGAAGCTGGCCTCCATTGAATGCATACAGGAACGGTCAAGTGCATTAGTGAAACACGTACTCACTATGCCTCTTTTTACAAGTTTGCTATGAGCCGACGTGTATGGCAGAAGCGGTTTCCCCTCGCGTGGCTGGAATTCCCAGCAGGTATGTTCAGCCCTAAACGTTAATCAAGAATTAGTGAGCACTGCAGCGAAAAAAGTGTTTCGATTTGTTGATGATTTTTTAGTCATAGTGAAGTGTGATCCTCGAGGTTTTGTGTCTCATGCCAATATTGTGTTGTCTCTCTTTAAGAAATACCTTGGTCCACTTGTATTGACCCATGAAATGCCGGAAAACTCGTCAATCAGGTTTCTTGATCTCAGGCTTACGTTTAGGGCTGAACATACCTGCTGGGAATTCCAGCCACGCGAGGGGAAACCGCTTCTGCCATACACGTCGGCTCATAGCAAACTTGTAAAAAGAGGCATAGTGAGTACGTGTTTCACTAATGCACTTGACCGTTCCTGTATGCATTCAATGGAGGCCAGCTTCCACAATCAGGTGGCTAGGCTTAAGTCAGCTGGGTATCCTGAGGCGGTCTTGGTGTCCGTGGCCGAAAGTATCCGTAGAAAACGGAGAGCTAAAGATGGCCAAGGACATGGTGCAGTAAGACGTGACAACAGGACCCACGAAAAAGTAAGAGAAAGAGTAGCTGTTGTCCCTTACATGCATCAGGTTACCCACCGCCTGAAAAAGGTGGGGCAGCGCATGGGAGTGCGTGTAGTTTCCTCTGCACCACACAAGCTTTCTCAGCTGGCTAGACTGACATGTGGCGCTAGACACAGGGAACAGCGGTGTAAAACAAAGCACAGGAACCGTTTTGTCAACTGCATTAGTGACGTAGTTTACATGATCATACTTTCGTGCGGTGCCTGTTATATTGGGCAAACTGGAAGATGCCTCAACGACAGGTTGCGTGAGCATGCGTGCAATGTTCGTAGCGGCAACGATGGTTTTCTCGCCCAACATGTCACTAGATGTGGCTGTGAAGTACAATTTGATAAGACAGTAGTTCTCCAAAAACACAAAGATGAGCGCACAAGGCTTATAATTGAAGCAGCACACATAGCGGAACACGGGGCTTGCGTCAGCAAACCTTCAATCGCTTTGTCCGATAAGGAGCTAGCGTTTTTAAACATTAACAGATGCCGTAGAAGTTAACTAATCAATGTAAAGCACAGTAAGCGATGGTAAGGTAGGGCTGACGCACTAAGATATTCTATCGGTGTTGCCATTTTTGGTCTGTGCTTTAGTGTTATCGTATGTGCCTTGACACTGTATCATCTTTTAGTATATATTTCATATTTTTTCCGATTAAACTTTCAGTTGGTAGTTAGCGCTTGTCCCTGTCTTTCCGTCTGCATCTACGTTGTGCGCTTCCATTTCATAATTACTCACTTCGAAGTCAGAGCGGGTGTGAGCACACTCAGTCGGAAGCTGATTCTTAGAAACCGACCGAAGGCATTCCGAGCACTCGAACTCTACCACACGAACGCTTAGGCACTTTTCAGAGCACTCCAGAGCACTCATCAACGCCAAACCGAATACATCATAAAACTTCAGATTGTGAAGCAAATGGTTCATTATAAAACATAAAAAAGACGCGTTGTGTAAGTTGGGAATGTAAGTGCTTAGTTGCATAATATTGATACAAAGTATCACTACCAGGAAAAACAAGGGAAGCGTGGGCACAGAAGAAAGACGACGTTGCCTCCACTGCGATCCCCCTGAGTGGTACGAGCCATGGCGGTGGAGATCATCATCATCATACTGTGATCGCAGACTCAGCGCCGATTAAAAAACCCCCATTAAGTTACCTTGCCTTGTGTAACAATTTGGTGGAAGGTGCTGGGTAGGACGAACCCAAAGACGGGAGTTTCACTACCAGGACTTCGTCGCAGCCGCCGCCTCGCCGGACTTCCACCTTCGCCGATCGTAATGGCCAGGGAGCAGCCATCCAACGCTTCGAGGCCAACTCCGATGGGTTCCGTGCCGTACTACAGAGTGCCGCCAAACTTCGGCAGAACCTCAGGAGAAGACGTCGACGTGTGGCTCAAGAACTACAAGCGGGTGAGCAGAAGCAATGGCTGGGACTCGAAGGAACAGCTCAATCATGTCGTATTCTCGTTAACTGACACCGCCCTCATGTGGTACGAGAACCACGAAGACATGTTCACGACTTGGGAACGTTTTGTTCAAGAAGTGCAGAAGTGTTTCGGTGATTCGGATGCGAAGAAGAAAGGCGCGGAGCATTCATTGTCTCAGAGGGCACAGCTTCCAGGAGAAACATGTACGACATACATTGAAGAAATATTGAAGCTGTGCAAGATCGTGAATGGGAGGATGTCTGAAGAAGACAAAGTTGGACACGTTCTCAAGGGTATAGCCGAAGACGTGTACAATTTCTTAATTGGGAAAGACTGCTTGAACTCCGTGTCTGACGTGATGAAGCACTGTCGTACCTTTGAGTCCCTCAAGATGCGACGAATTTCTCCGAAATTCGGCCGCCTGTCCAACGTCCCCACTGTGGCTAGTGTTGAAACAATGCCGCCTAACGACCTTGCTTTGACCATACGGCAGATCGTCAGAGAAGAGCTGCTTCGATGTCAGCAGACCTATCATCGCCCCAGCGATTTTCAGGATGTGTACGTAAACGAACCAGAAGGTGTGCGGACTCCTGTTTCTCGTCCACCATGGCAACCATCGATCAACGCAGCAGACGCTTATGAATATCAAGGCACACAGCAGGCTGGATTACCACGTCAACCACCTCCCAACTACGAACGAAGTTTTCGCCCACCTGTTTACGCAACATCGCCTCCCTACAGGGCCCCCGAAGGACGGTACCACTATCCCATGCCTTCCGAGAGGAGTCGTTACTCTGAGCAACAACGTGCCCCTCGACCAAGTTCGGTATGCTACAACTGTGGTGTCCCGGGTCACATCGCACGATTTTGTGACCACCGCCCATATCAGCGACAGTCTTGGCACATGTCTCACCAACCTTTCGACCATCCGCTCTCCACCGCCATGGCTCGTACCCAGTGATGGGGATCACAGTGGAGGCAACGTCGTCTTTCTTCTGTGCCCACGCTTCCCTTGTTTGTCCTGGTAGCGATACTTTGTATCAATATGTTGTTGACATGGCATAACATACTTCTACTTGTACAACATATTTCCCATACCTATCAAATGCAGAAAGATTGTGTTCAGAATGCCTGGTTCTCAACTGCTGTAAGTTCCAAAAAATCTGCGCTCCCACAAAAAAAGACGCAAGAAGAAAGAATGAGAAGAGGCAATGCCCAGACAGGCTGGCTCGAGTTTCAATTGTCGGACCTATTTTCGTCAAACACGCTTTGTCATCTTTCAGCGTGCTAGTTTTAAGGCGTTTAGTATTGACACGATCTCTTGCGGTGGCTCTTGTCTCTACTGGTAATCACCACTTGGATAGAAAAAAGAACTCTGAAACAGAAGAGAGAAGCCTTTGCCATATTTGCAGCAAGGTTACAATACCGCTACGGGATTTTTTTTTGTGGAGGTACGTAAAGCTACAAAAAAGGAGGGAGGGAATAAAAAGGTAGAAAGGAAAAAAACAAATGAACGGATAAAAGAGCGGCACGATAAATCGGGAGCCACCACATGCAGGAATGAACCTAAGAGCAGGGCATGAAACTTCAAAAACCTGGCTACACTACGGGCTGCCTTTAACTATATTGTTGACCAGACAGCTGAGTCATATGTCATCTTTACTGACACAAGAGCATCTTTGTCAGCCCTGGAGTCTCCATGAACGCAGGACCAACTCGTCATGAACATTAAACACTTATACAAGAAAACCTGCGACCTCCATCACCGCATTGTTCTGCTGTTGAAACATGCCCACTGTGGAAGGCAAGGCAACGTCAGGGCTGATGACGCTGCCAAAGCTGGACATGACGCTCCGACAGAAATCGTCGAGATGCCTTTTCGAGACAAAACGCTGCGTCACTACTATCGGCACTGGCTTGGCGCCTCCAGCTATCTGTCTGAAGAGACACTAGTCGCATGATAGTCCCCTGTATAAGATCGATCCGTCGTGTCACTTCAGTATGCCATGAGGCTTCAACAGGCAAGACGAAACGTGCCTACATCGCATATCTTACAATCCATGATGTGCTGACAACTGGTCTCAAAGAAGTGACACTGGTTAACTCACTTGCGTGCACGATAGTTAAATTATTAGAGTTTGCACAAACTCTGACCTTATGAACGTTATATTTAGTTGTCCTTGCAAAACAATGTAATAGCCAACTTCTGCATACGATAATTTTTGCGCGGACGCACAAATGCCCGCAGAAACACACAGACACGCACACACGTATGCACATGAGGGCGCACACGCGCGCATTCCCATCCTCTTCGTAGGCGGTACCAAATTATAAATAGAAAATGTGTAGGAGAGGGTAAGTTCAGTGCTTCACCGCTTCTTCTCTCGCCGGTTACTCCCGCTCCTCACTGTACCCCAGCCTCCTGTTCGTGCGCACTTCACTCTCGAGCGTTCACTGGCTGGGTCCATCTGAAAAACGTCCGGAAGAACGCCGAGCCGAGAATGCTGGTGCTCCACTCTCTCGTCCGCTCGCTCTTCACACTCACCGTTCGCTGGCTGGGCACCTAAGGCGATGTCAAAAGTCAGTGAAGGTGAATGTCTGGCAGTAGTGGTACCTTTTCTCAGCGCATGAAATGCATTCGCATTTACTCACGAACCCCTTGGGGAGGTGGGGACATTTTCGTTATCCAAGCGGCACTAACTTGAGGGTGCTTGCATCGGCGTTGTGAGGCGAGAAAGCGAGAGAGCTTGGGAAAAACGGAGGTGGAGGGGATGCGCATAGGGGTTTACACGCCACGGGGAGGAATTTCTAGAGGCGAAAGGGCGAGTGACCGAAGGTTTGCAGACGTTTCCTTTGTCAGCATGACGAGTTTAATTAGGGAAGCGGATGCACATGCGCTGTAAGGGGGTTCTCGCCGCTATTTTTGCAAACAGAGGCTGTGCAACAATTGCAGTGATCTTTGTGCGCCCGGTAACTACAACAAAATCGTTCCGACAAAACTCAAAGACGTAAGACTCTTCCCAATGCAAGATAAGGGCGTGTGATTGAGCGTACACGCCTTTATTTTTAACGCGGGCCGAAATACGTGTGAGAGATAAGAGCTGTGGAGCGCTCACTGCGCCATCTTGCTGATAATACTGAACACACAATAGTTCCGGCCTGAGATTCCCGCCAACAGCGGTGAGTGGTAGATATGAAAAGCTTCCCGTTTGAATGTTGAACGAGGTACGTTTTGGTTGCTCTGTGGTTAACGCGTCGCTTTCATGACGTGGAGGTCCGACGTCCCACCTTCGTTTACGCGCACCACAATCTTTTTTCTGGAATTTTTTTCTTTTACGCGTTTATATATATATATATATATATATATATATATATATATATAAACGCGGTGCTTGACACCTATGCAAGCGGCGAAATCCAGCCGAGAGTGTCCATATAATTACTATCGCACTAAACGGGAACACGCTTCTTTTTAAAGGGCGCCTCTCATTTTGCCTATCACAGACATAAAAACGCCAGGCCTGTGCGGAAAGCGCAGGACCGTCATAGCGAAAGCTGGAAGAATGGACTTTCAGAGCCTTTCAAAACACTCATTGGGTAACTACTGCAAGCAAACTTGCTTGATACCCACTAGGGCTTTAAAAATAAAGTTTTATGGGTTGTAGGCCGGCATTCTCTATTTCTGAATATAGACCGGCATTCACAATGTATGTTTCGTAATTATACTGAGAAACGTCTTATCCGCTAAACACTACGAATGAATTTTGTGCCAAATAATAATGCAGTGGCTGATGACGATAAGAAATTTTGGCTGAAGTTGGTATGGGCCATACCTAATAGGGGAACACGAACACGAGTTTGTAATGGGTTGGGGCATCGGTCGACCCACTCATTACGTTATTCACATTGTGCGAGAACTGGTTGTTTTTTAACTGTTTTAAAACGCTTCATAAATCGCATTAACGCGATTGCTTTCCCAACATCTAGCCTGCCTAAAGCAAGTTTGTCAACAAGCCCCGATCACCGGTGACCTATTTTTGTTTTTGAATGCTGTATGTACACAGGCAATAAAGGAAGAAGGAAAAAGGTGTGGCTCAGTGATAGAATACTGTGTTGGCACCAAGTGGGGATTTGAGCCCCACTGTGTAGTTTATGGTAGGTTTCTTTTTATAATTTCATGCGATGTGGTTACGGACACCAAGGGTGGTGGTGGTGGACAACTACGCGTGATTCGAGTTATGATCTCGTAACAGATGGAAGCTGAACTTGGCAGCGTTTAACGCTGGACCCTCATCTAGTGAGGCAAGTGTAGTTGTACTGTTCGAGAAGCTAGAGGGTGTTAAATGAAATAAAATAGGGCTCAGTGTAGTTAGGAAGACCAATTAGGCCTATACGGTGCTACAGAATGGGCACTTCCTTTGCTATCGGGGCTTAGCTGACAGAAGAGAACTGGGAGTGGGGTTCCTAATTCACAGAAACATAGCTGGTAACATAGATGAATACTAAAGCATTATTGAAAGGGTAATTAGTATTGTATTTAAACGCAATAAGAGATACAAGATGAAGGTCGTACAGGCTTACGCGCCTACATCGAGCCATGATGACGCTTCGATTGAAAGTTTCTATGTAGACGTGAAATCGGCAATGAGGAAGGCAAAAAGACAGTATACTAAACTGATAGGAGACAATTAATGCAATGGCAGGGAAGAAGAAGACCAGGCAGAAGGAGATTATGGCATCGGTACTAGAAATGCCAGAGGAGAGCTACTGGTAAATTTCGAAGAGCGCAAAAATTTACGGCTTTTGAATACCTTCTACTGAAAACGAGGAAACCATGATTGAACATGGAGAAGCCCTAATGGTGAAAGTAAGAACGAAATAGACTTTATAGTGAGTGCGCAACCAGGCATCGTGCAGGATGTGGAAGTGGTTGCCAATGTATGTTGCAGTGACCATGGAAAGATACGGTCTCGAGTTCACCTAGACTTGAAGAAGGAACAACAGAAACTAATGCGCAAAAAGCCAATCAATGAGCTAGCACTGAGTGGGAAAGTACAGGAATTCAGAGTCTCACTTCAGAACATGTACTCGGTTCTCTTCTCATTGAGGAAACCAACCTTAGCGTATATACGACGAATGATAATATGATGAGAATCATTACGAAGTGTGCAGTAAAAGTTGGAGGCACGGTAGTTAGACAGGACACTGGCAAGCTTTCCCAGAAAACAAATAATCTCATTAAGAAACGTCAAACATGAAAGATATCAAGCACAACAGACAAAATAGAACTGGCAGAGCTTTCGAATATGATTAATAAGCGTAATGTATCTGATGAAAGAAGGCATACCATGGAGAGAATGGAACATGCTCCGAAAAAACGGAGGAAGTTTGAAAGCAGTGAAGAGGAAACTTGGCCCCGCCACGGTGGTCTAGTGGCTAAGGCACTCGGCTGCTGACCCGCAGGGCGCGGGTTCAAATCCCGGCTGCGGCGGCTGCATTTCCGATGGAGGCGGAAATGTTGAAGGCCCGTGTGCTCAGATTTGGGTGCACGTTAAAGAACCCCAGGTGGTCTAAATTTCCGGAGCCCTCCACTACGGCGTCTCTCATAATCATATAGTGGTTTTGGGACGTTAAACCCCACATATCAAGAGGAAACTTGGGATAGGCAAAAATCCAATAAATGCGTTAAGAAACAAAGATGGCTAATTAACTACCAAAACAGAAAGAATAGTAAAATACAGGATGAGTTTTACAGATATCTGTACAGTAGCCGGGACAACCACGACCTTAATACTATAAGAACTAGTAGTAACCAAGATGACACCCCACCAGTAATGATAGAAGAAGTCAGAAAAGCCTTGAAGAGCATGCAAAGAGGCAACGCCCTTGGTGAAGATCAGGTACATAACATAATATCTTCTGAAAGATGGACGACAAATTGTGTTAGAAAAACTAGCCACCCTGTTTACGAGGTGTCTGCTAACGGGAAGAGTACCAGAGTCTTGGAAGAATGCTAACATCATCTTAATACATAAGAAAGGAGATGACAAGGACTTGAAGAATTACAGGCTGATCAGCTTGCTCTCTGTAGTATACAAGCTATTTATAAAGGTGATTGCTAACAAAGTGAAGAAAACATAAGAATTCAATCAACGAAAGGAACAAGCCGGATTTAGAACAGGCTACTCAACAATGGACCATATTCATACTATCAATCAGGTAATAGAGAAATACTCAGAATATAGCCAACCACTATACATAGCCTTCATAGATTACGAGAAGGCATTTTATTCAGTAAATATATCTGCAGTCATGCAGACACTGCGTAATCAGTGCGTCGATGAAGTATATAAAAACATTCCGAAAGAAACATACAGGGTATCAACTGCTACCATAGTGCTTCATAAAGAAACCAACAGAATACCAATCAAGAAGGCTGTAAGGCAGGGGGACACTATCTCCCCAATGCTATTTACCGCGTGCTCATAGGAGGTTTTCAGAAGCCTAGAATGGGAACAGTTAGGGACAATAGTTATTGGAGAGTACCTTAGTAATCGCTGCTTCGCCGATGACATATCATTGTGGAGTAACTCAGGGGACGAATTGCAACTCGTGATTACGGAGTTAGACAAGGAGAGCAGAAAGGTGGGCCTCCAAATTATTCTGCAGAAAACAAAAGTAATGTACAAACCCCTCGGAAGAGAGCAGCGCTTCGAGATAGGTAATAGTGCACTTCAAGATGTAAAATACTATGTCTACTTAGGGCAGGTACTAACCGCGGAGCCAAACCACAAGATGGAAATAATTAGAAGAATAAGAATGGGGCGGAGCACATTTGGCAAACACTCTCAAATTATGACAGGTAGATTGCCAATATCCCTCAAGAGGATGGTATATAGCAACTGTACCTTGCCGGTGCTCAGCTACGGAGCAGAAACCTGGAAAATTACAAAGAGGGTTCAGCTTAAATTGAGGACAACGCAATGAGCGATGGAAAGAAGAATGGTAGGTGCAACCTTAAGAGACAAGAAGAGAGCGGAGTGGACTAGGGAACAAACGGGGGTAAAGGATATCATATAGTTGAAATCAAGAACAGAAAATGGACATGGGCGGGGCATGTAGCGCGTAGACAGGGTAACCGCTGGTCATTAAGGGTAACTAACTGGTTGCCAGAGAAGGCAAGGGGGTTAGGGGGAAACAGGAGGTTAGGTGGGCAAATGAGTTTGCAGGTATAAATTGGCAGCAGCAAGCGCAGGACCTAGTTTACTGGCGGAACATGGGAGAGACTTTTGTCCTGCAGTGGACGTAGTCAGACTGATGATGATGATGAACAGATTTCGCTGTGAAATTGCTGAGCAGTCGGTTTCTTGAAGGGCCTCTCTAACGCTCGAAACTCGTAGTGGGGCTCACCAAAGCTATGGCTAGCGCAAATTACAACGGAAAGCGCAGACCTGTGATTCTATGTATGTAACGTTCATTGTTATCGCAGCATTGTACGAAAATAGAGATTTATTTTTTCCTTGGCATGCTTTTTCCCTCGAAGCAGGAGAAAATAAAGCTCTCCGACTTTTCTTGCTTCAATACTGCAAAGTCGTTCAATGAATGCGCCGAATGCCACGGTGCGTTTGGAAACGCGCTGGAAATAACATAGTTGAAATTCATTCAAGAAAATAAAAGAAAAGAACGTGAGACCGTTGATATGTAGACGTCATCAAAAAAGAAGCTAAATAAAGCTACACAATACTGTAGAAGCGTTCGCAAACTACTTCGTTTTGCACGTATAGTTCCTTTTTCAAGTACCACAATTGTTGTTACCGTCGCCACGGCATCCTCACTAATTTGGACATAACAGTAAATAAGGCATGCAAGCTTGCTGTATGGTAGGCAGAGAAGTCTCGATTCATGCTTTTCCCAAGTATGCGAACACGAAAATCAAGGATAAAATTATTACTTTCTGGTGCACCAGTAAAGCAAGTTAAGTACACGAGATTTCTTGGAGTCACACTAGACTACAGGCTGAATTGGCGACGTGCAGTAGACAAGACAATGTGGACATGGACAAGACAAGACAATGGACAAGACAAGACAAGCAACGCGCTGCGACTTGCGCCTGCGAGTATATGCCAGGCAGATCGGCGCCTAGCGCGGCATCGCTAGCGTGACGTGACGAAACGAACGCCGGCGCACACGCGCGTCGGGTCGCGTCGAAGTGTTTTGGCGCCTTGAGTGTGGCACGTAGTCAGGTTCTTACATGACACGCATCTGATGATTACCATGTTTGCCCAGTCACATACCTTCGCCATCCATTTATGTGACGTAATGACCAATTTAACTTATGCGAAGCTAGCAAACGGCTGCGAGCGCATCATGAGTGTGGCTTGTAGTCTTGTTGTTTCATGACACGCATGTCATGATTATCATGCTTGGGCGTGTCATTTACATATGTCATCCGTTAACGTCACGTAGAAGTGAATTCGGTACACGTGAAGCTAGCGAAACAGCCGTGAGCGCATATTGAGTCTGTCAGGTAGTTATGTTACAAGACACGCATCTCACGATTATCATGTTTTCAACAGTCAGATACCTTCGTCATCCATCGAGGTCCCGCAATACCAAATTTGGTGTATGTGAAGCTAGCGAAATGACGGCGAGTGCATCCTAAGTCGACCTTCGGTCATGTTGTTACATGACATGACTTCCATGATTATCTTGTTTTCACCAGTCACATACTGTTGTCAACCATTCACGACACCTAATACCAAATTTGGTATATATGAAGCTACCTGAACGACCACGAGTGCATCATGAGTGTGGCATGTAGTGATGTTGTTACATGACACGCGCCTCATGATTATCATGTTTGAACTAGTCATATACCTTCGTCATCCATTCACTTCCCGTCACAGCAAATGTGCAATATGGGAAGCTATCGAAACGACCGCAAGCGTACCATGAGCGTGGTGCGTAGTCATGAATCATGACTTACATGACATGCATGTCATAATTCCCACGTTAGGGTCTGTCGCTTTGTTGGCCATGCAATAATGTCACACCATGCCAATTGCGCAACCTTTCATGCGAACGAAACCACCGCAAAAGCAGCACAACCTTGAAACATAAATCATGACATTAATCACGTACATGTCATGATAGTCATGTTTTGACTCGCCAGTTATGCTTTTCAAACAGTCATGTTAGGCCATACCAAAGTTAGTATTGATACCATTAGCGAAACGGCCAGGAGAGCTGATAGTCGTAGGCGGCTAGATAGATAGATAGATAGATAGATAGATAGATAGATAGATAGATAGATAGATAGATAGATAGATAGATAGATAGATAGATAGATAGATAGATAGATACGTTCTAAGTCGCCGAGGCTCGCTACGAAATGCTTCGCATTTAAATAGCGACGGTGTGAATGATGAAGACTTGGGCGAAGGACCCATGTCTGTCTGTCTGTCTGTCTGTCTGTCTGTCTGTTCGTCCGTGCATTCATCAATTCATCCGTCCATCCCTTCGTCCACCCGTGCGTCTGGCCGTCCGTTCGTCTGCATGTCTGTCTGTTTTAAAGACGATCGTGTTTCTTGGGGACCTTCGAAGCAAAAAATCTGGTTTGTCTGTCGGTGGGTCTGTCTGTACACTTGTCTGTTTGTCCACGCTTACCGGCATCGAGTACTTGAAACGGCCGACTCATCCGTAGCGACCACCAATGTTGCTCAAGGTTGAGCATTCATGCTTGTGCAATTGTCAATTAAAAAGCGAATATTGCGCATATCTGGTGCAGCATAACAACACGCATATATTCTGCATATGCATCTCTTACTAGAAAATACATGCGTAAATAATTTTAAGGACCGTAGCGCTTATCACGCTGTGCTTACCATGCAACGCTTGCCGGAACGGGGAGTGTTTCCAACGCTTTGTTACGATGAGATGGTGGTGGCACCTATCCGTTGCCTCGCGTTCTACACCTTATCACCTCTGAGACGGGCGCGCACGGCCACGCGCTTTGCTTTCCAAAGGAAGCTGCCAGATGGCACTCATGTCTCACGTGTGACGAGACTTGATGCGCTCGTTCGCCTCCGCTGCACACTCGGGGCACTCTAACGCAGCGCCTCTGAATCGCTATTCACCAATACTCTTGTGCAGAACATCAAATAAATGTGTTGTTCACTCTCACCACACGCAAGACTATCGTCTTTCGACGACATTTGTAGACTACATGCAGATACGGGGTGAATTTCTCTATCTGTTTTTTCTGTCTGTATGTTTTTCGGATACACCCGGTTACGCTTCATGCAGGACAAGGTTAGACTAAGAAGAGCTTCGCCCCTCAAATTGAGGGATACTCTGAAAATTGCAAGGTGTGTTCCGCAAAAGCCTCTGCCCATGCGAAAGGCTTTCGTCAGAATGGAACATGATGCACGCGTTTCCCTTTTTGCATGTGTTGGCAGATTGGGGCTTGCTTACAGGGGTTACGCGCACTCGTAGTAGCCATCTAACTAACTCGACTGCTGCAGCGAGACGTCTCACGAAGGAGAGCGCCACTGTGACGTCACCGAGTAGCTTAGAAGGGGCAAGAAATAGAGAGCTTTACTATCCTGACCGCTCAACCCTTTCGAACATCTGTTGTACCACTGAAGCTGAAACATTTGGCTCCAGTTAATATCACGGGTTGCGATCTATCAAAGCATCTTCTGTTGTTGCTTGTAATTTCTGTTTCAGTATATTTAAGAAAAGCGGTCTTCGTACATTGCATTTGGTGACGTTAGTTGAAAGGAGATAAAGCGCGTCTTACGGCTTTTTTAGGAGTGGCGCTTGATGCTGCGGTTGGTATCATCCCAAAGTATATGTCCTTACTAAACCTAAAGGGACGCTAAAGCAAGAGCGGAGACTTCGACATGACGTATGCTTGCATGCAGGGACAGACGCATGAACTGACGCAGGTGGTCACCACGAGTATGAGGCAATAAGGGCTTCCGCTTTAATAAAAATGACAATGAGGCATCTATCGTTTCTGCACGCGTACTCTACGCCAGGGAATAAATTTTTGCCACAGCTAAAACAGTCCGGAAGGTACGGCTGCTCAATTTTTTACGAGCGAAGCTCCTTATAGCGGCACCTGTTCGTCCTTCGTAGCCATTGTAGTATGTAATGAATATTACATTTTGTTCTTCAATGTGGTGCCGGTGAGAGATTTTATCTGTGCGTTGTTGAAAAATAAAAAAATAGTGCTCAATGTACATGTCAATGGCTGCTAAAGGGGAATGAGAGACAGGAGCATTCGGCTTTTAGTTAACGCGCACGCTGCGATCCCCATTAGCAGCCATTGGCTTGTAAATTGAGCAATATCTGACAGGAAAAGGCTGCTACGTTATACGCGCTGGGCGTAACCTCCTTGGTTTTAGAAATGTTTAGCGAGCGTTACGCCGCAGTGCCATGAATACAGTGAACTAGTATATACCATGAACTCGAGGTGGTTAAAGTTGGGAAGTAGATACGAAGCGCAAGCCGTAAGAAAGTAAAAGCCGAATTCTCCTGTCTCTGATTTCCCATTAGCACCCCTTGGCATGTACATTGAGCACTATCTGACAGGATAAGGTTGCTACGTTATACTCGCTGGGCGTAACCTCCTTGGTTTTAGAAAGGTTTAGCGAGCATTCGGCCGCAGTGCCATAAATACAGTGAACTAGTATATATTATGAACTCAAGGTGGTTGAAGGTGGGAAGTAGAGCCGAAGCGCAGGCCGTAAGAAAGTGTGCGTGTGTCACCTCTCGTTTAGTCTTCGGAATGTCCGCTGGATGGCGGTGCTTCTATATGCGGAATACAGGGTGAAAAGTTGCGCAATGGTGGTACTTGGAGTGCTGAATAGATGGACGAACGGACACACAGACAGATGCATGAATGGACGTATGAACGGACGCAGGGGTGGATGCATGGACGACCACAAGGACGGACGCACAAACAGATGCACGCACGAACGGGCGGATGGACGCATGGACGGTCACACAGACGGACGCATGGACAGACGGAAGCAAGAACGAGTGAATGGATGAATCCTTCGTCCCACTCTCCGTCATTCACTCCGTGGATATGCTGCAAATTTTTCGAAAATATGGTTTGTTGTTTTTATTAAGAAGTTAGGGTGTGCGACATAGTATGGCGATTTTGTTTCAGAAATCAGAAATTCGCACATAACTTTGGATAGTGGCTTAGACGTTTCTAATCAAACTTTAACGTGTATGTCGTTACTAATGCTGCCTGGCGCACCGGAAACGCGAGAACTCTGGTACGTCAAACCGGGACATTCTATGGCAGGGGGGTGAAGAAATCTCAATGACTTCGCACAGCTTCCACATCTTTCCATTCAATGAAGCAATTTATATCGCAGAACAGTAGCACGAAGAAGCCCACATTGACCAATGAAGACGGAACAAAGCACGGTACTTGGAGTGTTGAATAGATGGACGAACGGACACACAGACAGGTTAGCCACTCAACGCTTATCGCACGTGATCGTATATATACCATCACAAATCTGCACGCAGGAAATCAAGAGAGGCAGTCGGCGAGAAAGGGTACGCAATGCAATCGAGTCCAGAAATGAAAAAGGAAGCTGACGCGAATAAAAAAAAAACCATTGTCTTTTTCTATAAACAGACAGATGGGCAGCTTACAGGGTCTCTGCACTTAAAGCTTCATGCGATAAACATATATACGATCGCGGGAAATGATCTTTGAGTTGTTAGCGCTGTGTCCTGTCTCTATCTGCTGGCGTCAGTGTGCTTCTTTGCGCTACTGCTCTGACGTATGCACTACCAACTACCCCGTGTCAATGTGTCCTTTTGAAGTTATCTCGCTGGCACCAGCGCATAGCCTAACTTGCCGCACAGGTTATTTTAGGGGCGAAGCTTCTTATAGCGGCACCCGTTAGTCCCTCGTAGTTTGTAACAAGTATAACAATTTCACCTCCAAGGTGGTGCCGGTGAGAGACTTCTTCTGTGCGTTGTTGAACAATAAAAAATAGTGCTCAATGTACATGTCAAAGGCTGCTAATGAGGAATGAGCGACAGGAGCATTTGGCTTTTACTTAACGCGCAGGCTGCGATCACCATTAGCAGCCATTGGCATGTACATTGATCACTGTCTGACAAGAAAGGGTTGCTACGTTATACTCGCTAGGTGTAACCTCCTTAGCTCTAAAAAAGGTTTTGCGAGCGTTGAACCGCAGTGCCATGAATACAATGAACTTGTATATACCATGAATGAACTCGAGGTGGTTAAAAAATTGCAGAATATCCACGGAGTGAATGATGGAGAGTGGGGCGAAGCATTCGTCCGTCCATGCGTCCGTCTGTGTGACCGTCCATGCGTCTGTTCGTGCGACTGTCCCTGCGTTCGTTCATGCATCCGCCCCTGCGTCCGTTCATGCGTTCATCCATGCATCTGTCTGTGTGTCCGTTCGTCCATCTATTCAATACTCCAAGTCCCACCATCTCGCATCTTTTTATCATATATTCTCATATAGAAGCACCACCACTCAGTGGACATTTCAATGACTAAACGAGAGGTCGCACACGCACACTTTCTTACGGCTTGCGCTTCGCGTCTACTTCCCAACTTCAACAACCTTGAGTTCATGATATATACTAGGTCCCTGTATTCATGGAACTGCGGCCCAATGCTCGCTAAACCATTCTAAAACCAAGGAGGTTACGCCCAGCGAGTATAACGTAGCAACCTTTTCCTGTCAGATAGTGCTCAATGTACATGCCAGTGGCTGCTAATGTGAAGTGAGAGACAGGATGATTCAGCTTTTAATTTTTTACGGCTTGCGCTTCATATCTGCTTCCCCACTTTAACCACCTCGAATTCATTCGTGGTATATACTAGTTCATTGTATTCATGGCCCTGCGGCTCAACGCTCGCTAAAACTTTCTAAAACTAAGGAGGTGACACCTAGCGAGTATAGTGTAGCAACCCTTTCTTGTCCGATAGTGCTCAATGTACATGCCAATGGCTGCTAACGGGGATCGCGGCGTGTGCGTTGACTAAAAGCCGAATGCTCCTGTTTCTCATTTCCCATTAGCAGCCATTGGCATGTACATTGAGCACTATTTTTTATTGTTAAACAACACACAGAAAAAATCTCTCACCGGCACCACCATGGGGACAAATTTTATGCCTATTTCAGGTATGTGCCACTGGTGGTTACGTACTACGAGGGACGCACAAGCCACTCCATAAGAAGCTTCACCCCTAAAATGGGAAGTAGATACGAAGCGCAAGCCGTAAGAAAGTAAAAGCCGAATTCTCCACCTCTCATTTCCCATTAGCAGCCATTGGCATGTACATTGAGCACTATCTGACTGAAAAATTTTGTTACGCCTTACTCGCTGGGGGTAACCTTCTTGGTTTTCGAAAGGTTCAGCGAGCGTTCGGCTGCAGTGCCATGAATACAGTGAACTAGTATATACCATGAACTCGAGGTGGTTAAAGGTGGGAAGTGGACCCGAAGCGCAAGCCGTAAGAAAGTGTGCATGTGCCACCTCTCGTTTAGTCTTTGGAATGTCCGCTGGATGGCGGTGCTTCTATATGGGGAATATATGATGAAAAGATGCGAGATGGTGGTACTTGGAGTGTTGAATAGATGGACGAACGGACACATAGACAGATGCACGGATGGACGCATGAACGGACGCAGGGGCGGCTGCATGGACGAACGCAGGTACGGATGCATGAACAGACGCACGGACAGACGGGCTGGTGGACGCATGGACGGTTACACTGACGTGCGCATGGACGGACGGAAGCAAGAACGAATGGACGGACGAATTCTCCGCCCCACTCTCCATCATTCACTCCGTGGATATGCGGCCATTTTTTTGCTAAATTGTTTCTTTAGAAGCTGTGAGCGAGTAAGCAGAATTATAAACTTATTTTTTATCTGTCAAGTAAGAGCTAAGGGCCACTGCGGCACTTCTTGTTGCAGACAGGCGAAACTGTTTTTTTTCATCTGCTCGCAACTAAAATAATTAACACAAACAAAAGGTATCTCTTATGCCTAAATTAGGAGAAATAAATACCCGATGCCACCTAGTATTTCTCGTTCAATTCTACCATAAAATTTTCCCGAATACGCTAGATGAAACTCTGGCGCTAGTGTCAATAGGAGCTGTTACGCACGGCACTTCACCAAGCATGGGAATAATGAGTAGTACACAGATTTGGCTGATCTTCGTACCTTCGGCTCTGTTTGGCTTCGTGTGACTTGGCCACAAAACTATCACAGCACCACAGTCTCCTGTAGTTAATTTTAGGAAGCTCTATGCTGCATCTTACCTTCTTTCGCATTGCCTGCGTGATCGGCCCAGCTTGAGCCATACAAGAATATCTTGAGATGGCGTCATCATGCAGTGGTGCGGTATGCGACGTCACAAAACGTTATGATGACATGACAAAAATGTTATCCTGCTGTGATGATATTTGCATTAGTATTTTCGACGCAATCTGCGCCAACGGCCAATTTTCTTTTTTCATGAATTATCTAAAGCAATAGTATAGCACGAAATATTACGCGCAAAGGATATGCTGTCAACTTGATATTTTCGATTGCTTACCGATTTCTCTGACCACATTATGCTTCAGCACACTTTGATTCGAATCCCTCTACTTTCTTGTCATTGTTGCCACCAGTTTGACGCCACGGAGAGGCTAGGTGTTTTGCGTTCTGGTGAAGTCACTTTTATTAAAACCATTAAATTTTGATGGTAAACATCTCTACTACAGCGGTTATTTCTTTATTTCTAAAAATTGAGTATGCCCTAAGTTGTCACAGGTTAAAGCGTTCCAACATAAACGAAGGCCGTTTAGTGAATAATTGAATATACTTATTGTTTATTTAGCCACGTCAATTGCATTTTATCAGCGGCGAAGGATTCCTGCTTCAGCATAGAGTTCGTGTGCGTAAATGAAAAGAACCTGACTGTCGAAGCAGCTTTATAAAAAATCTGGGTTGCTTAAAAGACACAATATAAGTTTTTCAATATTTCGACCAAGCAATCTAACAAATCTTTCTCCCACAAAATCAGTATACTGGTATGTTTGTTTTATGAAATATTGTCCTTATTACGAGATTCGTTATGAAAATGCAACAATTTCCAAATGCTTAAATAAACAAAGGCTGCTGTCGGCCTTGAGTGGATGCTAAGTCACTAGGTACAATAGATGATAAATATACAATAAAGAATCATAGCGTCGAAGGCATTTTGATTGCAGGCGTTCCAAGTTAAATTCACAGATTCAAGGCCTAACACAGTATGACGAAAGCTTATTACCTTTTTCGCTACTATTCAGACAAATCACTGCATTCAGGGTCTTTCGTTACATAGCATCGGATAGCGCCTATTTCGTAAGCTTGCAGTATCAATAATACCTTCCGGTAGCGGTAATGCGAGATCAATCATGCCGTTAAGTGAAAGCCGGTCTGGAGCTTCCTTTCCGGCTGTTCGTGTTTCGTCTTATTAGCGTCATCTTTCTGCAGGAGATATATTCCTGCAAGGATCCAGCAAGCCGCCCAGTCTTTTCTATTCAGATTATGTCAGGAGCCTGTGATGACACTGGAAGCTCAGCCTTCATATATAAACATTACCAATTGATAACAGGCTCGCCAATGACAGGCGAGAAAAAGCCGCATTGTGCCCACTCAGGCTCTTTTTTCGAAGGGCAATACGTCGAGCCTGACGGAGACTATTTGAGCTTCAGGTTTCAGGTTTGCATCATTGTTCAGGGTCTGGCACAAACTACTAAAGCGTCTTTCGGCAAGCCAAACCATGCCGAACTTCTTGCAGCTAGTGGTACACATATTGATGCCTCTTCTTGAATGTTTTCGTACTATTCCTGTTGATATATTTCCGCATGTTCAGTAATGTTGTTTTGGAGGTTCAGAAGCAACAAAAAAAGAAAATCTTTTTTTTTCCTTCTGGCGTTTTCCAGTGAGAGACAAGACGGTGAATATTTATTACAGCTCGATTGTATGACGTTGACTTTATTCTTATTCCTGTCTTCAATGACTTTGGCACAATACCGCGAAAAGAAAGCAAAATATGAGACAGGACATCGACAAGCGCTTGTCAGCGTCCTCTGTTTTTCGCCTTTTGTTGTGTTTTCACGCTATTACGCTGAAACATATGCAAGACAACCTCATTAGAACGAACAACCTTCTAAATTGGAAGATAGCTGGCCTCTCAGCAGTGCTTGTTTCGCGATCAGAACGATGAAGCTGGCGACATTCAATCCCTATTGAAATGGCGCAAACACGCTGTATTCTCATACATGATGTCGGGAGCCCTTAAACATCTTTACTAAACGAAAGAGCAGTTTAATTTTTCTCTTGTGAATGTTTAGTCACTTGTATCATGATGACCAGCAGCGTCTATTGCTGCCCGTCTGATATTGACGAGACTTTAATAACCTAAACTGCTCTTCACCTTTAAAAGAATGTTCCTTCACTGAATTCGCTGCTATGTACATAAGAATAGGTCCTTAATGATGAACGGCTTTTAAGTTATGATTTTACGTAGATAATAAACTGTCACTAGTTAAAGACGCTGCTTTCACGTAACTTGTCATTTTAATTAGAGATATGATAATTTTCCTTCGGGCGGCTTAAGTGGTCTCATAACAAGCCTTTATTTAGAAATTCAGTAAGTGGAGCCTGGTGGGTTACCAAAGTGCAAAATCACAAAGGCTTTATTTGAGTCATGTTGTACCCGATTTGAACATTGTATTCGTAAGGTTTGGATGCCTGTAGGAAGTACACCACTATGTAAGGCCACTAATTACGCATATTAAATATTGCTAGAGTGAATTGCATAGACCGAAACTAGGTATCAAATAGTAAGGGCGCTAAGGTTGACACCCCACCCCTCTGCCAATACAATGCGTGACGCAAACAGAGGTTCAAAGCCTATGCCCAGTGCAATTGTACAATGTCGAAGCATTAAAATGATGCCCTAAAGCACACCAGGCACACGTGGTCCTCCTCGATTTCATTATTTGTCCGCCACTAATAAGCGTCACCGTATAAATGTTTTAAAAGTCACAGGTTGATTGATGGGGCAAAACAATGAATGCGATGAGAAATAATGTTAAGGAAAGTGAGACTGGTATATAAACTTTTTGTGTCCTAACTAGCACGGCCGTTTTCGATAGGGCGGAAACACTTTAGGCCTGACTACAAAAGTTTAAATACACGCAAAAGAACACCAGGTGGTGAGAAATTCCGCAAACCTCCACTACGGAGCCTATAGTAATCATATCGTGTTTTGTAGATGAAAAACCCCACAAACATTGGCATTAATTCTATCTCGCCTGCCTGTACCTAACGCTTGCGTCATAGAATACTGTTTGTACATGGACAGCAGCGGTTTCCATGCAGTCTGTACGTTGCGAGAGCACTGCACGTACAATGGTATCCTGTTGTGTCTTGTTTTTCCTTCTTGTTCTCAACTACGGTGCATATATTTCATTACACTGAGCACTAACTCTTCCAACGTTTCGCTCTTATCAAAGTTCGCAGTTGCAGCTCTAACGAAGCAGCTCCGCTTCCCCCACCCTGCCTTGATACTTTCGTGCTTCTTCGCCCTACGAAGAATATATGGGGCGTTTCACCTTTTCTGGCTGGCTTCGATGGCAGGCTTCGCACGCGCAATCAGGTTACCACAGGCGCCCTCCGTGCAGCGGAGATGTCCCGCGAGTTTCATCTCTGTTACAGCCCCATTATTCAGCTGCGCTCAGGAGCTCTTATTCGCACTGAAAATGTATGATATGTGAGGTAATGCTACTGATTCGGACTTTGCGCGAAACATGAAGGTGATCGTGACGGTTGAAATACCTCGAGAACGTCCATGTATTAGCTATCTCAATAACACCAATACTGCTTGCCTCCCCTGATGTTTCAACGGGTATAGTATTTATTGGAACTGGACAAATGCGGCAGATAAAAAGAGCTCGCATGACCCTTTGAGTGTGTTTTCAGCACTAATAATTGGCTCTTCAAATTTCGGGGAGCCATCTTCTTTATTTTTTCGGGGTGTAAACAGCCGGAAGACGTCTAACTCGCTGCAAAAACATCCTCAGGAGAAAAGGCCAATGGCGCCACTCGCAACCGCTAACCCAGTAAATTACAAAGAAAGAGGACTTTGTTATAGAATGAAAATAAAAAAAAATTACATTACACTTATTGAACATGCGTGTGCTAGCTTTATTATAGACGGCCGCATTGAAACACGAAACCATCAGACTATAAAATATATGGGTATACAAGGGTCGGAAATGCGCTCGTGCAAATATGGGTTGTGAGTCTGACTAGCAATATATTTGTGTGTGAGTTCCAGTGAGTCCGGCTGAGGAAACCTTTAGCCAGTTTGAGTTCCAGTGAGTCTGATGGAGGAATTTAGGGATCTTGATGAATCTGACTCAGACGGAGCTATAAGCGCAAAGTATACTTCTTGAAGGAAAGAACGAGTATTTTAAGGGCAGTTTTTTTTTTGTTACAAAAACGTATCATTGGCAACAAAGAGGTAATAACGTCAAGAAAAATATAGACGGTGTTATTTGTGATATTTACCATAATAATGTGAAAAAAGGGAAGTCAACCAAACATTAACTTACCGCTGGCTGAAAACCGAACGTTGTTGCTGGTTTGGCCTCTAACTGCGTTATTTGTTATCATTTCGTCCACTTTACACAATTCGTCTTTATACCGTAACGCTTATTAGTGACACCACTTTTACTTCCCTTGACGTTAGTATTTTTTGTTATTATTAATATGGTTGTCCGAGTGAGTAGGAGTGAGCTCCATATTTTATTTGCCACCTCAATATTTACTTATCAGACCGTTGAGGGGGCGAGAGTTTCATGACCTCCCTCCGCAAACTCTTTCACGACAATTTCTTGATCACAATTTAGCATCTGGGTAGGATATTTTATTAAAACTGTTCTTATTGCATTCGAACCACTTACAACTTGTACATGAAGACAGAAGATGAAGAGGTGTATTGTATAACACCGATTGTGTGAAATGTTGGCGCTAAAGAGCGTCGAAATCATGAGCCTCATGTTTCGCTAAGAGTCTCATTAAACGATTCACTCCAATTTTGTTGCACTCAGATTCATGCCCATGAAGAGTGGTGCTTGCTATCGCCTGTACCCCAAGTCCTGCAACTCGTTGCACGAAATTGGTTGATAAGAGTAGCACTACAGTTAAGTCAAGAATTGGTCTAAAATTTGGGGGGACCATTAAGCTTTTTTTTCATGAGTTGAACGCGATAGCCATGTCTTCTTGCTTCTGCAAACTTCAAACACTTAGTGTATGATATTTTCAGGACTTACTATGCACCGACTACATGGTCTCAAGAGTGCAGTAACGTGTGTGCCTTTGTAGTGGGCGACTGGCTTTACTTTGCAGTCATTATGATAATGACATATTCTGACGCAGAAAAACAATGTAAGCTTGCACCAGACATTATAACGGCATTATATCATGTTTTATTAACGTGATAGCATTGAAGAGCTTGTATGTATAGAGATTCCGGCGTCGGTGTCATTGGTTCTGAGCGAAAAGTCATCCTCTTAGGCATGACTGAAAATAGGATAACGATGCAAATAAAATAAATAAACGATAAACATACGCTGGAGCAGAGTGGGGACTGGAACAGGGTTGTTGGGGTCCAAGTAAGCATTGAACCCTGGTCATTTGCATCGCAAGTGAACGTTCTACCGCATGGCCACGCCTCTGCTTTTGAAAAGAGTGAAAATAACCTTCCCTGTTTGAAAATGCAGAGAAAGTAGCTTTCATGCTTCGCAAACACACGTGTCTTGTTTATATGCTTTGCAATGCAACATGGAATATTGCAGTATTATAAATGGTCAAACGTCCATTGCCAACTGGCGTCAGAATATGTGATTATCACAATGGCTCCGTAGTTGAAAGCCGATACCCCACTACAAAATGCACCCACGCTACTCCGTTTAATTCATTAAGGCCACGTAGTGGGTGGATTAGAAATTCACAAAGGTTTCATGCACTCGGTGTTAGAAGTACGCACTACGAACAGGATGTCGCTATCGCGTTCAACTGAAAGGCGACGCTTTAGGGTTCCATAATTTTTGTGATACATGTATACAGGACACGTGTGTTTGTAAAGCACTAGCTACTTTCCAACTCATGTTGGGGTGTTGCGAGTTTAATTAAACATGTAAGGCACACCGGAAATCGATTTACTGCTTAAGTCAAAATGGAAACAGGTGTCAGCCGAGGGGTCGTCAAATGGTTGGTGAAAATTGACATTATTACATAATATAAATGCGAGCAGAACGTGTAGCACTGAAGCACAGGTGCGAAAAAAATATCCTGTGGCGAAATGCCCAAACAAAACGCAGATTTCTCTAGTAAAGCTTGAATGAAACCTCGAGCCCGGGATTTTTTTAAAAAATTCAACAATATATGCAGAGTTTGCTTATATCACATAAAAATTCCCTGACAAAGCGTAGACACAGCCTTCCCAACCTGTATGACTATGTACCCCAGGAGTGCCCGTTGAAGAATTTATTCACGCTTTATTTTGTTTACATGTCAGCG
This sequence comes from Rhipicephalus annulatus, assembly GCA_013436015.1. Lineage (NCBI taxonomy): Eukaryota > Metazoa > Arthropoda > Arachnida > Ixodida > Ixodidae > Rhipicephalus > Rhipicephalus annulatus. Next base: position 540,739 of record WOVY01009470.1, on the reverse strand, counting down.
ACTTCGCTGGTAGAACCTGACCTAGAACAAAATGTACGCATTAATTACGAGCAGTTTACCTGGAATCGTTGACTCGTACCACCAAGTTTCACATGCATATTGCATCCACTCAGGTATCAAGTAGAACATGCGCTCTTGCTGAACCGGCACGATTGTTTCAAATAAGAATATTTTGAAAGACCAAGAACGAGACTAACCCCAGATTGTCTCGAAGCAGGCTCGCTCCATGTACAATGAAAGTGTGAATGACCTGGCTCAAGGTTGCTTGCAACACATGAAGAGACCGGGACAAATAACGGTTTCGCTCACAAATGAAAGCTGTGCTTTGTATATTGTGCTAGGACAACCTTCGTTGAAGGAATGACATCAAACTGCGCAATGCCATTGATGGTCATGAACTTTTTCCAACGCAGCTTGAGCGCGAGAAAGAAAGATTGCGTTAGTGAATGCAGATAGATTTTTATATGTCAAAGTGAATAGTTTCAAAGTCTTGAGTTTAGTGCGTCAACTAAAGAATAGACAGACACACATACAACTACAACATAAGCAGCTGCAGAATGCAGAACAGAGCTAGCGCAATATTTACACACGACAAAATTTGAAAATATTGAAGAGTATTGGTATGACGTTGAGAAAGACAGCACAAGGTCAACCAACTCTGCAATTTGTATTGACGTTTGAACGATTGGTGGGGGCAGTGCAAAAAATGTGAAACAAAGAGCTGCGTTCTTACTTCACTTTTTTGGCGAACGTCCAGCTGCATTTGCATGCAACACGGCGTTCTTTGCGTACCGGCTGTAAAATAAAACTTTATACAAGATCTATATTCGACTGACAAACAATATATGTTTATTGTACCACTTTGACGCTCATCTCAAACATCTCGCAAACATCCTCCCTTCTCGTTTATCTACTGGGCGGAGGGGTGAAAAGGAGCCCGAGTCCCTCATCTCCCGCTGAGAAATGTAAGGGGGAGAGAGCCACCCATTTCTTCTACAGAGGTTCCGGATATTCTCTAGTTAGGGTGAACTGGGCAGGTGTATAAGATTTCCAATTTATTTTACGATTAACCCTCTTCGCCTTGATTACCATGATGCACTTCCTATGCGCTTGCAGCGATCGTAGCGCCTAGCAACAAGAGGATGAAAGATTGGGGGGGGGGGGGGGAGTGCTTAAGCATTGCCTTTTATAAAGGCGATAGCGACATTCTGTTCTTAGTGCGTACTTCAAGCACTTAGTGTATGATACCATCTCAAACTTCTATGCGTCCACTTTGACGTCTCCAGGATGCAGTGACGTGTGTGCCTTTTGTAGTGGGTAACTACGTTTAAACTATGGAGTCATTGTGATAATGCCACGTTCTGATGCCTGATGGCGGGGTACGTTTGTGCCACGCATTATTACGGCAATATTTGATGTTATCTTCTTTAGCATGCATACAGGACACCTGTTTTTCTAAAGCATGAAAGCACCTTTCACTGTATTTCCAGTTCCAGCAGGAAAGGTTCAATTCATTGCACTCACGAACAACTACTGAGTTCATGAAGTGTGCGGCTCAAAGAGTCCTTTAGGCATTGTGTTGTATGGCGTTTGCTTTGTAATGCCCACTGTACAGTGGTCGAAGCGACCTTGTGTTGTACGCTATGTATATACGTAAACCGCATTTGTAATAAATACCATGTAAGAAAAATAAGAGGCATGGCTGCGTGGTAGAAATTCCACTTGGCGCGCAAACGACCCGAAGGCGATCCCCACCGTAACCAGGTATTTTTATTATTTTGTTTGCATCTTTCTCAACTTTTTAGTCATGTGAAGATGATGATTTTTCACTCACAACAAATGACGCCGACCGTGAATTTTCCGCCAAACAAGCTCTTTAATGTTATCGTGGTAATAAGGCAGTCAATTTGAACCCTTAGAAAGTCCAGCTTTCAAGCTCTCCCTATTGTTTTGTCGACCGGATTAGGCAGAGAGTTAGGGTTCATTGTTTTCTGCACTGAGAATATTGAATTGATAGTCGTTCTACTTGGCTTTGATTCCTTTTTAATTGACTTGTCCAGCTGGAAATACAACCAGAAACTTCCTGCTTCAATAGCATGCTGCATCTATGCACCGTGAGTATTCACAGAAAGTTCCGGAGACAGAGTTTGGAACTTTCTTTTTTCATAATAAAAATATTGATCTAAAATGGAAAACATTGAAAAACACAGAAAATACATCTGCGTTTTACTGTGGCAGCTGCTTTGCTCTGTGTTTCTGCTAGCAATAATGGGTGAAATTTCAGAGTACTATTTCTCGTATAACCCATTCTAGAAACTAGTCCTGAAAACGGTCAAGTACATGTGAAATAAAAATATCAGAGAATATTGAATAATTTGTTTTTATTTTTTCTTTCAGGCAACTACGTGGTGTCTTGACTCTTGGGCACTACCCAACAAGAAGTGCTTTTCTTTGTTTCTCGCAGTCGGACGCTTTCTTTCTTGGCGTGAGCCTGGTCAACCGCCCTGGTGGCTACTTCACAATAACGCACTCTTAACTGCCGATGCGTTGCCAAGCAAAGCCCAATTTCGCACTTTGCCATTTCCAAACCATGCTAGTATAAACTTGGCAGAACTTCACGATGCAAGCTTGCCCATCGTGCGTCTGTAATGCGTCACCGTGTCAGGCTGGCTATACCACATAAGAACAGATGACGATGATATGTGGGGTTTAACGTCCGAAAACCACCATATGTATATGAGAGACGCCGTAATTTATTTATTTTTTATTTTATTCATACATACTGCAGCCTCTATTAGGGCTATTGCAGGAGTGGACATACAAATGATCAGGTGATAAGAAGCAGAAACAAAAACATGAGCATATGGCACAAATTTGTGGTTCATAGTACTACACAAGATACAGAATGAACAGAGCAAGAGCACAGAAAGCAAAAGAACATGGAAATATCTACTTAACACGCATGTGATATTGCACTCAGAAACTGCTCTAAAGGGAGCCCGCGGGTATCGCCGGGTAGCAAGTTCCAGAGCTCAATAGTGAAGGGGAAAAAACTATACTTAAACAAATCAGTTTTGGGGTGAAGTGGCGTAATATTTAGCGCATGTTGACTCCTGGTGTGAACAGAGGGTGGTGTGGCAAACTGCAGATACCTGTGGAGCGAGGGCAAGCGCGGCGAATAATCAAGGTGTACAGGAGCTTTAAGCATTCTGAATGGCGCCTGGCAGATAAAGGAGTTAAACCCAAAGGTGCTAAGTTGGACGTAGGCGAAAAATCCCGGTCAAATCTTCGGCAGATAAAACGGACGGCTTTTTTTGTATGGATTCTAGTTTTGCAATGTTGGACGCTTTGTGTGGATTCCACATGACACAATAGTATTCGAGTAATGGCCGTTCTAATGTTTTAAATATTAGGAGCTTGGTTTCTTTTGGTGCTACTTGGAGAACGCGCTGTAAGTAACCTAATCTCTTCAGGGCTTTATTATACGTAATATCAATGTGTTTAGACCAGGACATGTTGTGAGTGAAATGAAGGCCGAGGTACTTATATTCCATTTTTCTTAATAAATGATAACCATCGAATGAGTAGGGAAATAGATGAGCGGATGACCGAGTAGAAAAGGTCATGCACACAGTTTTTTGGAAATTTACATTCATTTGCCAGGTTTGGCACCAAGTGCGAAAATTGGAAAATGAGTTGTTCAGTTTCTCGTGATCCTCAGCAGAAGTAATTTTTTGATAAATCACGCAGTCGTCGGCGTATAGCCTAATCTGAGACGTTATGTTACCGGATATGTCATTAATAAATAATTAGAAAAGAAGGGGTCCAAGTACTGAGCCCTGCGGAACACCTGAAGTTACATCAGCGGTACTGGATACCGTTGAGTTAAAAAATACATACTGCGAGCGGTGCGAGAGAAAACTAGATATCCAACCTACGAGCAGCGGGTTTTTTAATATGAAATTAAGGTTAAGTAAAAGTTTGGAATGGAGAACTGTATCGAAAGCTTTCGATTAGTCAATAAAAATAGCATCTACCTGATGACCCGAGTCAATGGCTTCAATAACATCATGACTGAATTCGGTAAGTTGAGTGATTGTACTGAAACCGCGTCGAAAGCCGCGTTGAAACTGGTTTAGAATATTATTAGCTTCCAGGAATTCTACTATGTGTTTGTATATGACGTGCTCCAATATTTTGCATGAGTGAGATGTCAAGGAAATAGGCCTGTAATAGCCGGCGAGGATTTGCATCCAGCTTTAAAAAAGGGGAGCACTTTAGCAAGCTTCTATGATAATGGAACTGTTGCTGTTGCTAGGGATTTTTTGTATACTATCATAAGGTAGCGGCTTGTACATGAAGCATATCGTACTAAAAAGTTGTTGGGAATATTATCTGGGCCAGGGCTTTTTTTAGCGTGTAAGTTAAGTATCCAATTTAGAATGCCTTCTTCAGATAAACATACGTCACCAATTGAGGGTGCAGGTTTGGCCAGTGAAAAGGTAGGTGTTTGAAAATTATCAATGGTGAAAACAGATTTAAAATAAGAATTAAATGCATTGGCTATTGTGACGGGATCGCTTGAGGAGGCTCCATCAACGTCCATTGTGTTTGGTTCCGTTGAACTCGGCAAGATGGAGCTCCGAAATTTTCTTGGATTTGTTACCATCAGGTTTTTCATTGTCACTTGGTAATAGAAATCTTTGGCGGCTTTAGTTTTGGCTCTTAATTCCTCTTTAAGTTTATTGAACTCATTTAGTGACGGGGAGGTCTGACGTCTAATCGAACAATGTAACCTTTTTACGCGACGTGTCAGTTGTAACAACTCCCTCGTCATCCATGGCAACCGAACATTTTTTTCTTAGTTTTTATTAGAATAAAGCGGGTAATACAAGAATGCACAAGACTTTCAAAGAAAGAAACCAAATTGTGGACGTCGCTAGATTCACTAAGCCGTTCAAAATTTTCAAATGAATCCTTTAGAACTGTTAGGATACTGACGTCATCTGCACGGTTAAAGTCATGGTGAGTTGAATACACAATATTCGATGTGGGTACACGACATGAGAGTGAGACGAAAACGGCTTTATGATCGAAAATTCCTTCAGTGACAAGGCAGTTAAACGTGCTTTCTAAGAGAGTAGGGCTAACAAAGACTAAATCGAGAACTGCAGACTCTCTTGTAAATTCTCGAACAGTTTGGGTTAGGCCGAGAAACAGAGAAAATTTCAGCAGCTCTGTGTCTGTTAGAGAGGGCGAATCGCTTAAAGACATGGTGGACCATTGAATTCCAGGCGCGTTAAAGTCTCCCATAAGGATTATATTTCCGCTACTGTAGTTATGCTCACTAATAAAATTTATGCTCACTAATAAATTTGTAATGAAGGGCTCCGGAAATTTTAACCACCTGGGGTTCTTTAACATTTATTTATTTATACAATACTGCAGACCAATTTAATGGTTCAAGCAGGATGGACAGCAAAAAAGAATGTTCACGCACATACAATGCAATGCAATGTAACAAAACAATGAAGCAACAAACGCAGAATTCACTTGGAACTGCAAAATAAACAAGCCACGGTAAAACCGACTTTTTGCACAAACATAGCAGGGTTTCCAATCCAAATAAAACTAAAAAATCACGCACAACTTCAGGAAACATTGCTAAAAACTCGAACGTCAGTAATTAAAAGTTTCTTAAATGATCGTGTAGGGCTGTCATAAAATTTCCACTAAAAATTCTTTCTGGCAATTTATTCCAGTCATCTACCGTGCATGGAAAATATGAAAACTTGAAGGTATTTGTTCGGGGAAAGAATGGGGATAAACTGTGGCTATGTGTGTGTCGTGTTTTCCTCGTGGTCGACGGACTAATGAATGGAGTGGGTGATAATCCAGTCTTACACTTAATTAGGGATTCCATAAAAGCTAAGCGGGCAATTTGGTGTTTAATGTGTAGTGGTTGGATTTTATTGAGTGCCATGATACCTGACGGAGAATCACTCCTTTTATATTTATTATAAATAAAACGAACGGCCCTCCTCTGAACCTTCTCCAATTCGTTAATGTTTTTGTTCGTGTGCGGGTCCCAAACAACCGCTGCATACTCCAGTTTAGGCCTAATTATGGAATTATACGCTAAAAGCTTAACGTTACTAGGTGTACCTTGAAGTTTATGCCGTAAAAGACCAAGTTTTTTTAGCGCTGAAGAAGTTACCTGCTGAACGTGGTCGTTCCAATCTAATCTGGAGTTCAATACGATGCCTAGGTATTTGAACTACTAACCTCGTCGATTAAGGTGTTTTAAATTTTGTACCGGAAAGTTATGGGGAAACATGCACCGAAAACATGCACACAAATCTGAAAACACGGGGCTACAAGATTTCCGCCTCCATCGGAAATGCAGCCACCGCAGCCGGGATTCGAACCCGCGACCTGTGGGTCAGCAGCCGAGTACCTTAGCCACTAGACCATCGCGGCGGGGCACATAAGAACAGACGGCCACACAGAAGCATGTAAACCGATTTGACGACCAGAAAGGCAACCCTTAGAAAACTAGTGGCTACATCGGAAGTACCAAAATGCTTTGCTTTCCAAGGCGTCGGAAATTGTATATTGTGTTTGCGTTTATTATGACAAAGCCCAATTAGAGTATGAAGTCCCGTAACCAGATAGCTGCGTCAGCTTTTCCTTGAAAAAAAAAGATACGTCATGACCCCTCAAAAAAAATTTAAGAAACTTATTCATGCTTACGACTGTGTATCTTATGAGATGAATTTACCGTAGCCAACTCTCGAATGGCCGAAAAAAGAAAACTTGAATCAACACCTAAGCTTATGTTACTTTGTAAGAAAAAAGTGAGGTTATTTCAGGCAATAGTAATTGAGGCCTTACACTTCAGAACACTGATCATGTGGGACATCATAACTTGAAAGTTTGTGAGGAACGAGAAAATTGACAAAAGTTTCGGGCCAAGAAGTCTTTAAACTCGAGGGAACAGCGCGGTGGATGCAAGTTCTATAGGTCACAAACGCACTAGCTACTGTGTGCCGCCTGCTGAATGAAAGTCGCGAGAATGTTTCGGAAAGGCTGCATCAAAAAAAGAAAACCAAAAGCTTGGGTTATGTTTTCGTAGCTGCGCAGACAAAATTTGTGTTTGTCGGCACTGATGAAAATCACTTGTGCACAGACGATGTTGGTTACTGGAAAAAAATTATTTCACTTTCTTTCAAAACATCAGCTGCTGCATGCTTTGTTCCTGATACCTGTGGCGCACGGGCAAAAGTAAAGTACTTTGACGTAAGCATTTTTTTTCTTCGAAGGAGCCTTTTGCAGAAAAGAGTTGTGCCAATCAAACAATCGAACAATCCTATCGTTGACACAACAACCGCTTTGTTGCTCCCGTTGGTTCCTCCGGCACGCCGCACCCACTCTAGTCGTGTGTCTTGGAGCACGCTGACGGTGTCATTTCTGCCTGGCCACCTATGGGACTTCATGCGGAGGCTGGGATGAAGTGTTCTTCCAAACCTTGATCGCCTCGAAATGTGGAGAATGGTCCAGTCAGCAACATGTCTTAACTGCTCCCTACTGGAAGCAAATAGGCATATTTTGAGACAATGCATTGATGCTCGTGTTTTCTTTAGGGCCGTGCATGCTGGATTTCGTGGCCTCAAAGTAAATTGTTTTGTTTATTCTGGGCGTTGTTTTCGAGGCCACTTCGCCTGCCTTCTCATTGTTGCTTGTGCCTACTGCCTTTGGCGCAATTGTTGTGAGGCGGTTGTAGCAGGTCGTCGCTGCCACGCTCTCTGCCCGATTAGGGGGTGACTGTACAAAGAACTACTAGCTGTTTTTTCGAAGGAGCTCTTCTTTCTCGGTGAGGAGGAATTCCTTCGACACTGGTCCTGCTCTTTTGTGTTTGTCGGCGAGAGACGTGTAAAGCTTGTGTTGAGGTCTGCCTCGCTTCGGTAGGTTATACTCGCACAAATAGCTTATAAATACTATATAATTATCTAACATATAGATATTTACGTTTCACTTGTGTGTTCTTCGTTTACCACGTAATGTACGTAGTTAAACATATCTTTTTTTCATAATTTTTAGTGCATTTGTGGATGTTATGCTCCATCGCGATGTTCTGTTAGAGTGTACTTGATTTCCACTGTTCGTGAGAATAAATTTCTCTAAACACTGAATAAATATCGCTGTTCGTGAAAGTATAAAAGTTGGAAATATAAAAAAGCTTGTGCAAGTACTTCATATCCAGAGATTGAACATAAAAATGTTTTTTTTGCATACTGGTTACTTATAGTGCCAATACTCTTCATTCCATTGCTTTTTTCGCGCTTTAGGAGCAACTTAATTCGTCTGTCAACTACGAACAGTCGGTGTTTTGCAAACCTCGTAATTGCTGTGCTTTTTCATGGCTGTGTCCATGACGACGAGCAGCGCTGCATTGCAATCCTGCGATGGATAATCCAATTCGGGCCCTTCGGAAACAGTACAGAGACGCACCTTCACATAGCAAAAGCGAACGAGCGAACACAAAAGAAGAGAGTGGCAATAAAGGCATAAAAAGTCGACTGCTTACACAGCCGATGTGGACCGTGCACGGCAGGGACGCCAGCGAGCATCTCTTGGCGCTCACTGGCCACACACAGGAACTGCCACCGCCAGCACTAACACGGCGCTGCTAGTGACGGGGTGCGGGCGTTTCAGAATATAGGCAGGGGAGCAGAAGGAGGGGGAATAATCTTTATTATAAGAAACTAGCAGGTTTAGGTGGCCGGGACTAGGCCTCCCATGAGGGGAAGTCAAGGGCTTGCCTCAACGTCACCTCACGGGTGTGCTGGTTTAGCCAGGCAGTGGACAAACGGGCAGTTTTCAGCAAACCACACTACTCTTGAAACCCAACACAATTCCTGAGAGCGAAAAAAAAGAACACTCACAGGACACCGCAGTGTGGCGACTCGCGACACGTTTTCTTCTAGTGATAAGTTATAGACACTGTATAGACGACTGCATTAGACGACTGCTTATATCCGACTGCTTTTTTATCCGCGATAAGTATATGCTGGATCTGCTTTTCCGGAAAGGATCACTGCCAGAAAGGATTCACTCCTTTGTGGTGTCACTGCTCCCGAAGGCCTTTCCGGAAGATTTCCCTTTGTCTAAAGGACTGTAGGTTCTCCCTGTGTCAAAGGTTTCATCCCGCAGTTCGAACCTTGTTCACTGAATGTTCGTTATTGAATGAAATAACATTATCATTCGCTCTACAACATAGACTACACTGCCCGTGAGCTCAAGTACTCTCAGTACCTTTAGGGGCAAAGCTTCTTATGGCGTGGCTTGTGCGTCCCTCGTAGTACGTAACCACCAGTGGCATACCCCCGAAATAGGTATAACATTTGACCTCCAAGGTGGTGCCGGTGAGAGATTTCTTCTGTGCGTTGTTTAATAATAAAAAATAGTGCTCAATGTACATGCCAATGGCTGCTAATGGGAAATGAGAGACAGCAGCATTCGGCTTTTAGTCAACGCGCACGCTGCGATCCCCATTAGCAGCCATTGGCTTGTACATTAAGCACTATCGGACAAGAAAGGGTTGCTACATTATAATCGCTGGGTGTAACCTCCTTAGTTTTAAAAAGGTTTAGCGAACGTTGAGCAGCAGGGCCATGAATACAATGAACTAGTATATACCATGAATAAATTTGAGGTGGTTTAAGGGGGGAAGCAGATAGGAAGCCCAACCCTTAAGAAATTAAAAGCTGAATCCTCCTGTCTCTCATTTCACATTAGCAGCCACTGGCATGTACATTGAGCACTATCTGACAGGAAAAGGTTGCTACGTTATACTCGCTGGGCGTAACCTGCTTGGTTTTAGAAAGGTTTAGCGAGCATTGGGCTGCAGTGCCATGAATACAGTGATTTAGTATATACCATGAACTGAAGGTGGTTGAAGGTGGGAAGTAGACCCGAAGCGCAAGCCGTAAGAAAGTGTGCGTGTGCCACCTCTCGTTTAGTCCTTGGAATGTCCACTGAATGGCGGTGCTTCTATATGGGGAATATATGATAAAAAGATGCGAGATGGTGGAAATCGGAGTGCTGAATAGATGGACGAACGGACACACAGACAGATGCATAGATGGACGCATGAACGGACGCAGGGGCGGATGCATGAACGAACGCAGGGACGGGCGCATGAACAGACGCATCGATGGTCACACAGACGGACGCATGGACGGACGAATGCTTCGCCCACTCTCCATCATTCACTCCGTGGATATGCTACCAATTTTTTAAACGTTTTGTTTCGCGCATAACGGTGCATTAGGTTCTTTCCGCACATCTTGCCGTGCTTTCAAATCATGTTGAAAACACGTGGATCAAAAAATTCTGCCATATCCACGAAGTGAATGATGATGAGTGGGCGAAGCTCCGGAGGTAAACCTGGTAAACCATGAATCCTCTGTACATTTTGCCCACTCGATTTTATTACATCGCTCCCCCTAGCGTACGTCGCCGCACAAAATCGAACGATTGCCTTCAACCAATGACACGCGCCATAAGTGACATCATTCCTATTTTATAAGATCTCGCGTCTTTCATCAACTACAAGTACCGCTTTCTAGTTTATAACATCTTGCATCTTTTCGTCATCAGGTACAAGTACCACCATCTAGTAAACACTACAAGAACTAAACGAGAGGTGGCTACATACAGGAGACGGTACCGCCATCTAGTGAACACTGCAAGAACTAAACTAGACGTGGTTACATACAGGGGACGGTACCGCCATCTACTGAACACTGCAAGAACTAAACTAGAGGTGGCTACATACAGGCTACAGGGGACGCACAGCCCACGCCCTAAGGAGCTTCGCCCCTAAAATGAACTGTGATGAAGTGCTGCAAATCTCATGAAATCGAAAACAGCCCTCCCCTTTCAGCTCAGGTCATTCCTGGTTCGGAACTCCTCGTATCGTGACCGGCGATTAGTCACGCTGACATACGGCTCTCCATGGTCCTAATAAAGGTGTTCGTTCGAGCTCATATCCCAGGGGTGCACTGTGCCCGCCACGCCATGCCTTCCACCTAATTCATCAGTGCCTGTGGGGCATTGCGAGATAGTGTCATCAACTCTGCTGTAAGCTTACTGAGCAGATTACGTACTCTTCTGACGCATTCACTCGCATGCTCACATTTACCCAAGTGAAGGTCAGGCAATATCCTGGGCTGTTCAAAATTCGGCAGAAAAGCTCGCAAAGCTTGAAGAATAAGCTCCAGGGTCAATAAACACGACAGCTTCACATGCCAGAGTTGGTGCTATGCAAGACGTGTAGCCAATCCTCGTACCAGAGATATTACGAATGCGGATAACAAAACAACACACGCACACACACACACACGCACACACACAAACACATACAAACGCACACACACACACACACACAACTTACCAATGAAGAATTTGTTTGTGGCTTTGGTACTTGCTTTCGTCAAGTGTTACACTACGTAAAATGTTGTCACGGAGCTTTCAATTCTGAAGTTAAATTAGCCATATTATAGAGTAAAAGAAATGAATAAAAATCTATGAGTGGTTGTGGAAGCTGAAGTGTAACTAAGTTTTGTAAAGCAGTTAACGATCCTCAATTGAAGCAGTGACAGTGCGGAAATATCAGTGAAAATGAATGTACTTTCATGTTGGTTGACTTGATCGTATGCGAATCGTACGAGTTATTATAGAGTTTACCAATTAGAAGACCAAAACACTGGGTCCCCAAGCTGCGTTGCATAGGTTGCTCTGGCATTCCGAGGATCACAATAGTTTGATAATTGGCTAAACGCAGGCTGCGTTCAGTCAAACAAGCACATTGCTACAAGAGGTGCAATTGATATTTATGCGATACATGAGCCATATGGCACTGTGGCTTGCGCTGTGCCTGCTTCATCTCTCTGGAGACCCAAGATGTTTGGGAGATACACGTTAGTTTTCCAGTTTTGGGCCTTGGGTGAACACGAATGCAAGAGCCCAAAATTGACTTGGGCTCTACGCGTGCACCCTGGCGGGTCGCAAACGTCTACAGCCGCCAAGCTCCTTGGAGCCCCTACTCTCTAACTGTATCAAAAGGCTTATTTCTGCGTTGCACGTGGTTCAATCCTAGCTGGCTGCCACATGAAGTCAGCCAGAATCACAGTTAATTCCAACTGAGTTTTTTTTAAATATTGCCAAATCCTGTTCGTACCTTAAATTACGTAATTCATGGGCAACACCACGCAACAGCGACTACTAAATTTTGCTGCGCTTCTCTCTGAAATTTCGTAGCACCCCGACATTACTGTGACAAGTGGTACCACCAGAAAAAAAATCTGTTGAGATGAATAAGTGGATCGCAATTTACCACTCGAGGAAGGATTTATACCACAAGTACTTTAGTACCACTCGCAACACGTTGTTTTTTTCCCGCGCAGCTATGGCAACAGTGACACGTAGAGGAAGCCCCAATGGGTCTGTGATCACTTCATCGGTTTTGCGCCAATGATGTGATCGCTGACGTCGTGTTAGGTTGCCCTAGTGGGCGTAGGTGTGTCGAACCTCGGCTGTTGATAAAGATGGCGAGGCCAAGCGAGAAACCGAATGGAGTTGTTAGATCTCTTATCTGCAAAGTTTGAGTGACAGAACGTTCAGATTCTACAAGTGCGCAGTTTTTCTTCTATAAAAAAACTAGACCACGAGGCTGTCTCTGGCACATTAGTAGTGCATGCTGTTTCTGGAAATTTTATGCACATAGCACTGAAATCGGGCACGCTTCGTTGTGTTCAGTCGCTAGGAACAGTTATTCATGTTGGGTTTAAATTCGAACCGTGAGCCAGGCTATGCCGCACAAGTACGAAGCATGAAAAAGGGTTACACTGTTTTTGCGATCACCTAACCTGACAAAGCTCAGTCATGAAAGCTCATATGGAGCCATCACGATTGCCATTCATTATCATCATTATTTGTAAGCCTCCACGCCACGCCGTTTTCCTCCTCATGCCAAGCTAGAGGCAAGGCAACAGGACGGGTTCACGCTCCTGGCGTGGGTGATGCTCACAGCCGCTGCCGCTGAGCTTCGATCCGAGGAATAAGGTAACGAGATTGGCACGACCACATCTTGACGACGTCGTCTCACGTCCCTCTTTTGCCGATACAGTCAAATCGTAATATGAAAGTTTCGAATGCTCTCATTTTTTAACTTTAGCTGCAACACTTACTACAGCTTAAACAACTGAAGTTAAGTGAATCACTGAAAAAGAGACAGCACGGTATGTGTCGTGCTCCCTGTGTTCATAACTAAAATACGAAGAAAAAACAGGTATTACACTTTAGGTACATATATTTCCGAACTGCTAGACAAAGCTAGCTAATGCATAAAATAATACTATACGTCAACTTTTATCACCTAGCTTTTGGGACGTTAAAGCCCACATATCAATCAATAGAATGATCAACCAATCAATCAGCTTTCATCACCTGCAACACAACTTGCAAGGAATTCTCACCACTGAATGTTTCCGTAGTCCTGGCATGATTCACCCTCGTACTATTTCAGTGGCTATTAGCAAATTTTCCTGAAGAATTTTTAAAAAAAGTTCGTTGACAATACGCTAATAATATCTATCTATCTATCTATCTATCTATCTATCTATCTATCTATCTATCTATCTATCTATCTATCTATCTATCTAGCCGCTTACGTCGTTATGCTTTCCTGGTCGTCTCGATATTGGTATTGATACCGAAATATGTATAGCAGAACATGACTGTATGACTAGAAATTGACTAGTCATAACTTCAAAATTATAATTTGCGCATCATAAATGTCGTTATTTACATTTTATGGTCTTGCTGCTCTTGCGGTGGTTTCTTTCACATGGCATTTCGCAAAACTGGTATGGTATGACACGACTGCATGGCGAACATAAATGACAGATAATAACGAAGAAATTAGGACACGGATGTCATGATTTTCATGTTGTGGCTAGTTATGACAACACGCCACGCTGATGGTGCGCTTGTAGTCGTTTCGCTAGCTTCACATATACCAAATTCGGTATTAAGGGACGTGAATGAATGACGAAGGTACATGACTGGTGAGATTATGATAATTATGAGATGCGTGTTACGTAAGAACATGACAGCATGCCGCACTCATGACGCAGTCATGACCTTTTCTCAAGCATCACGTATACCAAATCGGTTGTTACGTGACGTCAACAAATGACGAAGGCATATGTCTTGTGCAAACATAATAATAATGACATGAGTGTCATCTAAGACGTTGACAGTATATAACGCTCACGATGCGCTGTGGCCTTTTCTCTACCTTAACATGTACCAAATTTGGTAATACGTGACGTGAATTGACGATGAAAGTGAATTACACGTCCAAACATGGTAATCATAATATGCGTGTCATGTGAAACTTGATTACATGCCACGCTCCTAGCGGGCTCGCGGCCGTTTATATAGCTGCACATATACCAAATTTGGTATCAGGTGACGTGAATAGTTGGCGAAGGTAAATGACACGTCTAAACAAGATAATCATATTATGCGTGTCATGTAAAGCATGACTAAATGCTACGCTCATAGGGTGCTCGCTGCCATTTTGCTAGCTCCACATATACGAAATTTGGTATTGCGTGACGTGAATGGTCAACAAAAGTAAATGGCATGTCCAAACATGATAATCATGACATGCGTGTGATGTAAAACATGACTATAGGCTACGCTCAATGCATGGTCGGGGGCCATATCGCTAGCTCCACATATCACGTCACGAGATACTAAATTTTGCATCATGTGACATGAATAGATGACGAAAGTAAATGACACATCCAAACATGATAATTTTGGTATTCAAGTCATGTATGGCATAATTTACGTCCGCTTCGTAACGTTATGCAGATTTTAAAGTGACATAATAACCTTCATTTATTCTGCTTAGCATATAATAGACTGCCACAGTACATGGAATCTGCCATTTTTTTGTTTTACCGGTGTCACATGGGCACTTCAAATTGCGATCAGTGTCGAGCCGAATTAACCATGATCCAGATTAGGTGCTGCCCCGCCGCTGTGGTCTAGGGGCTAAGGTTCTCGGCTGCTGATCCGCAGGTGGTGGAATCGAATCCCGGCTGTGGCGGCTGCATTTTCGATGGAGGCGGAAATGTTGTAGGCCCGTGTGCCCATATATGGGTGCAGGTTAAAGATCCTCAGGTGGTCGAAATTTCCGGAGCCCTCCACTACGGCGTCTCTCATAATCATATGGTGGATTTGGGACGTGAAACCCCACATATCAATCAATCAATCAATCAATCAGATTAGGTGCTGCTACTCGGTCACATTTCATCACAATCAGACTTGATCGGGATCAACACTGTCGCGGTCCACGGAACGCGATCTGCCTGAGAGATCGCGATTTTGCTGTCGTCTGCACACACTGGCTCACCTAGTCGAAAACTCGATAAACAAGAAAAGAAAGGATAGTTCAATAAAAACACTTTGAAACAGCTATATTTTTATAAAAATAAAGCTCTTAACTGTGTTAATTGGAACATTATCTGAAATATTGCTTATTCTAGGACTCGTGTTCCCGCATGTAGGTACGGGAGAAGCAGACGACAAGCAGACGAACGTGGCTTTTCGCGCTTAGTTCAGCTATCGCATCGTCAGAGTTGTTGTAGCACCTCGAAGCAAAGTGACCATGAGTGTCGCCAGCCTTTCGATTACGCGGCGACGTACACGCCCTTATTGGTTGAATGAAGAGATTTTTGCAGTAATTCACCGCTGGCTGGAGCGACTGCAAGACGTGGGGCTGCAGAAACGATGCTCTGGCACGTACAATAAGATCAACGCTACGCTGCGAGTGGACGGCTACGAGCGGGGGCCATCAGAACTAAAAGCGAAAGTTAAGAGTCTCACGCAACAATAAAGGAAAGTGCAATGAAAACTTAAAGAATGATTAATTTATGTAATTACTCTCGCAGTGACATGCAAAATTTTTGACATTCTAGCGGTTATTCCACGAATAACATTGGACTCTATAAAAATACTATCAGTTCTGTCAGTGGGATGTTTTTTTGCGGCACGCAAGCGCCACCTGCTGCATTTACTCTGACCCAAGCTCGAACCGGATTTTCTTGGGCCGTGTAGCAGCGCTCACAAAGTTGATCGTGATAAAAAAAAACCAACCTGAATCATCCTTATCGCAATTAAAAGTGCCTGTGTGGCACCGGTATTATAGGGAATGGAACACGAAAAAAAAGAAAAAACCTGGAGGAATCTCTACATTTGCCTCCCCTTCCGGACAGGTAGCCCCACTTAACTTTTGAATGAAAAACTTAAACGTGTCCCAAGAGGGTGAACGTCTGTGTGACTAATACTAACTGTTTATTTAGAAGAATTCTACAATGCCTACTGCGAGCACACTTGTGCAGTGCCCACTTTCTATTGCGACTTCTTTCTATTGCGAAATGGTAAAATATCCATTACGCGTCTGAAAAAGAAATAGTACCGTGGCAGAAAACGAGGTTCAGAGGATGAAGGAGAGACTACAGTGCTGCAGTCCGTTGTTGCTCTTTTTGTCCTCTTTTTTGTCGTGCTAATAATTTTTGATGGTGGAAGCACACCAACTTGCCCAATAAGCCATTCTGATGCGTCCGCTAGGCAACAAGCGAGCCTACAAAGCTGCTCAGTTTTGTTGACGCTTTGGAGCTTGGGATAATTAAATGAATCCAAATATTTTGTAATGGCTGGTTCTCTAAACAACCTATCATTGAGAAATACGTACGTTTTAAAACCTGGTGCGATAGTACGCTGCTACCACACAATGTTACAAGCAATAAAAGGACTCCTTCGATCATAATTATCATCATCAGCCGGACTACGTCCACTTCCGGACAAAGGCCTCTCCCATGTTCCGCCAGTTAAGTCGGTCCTGTGCTTGCTGCTGCCAATTTGTACCCACAAACTTCTTTATCTCATCAGCCCCCACCTAACCTTCTGTCTCCCCTAACTCGCTTGCCTTCTCTGGGAATCTAGTAAGTTACCATTGATGACCAGCGGTTATCCTGTCTACGCGCTACAAGCCCGGCCCATGTTCATTTTCTCTTCTTGATTTCAACTATGATATCTTTAACCCCCGTTTGTTCCCTAATCCACTATGCTCTCTTCTTGTCTCTCAAGGTTACACCTACCATTTTTCTTTCTATTGCTCGTTGCATCGTCCTCAATTTAAGCTGAGCCCTCTTTGTAAGTCTCCAGGTTTCTGCTCCATAGCTATGTACCGGAAAGGTGCAGCTGTTATATACCTTCCTCTTAAAAAATAGTGGCAATCTACCTGTCATATATTTGACAGTGCTTGCCTAATGTGCTTCGCCCCATTCTTATTCTTCTAATTACTTATATCTTGTGGTTCGGCTCCACGGTTATTACCTGCCCTAAGTAGACATAGTCTTTTACAACTTGAAGTGCACTATTACTTTTCTCGAAGCGCTGCTCTCTTCCGAGGTTGTTGTACATTACTTTCGTTTTCTGCAGATTTTTAGACCCACTTTTCTGCTCTCCTTGTCTAACTCTATAATCATGAGTTTCAATTCGTCCCCTGACGAATTTCAATTCAACTCTTTTTCCTTAGTGTTCCTATTCTTGGCTTCTGAAAACCTCCTGTAAGCCCGCGGTAAATAGCATTGGGGAGATTGTGTCCCCCTGCCTTACACCCTTCTTGATTGGTACTCTCTTGCTTTCTTTATGAAGGCCTATGGGAGCAGTTGATCCCCTATAGATTTCTTCCAGGATGTTTATATATACTTCATCGACACCCTGATTCAGCAGTGTCTGCATTATGGCTGATATTTCCGCTTAATCAAACACCTTCTCGTAATCTATGAAGGCTATGTATAGTGGTTGGTTATATTCTCCTTGCACGACAGATTAAAGGAAAGAACTCGAAACATTAAGAAGTTTTTTATTACTTGACTTAATATAACGGGAATGATTTCTCAATATAATTGTGTTTTTCTACAAGATGACAGTCTTATAGCGTGTGTTTCTTTTTATATAGTTTCAAGCTGATGTGTTTCTCTGTGGCAGAGAGACTGCTTGGCGCGGAAAAGGCCTACACAAAACGTCAAGTTTTTTATTCGGATTTATGTGGAGTTTTCACTGACAGAAAACTAAACACCGATTTCTCGCTTGCAACCAATAAAGCAAGCAACAGCAATACAAAACCGACGCTGATGATCATTGCAAAACGAACTCTTTAACGCCATCGCATTAACGTCACCGGTACTGCGTAATACCACTGCGTGCTAGTCTTACTGGCGACACTTTTGACGCTGGCAGCAATAAAGTAATCGTACAATTTATTCTTCTAGTCAAAAATGATTTACGGTTCCAGGTTTTACAGTACCTTTCCGTGCACAAAAGTAGCCCTAACCATGTTAATTGGCAAAAAAATTGCTAAACCACTTATGCTCTAGTTACAAAAGCGCATTACTTTTATCGTCTGTGCGTCTATACAGCACATACTATATATGAACGTCAAGGCTAACCTTTGTAACAATCGTAGATTAGCACTACATTTATTGATAACACTTTGTATTGACAGTGTACGCTTCTGTAATACCACTAATGTAAGCTTGTAATGTTGGCTAAGGTGTGGAAACCTCAAGAAGGCATGAAAGTAAGAAGTGTTCGACCCGGCTGTGCTCGACGTACGGTGCCTTCAATAACGCTAGCAATTGTGAAATAAGTGGTGATTTCTTTCGCGTCCTACCGTAAACCCTTAGGTTTATAGGAAGCGGATGCCCTTTAACTAAATACAACCACTTTCCCACAGCTGTTTTATTTGAGCACCGGACTTTATGTGTGCGAGGGAGAGCAGGGCAAACAAAAACACTAGGACCATAGGGACTGGCTGTGTGGTACAGCACGGACAAAACGTTCTTTTGTGCCAAGAGTTAGATGACATCGCAGTGATAGGGCTCGCTGTTTTTTTGTTGTCGTCCACACGTCCACCGAATCCGGCTTCCGTGCCCATTGAATGCTCCTATGTGTATGGGTGGGCGTAGGGGGTGGGGTTGCGGAAAGAAAAAAACAACAGATATAGGAAGAGGACGAAGACAAACCATTCGGTCATCCCGTGAGCTCGGCAACCCACCGTCCTGAAAGGAATAGCCTACTTCGGGCTATAAATAAGGAAAGGCACGGGGCACTGTGTCCACAGCAACGGCGTCCAGACCTGGCGCCAAATTGATTAGGACGACAGCGCTGGTGCCTGCGTCAAGCAGGAAATGGGTGATGATGCGTGGGCCTTCACTGGACCCTGGAACAGTTTGCCTGGCTGCGCAATGAAGCAGGCAGGGTCGATGAAAAGTGAAAGAGGTAACAGAGCGAGGGTTAAGCCACAGCTGCTGCCGGGGACAAAAGTGTGGGTCACAAGCTAATGGCAAGGGCTTGCCCAAGTAAAAAAGGGCGATACTTCTGCTTTCTAGATTTCTATAGCATGTGTTGTTTGGGACACCTACAGTATTACATAAGAGAAGGCAGATTGCGACTGTACAGAGACAGAGCAACAAACGAATGTGCCACTTTGCTTCATTGGCAGACGCCTCGATATCCCCTGATAGTTCATTTTGACGTGGCGGAGCATTCGCGATAGTAGTAGTACTACGAAGTGTCAGGCACTGGGGATAAAAAGAAGAATAAACAGATTTTCAATCGAGATATCAGCATGTTGTCTCGTGAGACATGAACACTGTAGCATATCGACAGACATGGCTGTGGCGTGTACTTCATTATTTTCGCATAAAAACGTCGGCTAGTGCAAGAATGCGCCAGTCCTTGTCGCTTCGCTAGGACTTTGCTACGCAGATTGGTGCCGCACATTCTTGCGAAGGAATCGGCTGCGATACGTGTACAGTGTGAAGTACTCACCGATGCTATCTCATTTCATTGACACGCGTCCTGGCAACAAACGAGTGGTGAAGAAAGTAACGAGATGCCGGATTAGTCAGTCTGACTAAAGGAGAGAGTACGGGAACTGCCATTTCAGTATGTGCCAGTGCCCACAGAGACGAAAAGCCCCCGTCTTTTGTGCCATCCCCTTTCACAGTCTTTCCAGCGACACTTTCGCAAACCCCTTCCCAACATTCAGACGCGCCCCTTCTATAGACGCTCAGAGATAGAGCTATATCTTTTGTTAATGTCTTTGAAAGAACCGCTTGGAAGGATGAGAAGGTGTTCTTTACACATCTTAGACAAGAAGAAACTCAGCAACCAGACAGAAGTGGACTTTCAGAAACAAAAAATCGCGTAAGAAACGACGAGAATCCACAGATCAAAGCTTTCGGTGAGAAGCGCCTTTTAATAAAACAGTCCCGTAAATGATGCTCAAGAACAGTTTAAGTCTGCTATGCTTCAGATCATGGGCCCAAATTCTCGTAGTGACAGTCTTTTGTGTTAGTGTAGCATAATAGAAAAAATGAAGACATAACTTTTGCGGCAAAGAAAACAACAGCATGATATTGCAGCAGCTTCTTCGTAGGGTGCTCCCACCATCACGTCCTTATCAGCAATAGCTATTCGCCATATTAAAGTTGCTAAACTACTGTTGAAACTAATTAATAATATTACAATAGATTTGCTGCTACTGATAAACAATTCCTACGCTTTATACAGTAGTCGTCACATTAGTTTTTTTTAAAATGATGAACAAGCAAGTGCAATTCTTGAAAGGGTATTTGTGCAAATAGTGAAACAAAGGTTGAAGGCATTACCGCTTCACGCATCACGCCAATCGAGTTGCAAGCAAAAGGGCTCGCGTGAAGGCATAAAACATGTAATTCTGTATTACCAATTTCTTGTCGTTTCTAGAGCTTGCGTATATCTTGTCATATGTCGATAAGCCGTTGCAGAGAGCTGCCTTTTGTAGGGATGTGCAGATCTGAATTTTAGGGGCGAAGCATGTTTAGACTACACAATGTCCCTCCCTAAATCACCATCCGGTGTCTACAGGAGGTGTAGCGCTGAACAACCACATCAATTTAATTCGTTACAGCACCAAGCCGCCAGAGGTCACTGATATAGATTCGTGCTCACCGCAGTTAGGCTGCCCATGCGCCCGTACATCTTTCCGTTCATGATCACCTACATCATCCGTCTGTCTATCCATCCATATACCCATCCGACCATCTGTTCATCTGTCCATTCATCCGTCCATCCTTTTATGTGTCCGTGTGTTCACCCACTGGCGCGTTCGACTTGCATCTTTGTGTCCGTCCTTGGGTCCGCGAGTGTGTGTGAGTGCGTCCGTCCTCCCCTCCATCGGTGAATTTGTCCGTTCTTCCGCCCGTCCTTTCATGCGTTCACACGCCCGTCAATCCGTGCGTGCGTTAGCCGGTCGTTTGTACTACTCGGCGACTTCAACGTAAACGTTCCGAACCTTAGTACCTCTCTTCATCCACTTATCATCATTCGCTTTGTGGAGATGCTTACATTTTTTACGCTAGTCTGAATTATCCTCATACATGGCATTTACAAAACTTCAACGGCGCTACAGACAAGACACGTGGATATGAGAACGTCGGACGAATCTAAAAGCCTCGTATCTAGAGCAGTTGAATTTTTTTAAATGTCATACTAAGTATAGCTCCCAGCATACGCTTCCTATACATGACAAGCTGATTCTAATGACAGCATCGACGAACTGTTACTTTGAAAGCCCGCCGATTGTGTAAAGAAAGAAAAAGCGGTGATTTAGAAAAAAGCACCACCGTCAACTACAGACCCGAATTGAAGGCCTACTTTGACACATACAAGGAGGTGGAGGTGGTTCAGAACCCCCTACTAGTTGTAGGTGGTTCCTTCGCTTACAAATAGTAGGCGAACGAACTAGTAAGCGCTTGTGTCTCGTGTTCCTGTATAAATGTTGCGCACTCTCTACCAAGATGGATGGATAGCAACTGGCACAATATAATTGTTCAATAAAATGTTTAGTAGAAGCATTCTCTTGATTTTTAGGGTGAAATTCGCACTTAGCATTGAAGACACACGACTTATGGTGTGGACTGACTTCACGATTTGATCATCATCATCATCATCATCATCATCATCATCATCCGGACTACGCCCACTGCAGGGCAAAGGGCTCCCGCATGATCCGCCAGTCAGTTACCCTGAATGAATAGCGGTTATCCTGCTTACGCGCTACGTACCCTCCCATGCCCATTTATTCTTCTTCATTTCAACAATGATATCTTTAACCTGGTTTGATCCCTCAGCTACTCTGCCCTCATCTTGTCTCTTAAGGTTACACCTATCAATTTTCTTTCCATCGCTCGCTGCGTCGTCCCTAATTTAAGCTGAACCCTTTTTGTAAGCCCCAAGGTTTCTACATCTTAGGTAAGTACCGGCAATACGCAGCTGTTATATACCTTCCTCTTGAGGCTCAGTATTATATAACCATTCATGATTTGAGAATACTTGACGAATGTAATCCACCACATCCTTATTCTTCTAGTTGTTTCACTGTCGTGATTCGGCTCCGTGGTTACTACCTGTCCTAGGTACACATGTTCCTTTGCAAAGTCTACCATCTTCCCACCTATCGCAAAGCGCTGTTTTCTGCCGAGACTGTTGCACATTACTTTAGTTTGCGCATATTAAGTTTCAGACCTACTCTTCTGCTTCCCCTGTCCAGTTCTGTAATCATCAGCTGTGATTCCTCCCCTGAGTTACTCATCAAGGCAATGTAATAAGCAAACCGCAGGTTACAAAGATACTCTTCTATAAATCTTATCCTTGACTGTTCCCGATGTAGGGTCCTGAAAATGTTTCGTAAACACTCGGTGAATAGCATTGGAGAGATTGTGTCTCCCTGCCTTACATCCTTCTTCAATGAAATTTTGTCACTTTTTAATGGAGAACTATGGTGGCGGTGGATTCACTGTATAAGGATTTCTTTCTGTAGATTCACGTAGCGTTTATCGATGCCCTGATTCCGTTTTGCTTGTACTACTGCATATGTCTCAACTGAGTCAAAGGCCTTCGCGTAATCTATGAAAGCTATTTATACTGGTTGGTTGTATTCCACGAATTCCGCTATTACGTGATTGACAGTACGCATATGATCTATTGTGAAGTACCCTGTACGAAATCCTGCTTGGTCCTTTGATTGATTGCGCTCCGATGTCACCTTAAATCTATTAGCTAATACTTTCGTAAATAGTTTGTCGAGAACGGACAGTAAGCTGAGGGGCCAGTAATTTTCCAACTCCTTGTTTTCTTCTTTCTTATAAATTAGGATAATGTTGGTGTTCTTCCACGATTCTGCTACCCTTCCCGTCCAGAGACACTTTGAATATAAAGTGGCCAATTTTCCTGCCCAAATTTTTCCATCATCTTTCAGCACGTCCGTTGTTACCTTATCCTCACTAGCGGTTTTGACTATTTGTTCTTCTGCTAGGGCTTTTATTACTCTCCCTGTCGTCGCTGATAAGATGTCCAACTCTTTTGAACTATCGTTGCTTCTTACCGTATCATTCTGATTGTTCCGGCTTCTATAAAGTTCTCTATTGAACTCCTTTACCACCTCAACTATTCTATCTATACTGGTTATGACATTGCTTTCCTTGTCCTTTATTGCGTACATCCGTGTTTTGCCTATGCACAAGTTTGCCTTCACAGCTTTTAGATTTCTGCTACTTTTCATACCCTGCTCATTTCGATCCATGGTATACCTACTGACGTCGGCTACCTTACGCCTATTGACTAACTTTGAAAGCTTTCTAGCTCTATTTTGTCGGTTGCATTTGAGACTTTCATAGTTTGTGGTCTTTTAATGAAACCTTTCATCTCCTCAGAGCTTGCCAGTGTCCCGACTAGTCACTGTACTTCCGACTTCTATTGCACACTCTTTGATTATACTAGTAAGATTATCGTTCGTTGTGTCAACGCTAGTGTCGGTTACCTTGTTTAGAGCTACAAATCCATTCTGAAGCAAAACTCTCAATTCATGTTCTTTGCCTCTCACCGCTTGCTCATTCATTGGCTTCTTGCGTATACGTTTATGCCTTTTCTTTTTAATCTCTAGGTGAATCGGAGCTCTTACCATTGCATGATCACAGCATCGGATCTTGCCAACTAATAGGCATCCTTCATCTTGTACAACGTCTGGATGTCCACACAGAACAAAGTCTATTTCATTGTCAGTTTCACTATTAGGACTTCACCACGTCCATTTACGGTTAGCCCGTTTTTGAGAAAGGTGTTCATCATCCGGAAGGTATTACGTTATGCGAACTCACTTCCCTTTGGCAGTTTTACAGCCGATGCAATATTCCCCCACTGCATGGTTTCCGGCCTGTTTATTGCCTACTTTGGCATTGATGTCACTCATCAGAATAGTGTATTGTGACTTTACTTTATTAATTGTTGACTTTACGTCTTCGTAGAAGCGTTCAACCAAATTATCATCATGGCTCGATGTAGGCGTGTAGGCCTGTACCACCTTCAGCTGTTCCCTTTTGTTAAACGTAATTATGATACTTGTCACCCTCTCACTGGTGCTACAGTATTTCTCTATATTGCCAGCGATATTTTTGTATAAACATCTCACCCATATTTCTTTTATGCCAATTATTCCCCGGTAGCATAGGACGTGTTCATTTTTCAGCACTGTATAAGCCTCACGCCCCGCCGTAGTGGTCTAGTAGATAAGGTACTCGGCTGCTGACCCGCACGTCGCGGGATGGAATCCCGGCTGTGGCGGCTGCATTTCCGATGGAGGTGGAAATGTTATAGGCCCGCGTACTCAGATTTGAATGCACGTAAATACCTTCAGGTGGTCGAAATTTCCGGAGCCCTCCATGACGGCGTCTCTCAAAAACATATGGTGGTTTTGGAACGTTAAACCGCTTATATCATATAATGTATAAGCCTCACGTGGCTTCCTAACTTCCGTGAACACAAATACATACGAGTTAACGCCATATAGTTTCTCAAATAGCGTAGCTAGTCTAGGCCTACTAGATGTCCTTGTAGCATTGAACGTAGCCAAGTTCAGATTTCAACGGTGGCCTGTCCTGACCAAGAGGTTCTTAGCACCCTGGTTCTGTTTGCCTGACCTTAAAAGCTGATCGTAACCAATCGATGTGTTGGTAAACTTGGTCGCTAAATTGCGTATTTGAAATTTAAGCCATCAGTAATCACTGCCGGAGTGGAGTACGTACTTTCAACATAATATATAAAGAACTACTGAGCGAAAATGACCTGTCCATTCATGAAAATAAACGCATAAATAACATCATGGTGGTCTCTGAACATCAGCCATAGTTGCTTACTTCTCTATTGTAGATTTCTCCGATATTCAATGACCACCCTTGACAGAAAGCAGCCGAGTACCCAGTAAGAACACCCTGTTTTGCACGTTTTTTATAATCTTAAGCTAAAGTGGTATCGTGATATAAGCCTACAAAAATCCTTGGAATATGCGCTTTCATCACCGGTACTCTCAGACTATGTTCGACCAAACATTCCACCTCCACTGTGTAAAGCTTGAGAAACTGCTTTTCCTCAAGTGGAGGATCGAGTAGCACTGAAGGACTTTCTTTAAAGCCCGCAGGAATTCATCCTCCCCTCCGACGCACCTGAGGGACGCATAGGGACGACATCATGACAAAAAAATTGCTTAAAAATGCTCGCAAGCAGAAGTACACTACAACCTATTGTTTATTGTGCCACACAAGAGACCTATCTTAACTATTTTCAAGTGGATGGTGTAATGATGAAAATTTTTATCGTGCTTCGCAGTGAACTGCTGCAAATACTGTTATGCCTAATCACAATTATTGCCTTGAACTTATGGTAACATCACCAGCATGAATGAGCAAACACGTTTTTTAATTCTGTTGGGGGACAAGTTATTACTTCGAATTATGCGCTAGAAAACTCACTCGCCTGTGTTGTAGAAACAATACATTTTAACAGTGGTGCTCTCCGGGGAAATTTAACACAGATATCGGCGGATGACAGCAAAGAAATGTCTTATTGCGGCACTGAAAAAACCTCAACTATGCAACACTAGTAAGCGCAAGTAGTCGTTTTCTGTGTGTTTTTTGCTGAAATTCTTCTAAGGGCGCTACATGTGTAACAACATACGAACAAGAAAGGAACTTGGTGTGGCTGCGTTATTACCCGCTGGCAGAAATCACTGAAGTACAGGTCTCTTCATAATATTGCGTGGCTCCCCATTTGCTGTAGCTGCAATAGGTGATACTTGCAAGCATACCGTGCAGGAAATCTACAATAACAATGATCGGAGCTTAGTTTCTTAGCATTCACTCTAATATAAAGGGTGGGAAAACACGGACAAAAGAAACAAAGGAAGGCACTACAGACGCCGTAGTGTCTTGAATTCTTTCTTAGGAGTGTGTTTCACACCCTAACGTTTAGAACGCTAGAGTAAATGACAAAGGCATGCAATGAAAAGCTGAAAATTGATAGTCACAGGCTGACTGAGGCTCAACGTCAATTATTTCGTTGAAGGTATATAAAAAGACTTGGTGGGGTGGTCTTGGAAAAGACAAAATGTGGCGGGAGCTCTTTGTCGCTGTAATCTTAAAATGTGGTCAGGCGTTCTCCTAAACAGCTCATTCACTCCGAGCCTTTTCTGTCTTCGCCCGCGAGTAAGTCAGAAACACTGTGGGAAATTCATTACAGGATGTAGGCCAGTTATGAGTTATTTCTTTTGTTTTCTTCAGACTGCTCTTGTTAGCACTGCAACCAGTGGTAGTACACCAGTGCAAATCGTATGGTTCACTGGCATCTAGGAGCGTTCCTATTTGAGGAAAAATTGTGAAATGCATATTTGACCTGATTATCTAACAGTGGGCACTCGAGTTGAGGGCTGTTTAGGAGTACGGGCGCATATATTTTTATCACTGTGCAGATTTCCCTGCGTTTCGAATTGCGTTCTGTTAGCTGCTTTGATAGGTAGCTAAGAAGAGGCACTTTCAATGCTATGAAAGCTGTAAAACCAACAGCAACTTCCTATTTTCTTTGGCTGGTGAGCATTTTAAGGCTATCTTAATTGCACTGACCACTTAACACAGGTAGCATTATTCAGTACACACTAATTCGTCGCGGGCAAAAGCCAATATTGCAAAGCAATACAATGCCATTCCCAAACCAAGAAGTACTTGGTATTCCAAGTGGGTTCATCCAATTCACCTCTTCTTAATATTTTTTGACATGCTAGTTATTACGCTTAGGAGTATTATAATCAGCAGCAGCAAGGATATCTTTTATGGTACGCATTAAAACGGAAATGAAAACTCCGTTGCAGTGCCTAAAGTTGTTTTTCTACGCCACTGATAAACTTAAATTTCATGTCATACCTTCACAAGCACTTAAGTTTGAATTATACAAATCATCATCAATTATTTATGGGCTGCCTCATACACAGACTAGAACACTTCAGATATTTTTTTAAACCTTAGTATCGGTCCTACTTCGGCCCGTTCCTACGCAATAGCTATGCTGTACGTGGCAAAGCATAAAAGTTGTCCAAATACGACACCAACCTCTTGTACCTGCTGAATTAATAGAGCCTCAGTTTTGGCAAGCCACTAAATAAATCTCGTCCCCCCCTCACCCCCATATCTGGCCACTACCCATGAGGTACATAGCTACCTTCGGTAAAGTAGACGAAACATTCTTGTTTAGCGCTTAATGAAATCTCACAAGGCAACCTAATCTGACATGTCTGCATAATGATAGCAAGTTCAGTTTCTAACAATTTTGCTCACGGAATCATGTGATTTTCTCATTCTCAGCACTAAATTATCAGAAGCATATAACCCAGCAAAGCATTCTGTTCTTGGGGGCACTGGTAACCTTTGTCGCTTGAGATTGAAATCGATGCCTGTGATCGGTAAATCTATGCTACAGTCTCAGTATATACAATAATAATGAAAACTATCAGCCAGTGATGCCAAGGAAAATATAGAGTTGTTGTTATGACGACATTGTAATGTAAATGTCAAAAAAAACTGCCTGAAAAGACAACTTGCCGTCGGGAGGGACCGAGCTTGCGGACTTGGAATAACGCGTATAATTCTATAGTGCTACGGCAGTAGTCCCCGCCTACTTTACACAGCATATGTGCATTTAAACGTAAGAGCATGGTTAAGCGCTGCCAAAGACCACTACGGCAGGTGTGAAACAAACGTATTTTATTTTATTGGCGTCGTGTAGCACGTGACAATATTACAGGCTGGCGGCTGACCAATAATCTCTCGTATAGGCATCAAGTGTGTCAAAACAAGACTCTCGCAATGCATGAAGGAAAGAAGTGCAAATTTAAGGATTCATTTTTCTTTCTTAAACACAATAATATTGATAACTAAGAGACAATGATACTGTTAGGATTCTTACTAGCCGGCACTCAACGACAACGCATAATAACGATCGCGTCTTGGAGCATACTAAATGGCAGGGTACGAGATTTAGGCCTCTGGGGCACCCATTGGGAGCGCAGCAATCTTCACCAATTTGTCAAGGTGTTTTTTAGCCGGCACACAGCGATAACGCGTAATGGCAACAGTCACAGTCAGCCACTAACTCCCAGCGCGAGCGGCGTATTTTGGGGGGTCTTTGAAGTAGACTACAACGCATTCTTGAACTAGATTTTGTATAGTGTGATATGTATTCCCACACTGGTAACCACAATTACAGAATAAAACACGAAAACCAGTACTCAAGTCTTCTCTATAAAGTGCAATTTTCTGCGATCAAGTTTCTTGATAAAATAAAAATATATGCATCACAACTACGGGCTTACATTCGGCGCTAAGCAGATCTTGAAAACACGTGACAGTTTTCGTTCTCAGGTTTTGTGTCTGCGATTGGCTGGGTTTCCGTCACAGCCATAAGTAGCGTTGGGTAGAGTTTTTTGAAGAAATTGAAATGCTTGTGCAGAAGGATGGATCCCACACAGCATAACAAAAGGCCGGAAATAAAACGTTATATGCATGAAGTCACCCACAACCTGAGGAAGGTTGCGGGTAGAAACGAAGCTCCCATGACATTTCCCACCACTAATAAGTTCTCCAGGCTGTACGCCCGTATTTCTGACAAAATAAACAAGGTCACTTGTGATGTGCAGCAGGTAACACCATATTGTCGTTGCATAATTTGCATATTGTATGAATTACCTCACAGCTGTGGCAGGACGTACATCCATCAGACTGGTCGATGTGTAAATATTCGAATAACGAAACATGAAGCCTAGCCTAACAGTGTATATCCGGATTACACTTGCCTTTGCGCTGGAAGTCCTGCGCATGTGTGCATCCTTCTAGCCAACCCATGGTGCTTGAGAATAATAGTTACCAGATGGCCGGAGACTCTTGGGGATTGCAAAACCAAAAGGGGTGCCCAAAGTATTGACATGGGCGCCTTTGAAATTAAATCGCAGCGAACTGCACATTTTAGACAAGATAAGATTACTGATCTTCGTGTGTCATTGTGCAATGGTGATAGCCAATGTGACTCGCGTATGCGCTTGCAGCTACCTAGGATGCAAACATCTATCCAATAAATCAGTTGTTAGTTGCACCAGCCCCGTCATTTCTTGTTCTCTTTCCTTCGTGCGTTCTATGCATATATTAGATCTTCGAGGTAGAGTGCGTTCCAGACTTTCGGAAAAGAGGTTGAGATGAGCGTTAATCTAGCAGATGTATGAGATAGCTAATGGCTTCTAAAAGCATGTATACGTGCTGCGAAAAGACTGCTGTGCTGCATGTGAACATGCGAAACTGCGCATGCGATGCTTACTGCACTTAATTCCGCCAAAGACGGGTGTATCTGCTTCCCCAACGTCGGCTGCGCTGATGCAGTACTCCAGGTAGTCCCACTCTTCATTATTATAATGGACGAAGCACGGCGCCCTGTCAGCCGTGTGCGTCAGTGCTGTTGATGATGCCAGCACCACAGGCATCGACGGTGGCGCGCTTCGTCTGACTCCCTCAAACCAAGCAGTTCGCATTAGTGGCCTCGTTTTGTGCATTCCTGAGTGCGTGGTTACTGGTACGGCTGCCCCATCTAAGACAGCTTTCCCTGCGGCATGCATTACAGATACCGGAGGTGAACTGCTTTATCATGGCGGCTACATAAATCAGGAGGCAATAGTACTGTGATAAAGCTGCCTTTGTACTTATGCCGATGAGTAACGGCCTAGGAATAAGAAACGTAAATAAATGTTTTGATGCAGTGCATGCATGGCATACTTTGAAAGAACGAACACCTCCAGAGAATCAAAGCTCCGCTGCGTATACAACAGAAACTGAAAACTCGCTTTACTGTTCGCGTCACATCTTGCAGCGGCACGGATTCTCGTGCTTCATAAGAACAAGTTACTCGAACACACAAGGAAAAGCTTTCAGCGCCTTTTTGCTACAAAGTCCACCGGGGTATTGATGGAAAAGAAGATAAATTCAGAACCATCAACACGATGAAGAGCTCATCATTCATACATCGCGAGGAGGAGGAGGAAAGTTTAAGCGGAAAGACAGGGAGGTTAGCCAGTTCTTAGACCGGCTGGCTACCCTGTGCTGGGGAAAGGGGTGAGGGGAATGATAGATGTTAAAAAAAAATGTTGTGAAGAGAGGGAGAAATTACAAAAAAAATGCGACAGAGGAAAGGCAACATCAAAAAGTATAAGACACTAAAGTCTGTCTCTGAGGCCAGTTGTCCGCAAAAAGCGCAGCAAAGCTTTCAAAGCCTTCTGGGCTGACGATGGGCTTGGCCAATGACCCAGAATCCTTTGTTCCGACAAAGGCCGATTGTCTAGTCTATCCAGAGCTGCAGTGAGTTCTTCTCTTTGCAAGTTGAAATGGGTGCACTCACACAGAAGGTGCGCGATGGTTTCTTCGCAACTGCAGTAAGTGCATGTAGGAGAGCTGGCCATCCCGATGAGATAAGAGTATGCATTCGTGAAGGCCACTCCAAGCCACAGGCGGCATAGAAGAGTCTCCTCAGCTCGAGATATCCTTGGGGGAAGACGAAGCTGCAGATCGGGATCCAAGTTATGCAGGCGCGCGTTTGTGAAGTCTGTCGAGTTCCACTGTGCCAGTGTGAGGTCACGTGCAAGCGAACGAAGTCTTGTAGCTGCGTCGGTTCTTGAGAACGGGATGGCTGTGTATTGGGTACCATCGTGTGCAGATCTAGCGGCCTCATCTGCGCGGTCATTGCCATATATACCGCAATGGCCTGGTATCCACTGATACACTATGCTGTGCTGTTTTTCGGTTGCTTGGTGACGAAGAAGCCTTATTTCAGCTACTAACTGTTCATTAGGTCCATGGCGAAAGGGTGATATAAGACATTGAAGAGATGCCTTCGAGTCCGAAAAGATCGACCAAATTCCCGAAGGTTCTTTCACTATAAACTCCAGAGCTGCACGAATGGCTTCAAGTTCTGCAGCTGTCGACGACGTCAAATGCGATGTCATGAATTTAATTGTGATACTCCTCGCGGGAATAACCACTGCCCCTGCAGAGCTTACTGAAGACACCGAGCCATCCGTGTATATGTGAAGGCGTCCGTTGTGCTTCTCTTGCAGGAAAAGTAATGTGGCCTGTTTCAGGGCTAGATGCGACGATTTTTTTTTTATTTTGGATGCCAGGAATTGTGAGAAAGGCTTTGAGTGGGTGTAGGCACCATAATGGTATCGGCGGCTGTGCTGCGTGCGTGAAGTGCAATGGAAACTTAGTGTGAGTCTTGCGAGGATGTTGTCTATTTGCTATTTTGTGCTGCTTAAAAGACAAAGAAGCGCTGGCTTACTCTTTAACAAATATCAGGGGTAAATAATTTGGTAATCATGATATTAGGCTCTTTCAATTAAACAAAACCGATGGACTAGTCTGTGACATCACCGGCATCAATAGCACTAACCTTCGCAAAGATAACAGTCCTTGCGAGCTTCTGTCTGATGAACATATTATAGGTCTCATCGGAAGATTTCTAGAGCAACAGTTTTAGTTTAGGAATGAGACAATTTTTTACGCAATCAGCGTCCATTTACTGTGTGAAATTTCTATCGCTAAGTATTCGCAATCGTGTTTGAGAAGCAAGAATCAATTGCTTATCCACAGAATCCATCTTTAGATTTGGCATTCTTCACTTAAGGGGGTTCACAATGCCACCCAAGTGGTTTTCCTATATACTGTGTTCCCAATAAGTTACTCTTAAAATATATGTTTTTCTGCGTAAGTTGATTTTCAGTTGTGTCACTTTGTGTTATTACTAAAAAGAAAACACGCAAAAAAATAAAATAGCACGTTGCTTGCTTATCTTCGTTTTCCTCCTCGGTTTCCTATGAGAATACTCACACTATTAACGATGTCTCTTCCTACACAAGATCTAGTATTTGTTTCAATTTTTATGCGGCCAGAACTGCAATTTTGTGAAAGCAGTGGACACTTCAAAACAGTTTGGATAAGGGAAAGCCTTTTTTTCGAGCAAAGATTTATGCAGTGGCATTTAGAGTGTTCATCACAGCTTCATTTATTGTAGGCGGTACAAAAAACTTTTTCTTCCAAGCCCAATAATATCTCTAGAGTGCATTTAGAGCCGAGAATACGACTATGAGAAAATAGGGTCCTTATTTTAGGATCACGTATACTGTTACCCCGGTTGCGAGATTTTTGGAACTCTGTGTCCAAAACTATGCCCAATGGGCTTTCGCATAGCTGATCCAAGCTTTACATAGCGCCTACCTTTTTTATTAAGCAGCTTCGTTACTGACGAAGAAAGTCCCAAGTGGAAGAATGGCCCTTCGAACTGACGCTTTCAATTCTAACGACAAAGGAAGCGCATGTTCCAATCTTCAAATCTCAGCCAAAACCCACACACCTTTCAAGAGTGTATTCACCCTTGAATACTCGTATGTGCTGCTGTCAATGTTGTTGTTTTTGTGGTCACTGTTGCAGGTATTACAGCTGCTGCTGTTAAAAAGAACAACATGAACACGAGCAGTAAATTTAAAAATGGCGCAACGAGAGAAAGGGCTATAATTACCGGGTAACTGTGACATGAAACACAAACGTTTAAAAATTAGTAGCCTCGCCAAAAGTACAGCATGAATTTCTTGTGTTTTTATAGCATATATTCTACTGCAAAGTTGACGTGTAGGCTTGCATGACTGTATTTCGGTACATTTTATGTCAATCGTTTATCTCAGCTGAGAAAATTAGGGAATCTCGAAAAAGTGAAAGGTGCACAGAAACAAAAACTACAAGTGAAATGACAAGAGTTTGAGAATAAACCATGTCATAGGCTTCCATTGGCCATGCATTCTGATTACTACAATTCTGAACAATGTTTAGATTTAGGTGAAAGGCCCGCGAAGAGCGCATTGCGTGATCGCAACGCAAACTTTAAAGGAGCAACTTCCACAAAACTCATCTTAAACTGCTCAAGCACATTGAATACAAGCAATGAGCAGCACAAGTAATGTTTTAGTGGGCAAACTATATCCAAAAGGCAATCCAGTGTACGTTTGATTCGGAAAGAGCGTGACAAATTACGTTAAGCATGACGCTATGACCATAATCATGTCTATAACGAAAGTCAAAGATGTGCGTGGAAAGATCATGCATAATATGAAGTAGGATATATTGAGTCATGCTCCGACGGTAACAACAAAAACGCCTGCAGGCCGATCGAGTAGAAAGCAATGACAATACAAAGCTATCACCATAGAAAGCTCTGATTGTACAGCGGACAATGGAAAGCTGAGCCTATATGAGTCATTTGCAAAAAGTGAACAGGTTTCGTCCACCAGCACGTCATGCAGCCAAGAGGACGTTACATCTGGTGCATATTTCTTGTCAAAATAGTAGGTTGTTGAGTTGCATACTGCAACATATCATTTCTTTGTATGCAGAAGCCGTACTCATATGCTTCATGTAAGCTGTCTATATTCCTACTATCTCTTTCAAAACTGAACACTAGATGCCTGCGTAACAGGAACAAATTTCCCATGCCTATTTTTTGTTCCATCTTGCTCAACTGTTTATTGCCATTGTGTAACCTTGAAGCTGTACATCACATTACTTGCAACATGATATAGATTCTAAATATAAGTGTATCTCAAGCACTTCAGGAGTCCTATAGGCAATTTCAATGATTCTTGATGATAGCTTACCAAAAACTAGTTACGTTGCCGTTAATGATTAGGAGCGCGTTCTTTAAACAGTACAACGCATAGATATATGGTAATAGATGGTTTCAAGACAGTTGTGAAATTATGAATGCACCCGAATAACTTTGTCGTGTTTGCATACTAGAGTGAAAGATGGCATCACAATTGTCTTCGTTGCTGCTGTTTGAGTTTTCTACAATGCCTTCGCAAAAACATCAAAGTGACAGCGCTTATTTGATTCAGTTTTTTTCACCATTTCTCTACAGGAACAACAGGCTAGCAGCGCTTCTGCTATTGGGAGGCCACTTTGGCAACAGAGCGCCGATGTAATGTTGTATTCGTGGTGGCGAAGGTCAGTGTGCGCGTTTGAAAGCAGTCACACGTACTTCACGTACTCGGGTTCGGTACGGACTACAGATAACCGCTGCGCCGGATTGTGCTCTGAGAACACAAATGAAGTTAATGAGTCGTGCCCACGCCGCCATTCGGCCCTCTCACTTGTTCCTCTGTAAACGACGGAAGAGATTTGTTCCCAGTAATCGGCTCCAGGTTGGACTGAAAATATTCCCCTTCCACGCTGTGTTCGGATACGCTGATGGAAAGGAGCGCGCTTATTTGGGCAATGGCTGACGGGGCACGACACCGCGGTGCTCGTTTCTGCCGGTAAACACAGGTTTCATCACCGAACGGTCAACAGACCAAGGCCCGGTGTCGGCGAGCTTCTCTTAGCGTTCCACAAATTTCATCTGTAGGTCGCAGCTGCAGTCACAAATGAGTGCCTATGTGCGTACGTGACTGCGTGACGGTTGAATAAGAATGTTGTGGACACAGCAGATAGGCTCACCTCTGTCAGCGCAAACTTGCGGCGAGGAAGGCCGAAGCACTGACAAAAGTAGGGACACCTCTTGAAAAGTGATAATGAAGAGCACGCTTGCGAATATGATTATGCAGATATGAGGAGGTACCTAATGAATGACCACAGGTATTGCTAAACACACCAGATCAGCCATTTTGGTGTTAGCGTGAAGGATTCGGGAACGCCCTTGGCACTTGGGTGACCTTTGGGACACGATATCAACACCCAGAGCTAATACGCGTGTTTGGGTGTTATTGACAGAAGAAGTCTTGTGTCGGGAAAGTGACGTTGATGAAGGCATCAGGTGGCTCCAAGGTGAAACTTTATTTGGTCAAACTTCTGATCGGGAAGCGAAAACTCAAACTGCGGTAAGCAAGGAGCATTGTACTGTCGGCGTCAAATAAAATCCGAACAGCGACAAGCCTTCGCGATAGTATAGTGCCTGCCATCCAGTAATCACCATTGATAGGCAGTATCTATACGTGCAATATGGCAGCAACATAAACATAGAAAGAAGTGTATGTGGCGGTGTTTGGAGATTTTGCACAAGTTGAACGATTAGTAGAACTTGAAAGGTGTTTTTGGAGTGTGAATAAGTGTCAGCAGCAGTACTTGCTCGCGAGACCGGAAGACAACTACTGAGATCGACACAATCTATCCAGAATAAGAGCAAGTGTCTCCTACTACTAACACAAACAGATGATCGATATGGCTTGTTGGTGAGTAATATTTCTTGAAAGTTCAAGCTAAAAGATCTTCTGGTCTACGTGGAACACGCTGCACAGTTATGCCTGATTTCCTAGCAAATTCTGTACCCACCCCTGCAAGGTCTCTCAATGAGACGGCAGTATATGTAAATAAATAAAAAATCATGTAAGCCAAAAACAAAAATAAATAACAAAATTATGTAGTTGAGTTACTGTTCGAGTAAATTTTGTTGCTGAGAAAACCGTGGGCTCAGCATTCTTTTGCGACAAGTGCGTCTTCCGCGGCCAATGCATTCCAACATGCAACATGCATTCCAACACTTTAGAAAAAAAACGGTTTCGTCAATGGCGGCAGGGGCATTTCATGCAATCAAGCGAAGACGTCATGGCCTGGCAGACTCAATTAGGTATTTCGTACAATAAAGAAGTTTGTCGAAACAGCACTGCTGCTATATCTCTTTAAAGACCTTTGCGTGATATGCAGCCCAAATATTCATGTGAAAACATTACTGTTTAAAAGCGAACCGAGAAACACATTTCTCGCATAAATCCCACAGCGAAGGTCGTTCCACAAAATCAGTGTAAACTATTATGTCAAGCAGCCCATTTACCAGGTTCAACTGTAATAGTAAAAGAACAATAAGACGAGTACTGTCATATAAAAGAAGTAGTGAGAGAAGATTTGCCACACATACAAATATTTAAGACCTTGCCCACTTGCACTAACTGGTCTAAAAAATTGTCTCGTTGCGAGGATTCGCAGCCTAAGGACTTTATAAATGTTGTATATGTGGGGCGAAACCACTTTATGTATGACTTAGCACAGTGCAACACTTGTAATACATAGAAAAGTATTCTAGCCAAGAACTTGTTGCCGGCTTTCGCTTAACTGAAAATTGAAAGCATATGTGGTGCAAAGGAGTGAACGTAGCTCTCAAGACTTGCCAACCTTTCTTTCCTGTAGTGTGCCTTTGAATTGTGTGCACTGAGTGGAACACTAAGATATATAGGTGGCACCATAGACCACTCAATACATGCCAACTCCTCAGACGTGGATCCCCATGAGCAAAGCCACAGGTCCTAACTCTCAGAATAGTTCATCTGTGCACCGGAGACACTTAAAAAAAGTGAAGGTTAGGCATTAATATCTTCATGTCATAAGTAATACTAGTGATCTGTGTACATTTTTGTGTTTATACTTTAGTGCTTCCGCAAGTTTTACAACCAAACGCACTTTTGTTTATTTGTCTCACGTGTTTGTTTGATTTGCATCGTGCATTTGTAGGAAAAGAATGTCCATCTGACATGTTTTGCAGTAAAAAAGAGTAGCTTAACGCATTATATTGCTACGTGCCAGTGCATGGAGTGGAAGAAGACGAAGCAGATAGACTGGCACGAGCTAATCTGTGTGGCTGGCGCTGCTCGCCTAACCGGCTGTAAATACATCGGTGACTACCCCTCTGAGTCAGTCTCCTTCACGTAACATATTTGGTGGAGTTGTGCGATCCCCGTCCTCGCCACGGAACTCCGAAGCGGACGCTCCCTCGCGGCTTACAACATGACCACCCAAAACTCGGCTACATCCTCTCCGGTCGCTCCCCCTTCTGCCCGACCTATCAACCCAGCGCCCGCAACAACTTTCGTGACGCTTCCCGCGCTCAAAGACCCCGGCGTGTTCTCGGGCAGCGAGGGTTCCGACGTCGACCAGTGGCTACGCCTCTACGAACGCGTCAGCGCCACTTACAGGTGGGATCCCACTCTTATGCTGGCAAACGTCATCTTTTATCTCGACGGAACCCCTCGTGTTTGGTTTGATAACCACGAGCATGACATAACAAGCTGGGACAGCTTCAAGGCAAAGATCCGTGAGCTTTTCGGCAACATCTCTGGTTGTCGTGAAGCTGCGAAAAATGAGTTGTCGACTCGCGCACAATCTTCCACGGAGCCCTACATCGGTTATATTCAGGCTGTCCTTTCACTATGCCGCCAAGCTGACGAAAATATGTCTGAACCTGAAAAAGTTGCCCATATCCTAAAGGGTATCGCCGACGATGCGTTCAACTTGTTGGTATTCAACAATGTGTCATCTGTTGATGCGATCATTCAAGAATGCCGCCGGTTCCAACAAGCTAAAAGCAGACGCATCTCCCATCAGTTCCAGCACCTCCCGAACACCACTGCGACGTCCTCATGTCTCGACACATATCGTCCACCAGACACCTGTGACAACTTGACGCGAATCGTCAGGCGGGAGCTTGAAGCGGCTGCTCCAGCTAAGGTGGGAACAACGTCCCCTGACCCCTCTCCGCCAATTACGTTGCCTCTCATTCAAGCAGTCGTCCGGCAGAAAATCGCCAGCTTGGGAATTCACTCTATCTCACCGCCTACCCGCACCGACTACCAGCCCCGATACACGCCTGCACGTCCCTTCCCGACCAGCTCTCCCTCAACGTTCCGTAATCCGTCCGCATGGCGAACACACGATGACAAGCCGATATGCTTCTCGTGTCCCAGAATCGGGCACATTTTTCGCCATTGCAGAAGTCACTGGGGTCCTCCTGCACAACCGTCCTCTCGTCCCTTATATGCACGTCCTGCCTATCGCCATGAGACCAGCCGCGACCATTTTGCCCAGGAACCTGCTTCTGAACACCGCTACTCCCGCTCTCCATCCCTCCATTGTCGCCAGTCTCGTTCTCCACAGCCCCGCCGACCATCTTCCCCCGCCTTCCCACGAGGTTCTCCGACGGAAAACTAAGCGTTGCAGCCCCCGGAGGTGGCGCTGCATCGCTCGGACTGACCGAAAATCCTCTTTTGACAATACCGACAAAACGGAACCTCATAGACGTACAAGTAGACGGCCTACATGTCACTGCTCTTGTCGACACCGGCGCCCAACTTTCCGTGATGACGAGTGATTTTCGCCGCAAGCTCAAGAAGGTTCTCACACCTGCGACCACCCAGTTCGTCCGTGTTGCGGATGGTGGCATAGCATCTATCGTTGGAATGTGCTCCGCTCGTGTGAGCATTGCGGATCGACACACAGTTGTTCTCTTCACCGTCCTTGATAAATGCCCCCACGACGTAATCTTAGGCCTCGACTTCCTATCCGCGCATTCTGCCCTCATAGACTGTTCGACCAGTACGCTCCGTCTAGACTTGCCCGCAACAGAACCTCTTACACAACAGCCGAGTCGCCTCTGCACAACGGGACACGCGCGCCTCCCTCCACAGACACTGACCTACATAGAGCTCGTATCAATACCACCAGTTCCCGACGGTGACTATGTTCTGACCCCTATCACCGATGTTCTCATAAGGCGTGGCATTACTTTCCGCACACCATTCTGTCCGTCGCAGGAAATTCTACGTGCCTCCCAGTTGTCAACTTTAGCTTGACACCTCAAGTTTTGCCGCGAGGGATCTCTTTGGCGTTGCTCTGCACCTTAGAAGACAATGCGGTAGATGTTTTCGCGATGGCCGCCCCTTCTGAACTCCACGCTCAACATCAGTCTGCCACTTGCTCCGACAGCGCTATTACTTCGATGATCGCTTCCAACTTAACACCGCAGCAGACTGATGAGCTTCACCGGGTTCTGCTGTCCTACATCGACGTTTTTGACATCAGTGGCCGTCCGTTGGGGAAAGCTACCGGTATGAGCCACCGCATAAACACTGGTAATGAGCATCCTATTCATAGGCGCCC
Source organism: Rhipicephalus annulatus (assembly GCA_013436015.1). Lineage (NCBI taxonomy): Eukaryota > Metazoa > Arthropoda > Arachnida > Ixodida > Ixodidae > Rhipicephalus > Rhipicephalus annulatus. The sequence goes on along the minus strand of WOVY01009470.1, from coordinate 501,221 downwards.
ATATCGGGTGTCGGTGGCCGAGCGTCACATCATCCAAAGTGAGGTCGACAAAATGCTCGCCAAGGACATCATTGAGCCATCTTGCAGTCCTTGGGCTTCTCCTGTAGTGCTAGTCTGCAAGAAAGACGGTGCATGGCGTTTCTGTGTGGATTATCGACACCTAAACAAAATTACCAAAACAGACGTCTACCCTCTGCCACAAATAGATGATGTGCTTGATTGCCTCTATGGGTCCCACTATTTTTCCTCCATAGACCTTCGTTCCGGCTACTGGCAGATAGAGGTAGATGAAATGGACCGTGAAAAGACGGCATTCATCACCCCCGATGGCCTATATCAGTTCAAGGTCATGCCCTTCGGCCTTTGTAACGCTCCAGCCACCTTCGAACGAATGATGGACTCCCTGCTTAGAGGATTCAAATGGTCCACATGTTTGTGCTACTTGAACGACGTCATAGTCTTTTCACCAATATTTGAAACTCACATAGAGCGCCTCTCAGCCATCCTGGGAATCTTCCGTCGCGCTGGCCTGCAGCTCAACTCGTCCAAATGTCACTTTGGACGCCACCAAATCACAGTGCTTGGCCATTTAGTAGACGCCAACGGTGTACAACCAGACCCGGCAAAAATCAGCGCCGTCAAAAACTTTCCTGTACCACGATCTGCGAAGGATTTACGCAGCTTTATCGGACTATGCTCCTACTTCCGACGCTTCGTGAAAAATTTTGCGCACATAGCGAGGCCGCTTACGCAGCTCCTCAAGAAAGAAGTCCCGTTTTCATGGGGCTCCGAAGAGGCTTCTGCGTTCTCGACTCTCGTCGCTCTTCTCACTACCCCTCCGATTCTGGCAACTTCAACCCTGCTGCCCCTACGGAAATTTGTACAGATGCAAGTGGGCATGGCATTGGTGCAGTGCTGGCTCAGAAACAACATGGCCATGATTGCGTTATTGCATATGCCAGCCGCCTCCTATCCGCCCCTGAACGTAACTATTCGATAACAGAGCGTGAGTGCTTGGCTCTTGTATGGGCGGTGGCGAAATTTCGACCTTATCTATACGGACGCCCATTTTCGGTAGTTACCGACCACCATGCACTCTGCTGGCTGAACTCTCTTAAAGATCCATCAGGCCGCCTTGGTCGCTGGGCTTTGCGCCTGCAAGAGTTTTCCTATTCGGTAGTCTACAAATCTGGCCGCCTACATCGTGATGCCGATTGCCTCTCCCGGTACCCTGTCGACGATCCTGAGGACGCTGACGAGCCCACGGAGAACTCTATCTTGTCAGTGTCCGACTTCCTTAATATTGGGGAAGAACAGAAGCGTGATCCAGAGCTGCTTGACATCATCAGCCGTATGGAATCCTCCACAAATGATGCTTCCGTCCGCTACTTTGTCATTCAAAAGGGTGTGCTATACCGTTGCAATTTCCGACTAGACGGGCCCTACCTTCTCATTGTTGTGCCTAAGCATTTGCGCCGCTGTGTTCTCACTGAACTTCACGACGCTCCCACGGCTGGACACCTTGGCGTATCCCGCACGTATGAGCGCGTCCGGCGCCGTTTTTTCTGGCCAGGCCTTGCCCGTTCGGTAGGCCGATACGTCGCCACATGTGACCTATGCCAACGTCGTAAGACATTATCGCTGCTACCCGCTGGCCATCTTCAACCAATTGACATACCCGCGGAACCATTTTACCGTGTTGGGTTAGACCTGCTTGGTCCTTTTCCCACATAAACATTGGAAAACAAATAGATAGCCGTGATTACAGACTACGCTACATGCTACGCTATTACGCGAGCCCTACCGACGAGCTGTGCAATCGACGTCGCTGACTTCTTGTTACGGGACGCTGTATTAATTCATGGTGCTCCGAGACAACTCCTAACAGACCATGGCCGTACATTTCTATCCCAAGTCATCGCCGACATTCTGCGTTCTTGTTCCACGCAACACACACTGACAACCACTTACCACCCTCAAACAAACGGCCTCACGGAACGATTCAACCGTGCTCTAACAAATATGCTCGCTAAGTGCGTGTCATTCGGCCACCGAGACTGGAACTTGCTTTACCCAACGCAACTTTCGCGTATAATTCAACCCGTCACGACACAACGGGCTCTTCGCCGTTCTACTTATTATACGGAAGAGAGCCGACTTTACCAATGGACACAATCATCTCAGCTAACACCTCGTCCACTAGCGAGTATGCCTGCGACGCGATTGCGCGAGCCGATCATGCCCGTCAGCTCGCTCGCGCTCGGCTGATGGCGTCGCAAACCAACCAATGCCGTCGGTACGATGCGGAACATAGAGACGTACATTTCGCTCCCGGTACCCTCGTTTTACTCTGGTCCCCTCATCGTCGGCTGGGCCTATCCGAAAAACTTCTGTCTCATTACACGGGACCCTACCGTATATTGCGTCAAGTAACACCTGTCACCTACAAGATCAGCCCTATCTGTCCATCATCATCTACTATGCGGCCCAGTGATATCGTACAAGTCTCGCGGATCAAGCCCTACAATAATGCGTCAGATAACGACCTTTAAAGCACCGGGACGGTGCCTCCGCCGCCGGGGGTCATGCTACGTGCCAGTGCATGGAGTTGAAGAAGACAAAGCAGATAGACTGGCACGAGCTAATCTGTGTGGCTGGCGCTGCTCGCCTAACCGGCTGTAAAACATCGGTGACTACCCCTCTGAGTCAGTCTCCTTCACGTAACAATATGAACGACATTTGCACTGACTCGCTAAGCGGTTAGTGAATTTTGTGTAGAAAACATCGCACTTTTGAACTGCGCACTGAAAACTTTGGTGATTTTCACCTGCTTGGATATATTTCCAGTCACTCACGTACTCTGACTGCAGCCGTAATACTACACTGCTGCTGTACCAAACAGTAGGCTTACGACAACATCATCCGGGTGCGACGTTCGTGGCAAAAAACATGAATATTAATGTAACAAGAGAACAATACGTGTCTCAATTTAGTTTTGATCATGAATATTCAATATGATCATGTTCACCTGCTGAGCTACACAAATACGCAACAAAAACGCCTATATAAAGAGTTTCGAGTACATTCCAGTGAGCTGTAATTCACTGGCGGGCGCTATAAATGCAGTTTATTTTATTACTTGTCTCCAGCGCCACAACAATCAAGTGCAGCAATTATTACTGCATGTATCTGTGCATATTAAATGCGAAGCACTTTTTACGTACTGTAGATGCTTTGAACGTGCATCTGCGTATCTATCTATCTATCTATCTATCTATCCATTTAGCCAACTACGTCTGGGTGCTCTCATGATCACTCTCCGAACTTTGAAAAAAACCGAAATGAGTGTGGAGGGGTAAACTGGTTTGCAAATATAGTTCGCTGGTCTTCGCATTAATGGTGTCAAAATTCTGTCGCGTACGTCGGCAAACACGATCCCAAAAAGAGGGGCACATACTCGGGACGGGTATGTGCCACCGGTATGTGGGTATGTGCCACATGTGACTGACTGTTTATATCTAATAATGTTTTGTATGTGGAAGGGCACCTCATACCTTGGTTAACTCGGTATAAAAGACTTACAGTTCAAACTTTCTTTAAAATACACAATCTGCCTTTGAGACAAGCTTCATGCGTTTTTATCCAAGAACCAAGCGAATTCTTCGGAACACAATGGTCAATACTACACTCCCCTCATATTAGGTTCCTTCAAATGCTGCTAGAACCTCTGAATGTAAATATCCATCAAACATCAAATTACCTAAAAAGGTATGCTCAATTCAAAACCTCACATAGAGTTTGGTGATATTTTTTTCTTCTAACGCAAAACTAATGCCCCTTCTATATTTCAATATTCAGTTACAATGTTACTTGACTCATCAGTTCATAAACAACATTGTTGTGACGGATGCATCAGCATTAAACAATAAGGAGGGTGTAGACATCTTCTGTTCTTTTCTGGTCTTTTTCCAGTTCGATTACCAGATTATACTTCCATGTTTATTGCTGAATTATTAACTATCATTCTAGCACTCCATGAACTTTCTGGAAGCGAATCAGAAGCAGTCATACTTACTGATTGTCTCTCAGTAGGTACGGCACTATCTGCAGCAAAATATTTAACAATAATGAGTATGATTAGTAGTTTAATACCAGCAAACCAGCGAAAAATCCACTTGCTGTGGGCACCTGGCCACTGCGGGACTTGGATGACAGACTCGTTAGCCAAAGAATTTTTACGCGGACCTCTTTTCTCTATTTTGTCTGAGTTTGCTTACGTTTATTGTGCAAACAAGCATATCTGAGTTCGCTTACGTTCATTGTGCAAACAAGCATGAAAATGCTTGTTTGCACAAGGAAATTGACAAATTATAATGGGTGAAATTCGGAGACTTCATACATCTAAGATTTCTCTAGAATGAAAAGTGGTGCGTATCTCGACAGTTAGAAATTACAAGCAACAGTTCACGCTGTAAAATTCTGCATCCGAATTATTACTTACATAAAGCTGGACTTAGAACATCTTCGTTATGTCTCTTTTGCATGCTACTTTACTTCAAGGATGGCGCAATGCGTCCTGCTTTCTCGGTCACGTATTTCGGCACCTCCTTTACTGTCAGTGATTGCAAATTGCATGAGTGGAGATTTGTACGTGCCAAATGAAGATAATTGTCTGTTTCTGAAAGGGTGAGACATTGCTTGCTTAGGAAAAAGTAATGATGAGATTAACAGGAAGCAACAACGTACGAGATATACCAAAACACACTCACAGAATTGTACTTCCTGTATCAGAGCGCCACATCGTTCCTAGACGACTTCGAAAAGGTTGAATACGTACCCCATTGTACGTACCAACTTACAGTTGTACAGTCGTCTACTCTCCGGTATTGAACAATGGAGTGTGGCTCGCGGAACAGCACGAGCAACGCCTGCAGTTTAAACGGGCTTCATTGGAGCATGAGTGGGGCCAATGATATGCCTGCTTTGCAGTTTCCATCGCTGTTTATCGCCTTGGCCATAATAACTGTTTTGATTGTGAAAACGCATCCAACTCACAGAAAACAAGCGCCGGAGTTGTCGCGGTCATTCTCATGGTCAAAGCGTGCATATCTTAGCCACTCCCACTGACGTAATCCTCTTTACGGAACTTCTCTTTGTGTTCTAGCATCTTCTTGTGGAAGTAAGCACAAGGAAAAGCAATAAGAAGTGATACAGTAAATCACACAGCCGTATTTGGATGCAAGGGCTGCTTGAGCTGTTCATGCGAGCGCTTTCGAGCACTTGCGTAAGAGCGCTTGCAGCATGACTGTGGCCGGTTGTCTGCGGGAACGGCTGAATTCAGACACGACTCCCTGCTACGAGCTTTCAGGGGCAGTCATCAATGCACCACCTATCCAAAGCGGGTGTCCTATACACCGAAAAAAAAGGGCGATCGCCAGGATCGACACCTTTTATACTCTCAACTTATTCGCAGTTCGTGGTATCATGTCATACCGAGAACAGTACACTTTATTCCTTCGCTTCTTTTTTAAGGGCAAAGCTCCTTAGGTCCTTAGGGTCTATCTTTGTCCGGCGATATGTACCGGCGTCTACACTTGTATCACAACGCCTGCTACACAGCTGTGAAAAAACCACCTACGTCCGTGCGTTAGTGCGACCGTCACCCTGTCCGTTTATCTGTCCGTTCACACGTTCGCCCATTCGTCCGTTCATGCGTGTGTCCCACCTTTATACGAGTCGGGGACTTGAATGTAGTCATTATGGAGCTTAGGACATAGCTTTGCCTACTTGTCATCATTCATTTCGTGGATGTACGTAGAATTTCGTGTGTGTGTGTGTGTGTGTGTGTGTGCGCGTGCGTGCGCTAAATCATTCAGAGCGCTTTTGACGAACAAAGTGGTTTTGCAACAAGGACCGAAATTCGAGGTGAGCGCGTCGTTGGAACTGCGCATTCTCAGGTATGGCATATTTACGATTGCAGATGTCGCTCAAACAGTTTCGAGCACGACGCTTGGGTGTTGCAGACTTGGGAATCGACCACTTTATATACACGATCTCATAGTAGTATGTTGGAAACATACATATTATTCACCGAATGACACAAGTTCATCATATATGAGCCACCAGCATCTGGCTGCTGGATATATCACAACACCGCGTGATATACGCTAGGCATATTTTGGTTCCAACAAAGTTCAATGAGTGCCTGAGTATCGCAAGATAAACATTAGTAAAAAGAGAAATAAAATGAAAAGAGAGTGAGAGAGAGAGAAAAAAATGTATGAAAAGGCAGGAAAGTTAACCAGGCGCACATCCGGTTTGCTACCCTGACCTAGGGAAAGGATGAAGGGGAGAAAAGAGGTTCCAGAGATATAAGAAGGTACACACAATCACGAGCACACTCGGGGGAGCACACACAGTCTACAGGTGGTTGCTCAGGTTTGTTGACTTTAGTAAAAACAGGAGTGCTTTAGCCGCTTTCTGCGCAACGGAGGCAGATGCCCAAGGTCCTAGAATCTTCTGCACACAAAATGGTCTTGTGTAAAGTTGATTCAAAATCATTCACAGCTGGCATCGCTGTGTATCGTAGCAAGCACAGCTGCACAGGACGTGTTCAATGGTCTCTTCAGCTCCGCAGTAGTCGCATGTAAAGGTGTCTGCCATACCAATGCGAAAGAAGTACACCTTTGTAAAGCGTGGAAGCTTGGGCAAGTTGGTAGGACATAAATGAATGCAGGAACAGCGCACCCTACAAGTAGTTACTTCGTAACGACGGAAGCGAAAAAACAAGGACAGAAAAGAGCGCTGACTTTTAACAAAGATTTAATATCGGAGTGTTGTACATATATAGGCGAAAAATCAGGAAAATGGGCATGCGTAAAAGGGGGCAGGAACAACCACTGCGATAAAATGTCAGCAAAACTCTTGTCTCTTGTTGAAAGGGCTCAGAAAACAAATGCATATGTAACTTAAAAAAGATCGAGATACGCAATCTCCTTTTGCAACAACGCAACCGATGGGCAACTTACACATTTACCGTCAAACTTGTTTATTTGATAAGCTTCAATTATCTCACGCGTGGCCTGCAAGTTGGGCTTGCTTAATACCTCGCAACGCTCAAAAACTGGCACGCGGCCGCAGTCACTGCAGTGGAATCCGAGGTGTCCTTGAACTACGTTGTGTACATTGTTATTGTGCTCTCTTAAATGGTCATTAAGGCACCTTCCGGTTTGCCCTATGTATGCCATTCCGCACGAAAGCGGAATGAGATATACGACACCTATAACACAGGGTACAAAGCGCGTTCTGTGTTTCACAGTGGATCTTCCTTTACTAGCAGCTGGATTATTCACCAGCTTACAAAGCTTTGTAGGCTTTTCTAGGGCGGAAAAAATAACAGTGACACCAGCGCGTGTAGCGATTTTTTTTCAGCCGATGCGACACGTTATGCAGATACGGAACTGCAACATATTTTATGGGAACAGACGCGCTTTGAGGCTGAGATCGCCCTTCTTGATTTTTAATTTGCTTCAAAAGTTTTTTCATAACAGCAGAAATCAGGGCGCTCGAGTAACTGGCGCTTAACAGGCGCTCTACATGTGCTTTGAAACTGCATTGCATCGAGTGCAAGCATGACCCCTTGAGAACGTTTACCAGGCAACCTTTAATGATACTCCTTTTCACCAATTTTGAATGAGCTGAGTGGAAAGGTAAAATGGGTTTACCACTTCTCGGTGAAAACAGCCAGCACAAATGAGTACTTCTAAGACCGAGTGTTAGGGCTAAGAACCTAATCAAATTTCCAGACGGTAACTCATGCGTAAGTTCAAGAGGAAACAAGTGCTTCTTAAACAAATCTAGAAGACTAAGGACAACTTCAAAAACATTATCCAAACAATCAATAGATACAATGAAATCATCAACAAACCTACAAACCTTCACAACGAGAGACAAGTCGAGATCTTTTTGAATGTGGCGATCCTTATGCGCGAGAAAGATGTCACTCAGGACTGGTGCCAAACAGGACTGGTGCAAACTCGGGACTGGTGCCAAACTGACACTCGTACGACAAGTTGCTCGACGCACCCCGGACAGCGAGATGAACAGGTGTGTTTCTGGTGGTGTGGACGTTTTAACACGCTGTAAACCACCTAGCAGTGCAGTGCCCACTAGAAATGTTGTATCTTTCTTAAAAGTCTAGTCCTTAGATCTTTTACCATTGGACAAAAAGGTGGCTTTGCTGTTCTGCCTTCCCTTTTGTTTAAGGACAAAGCTACCATGACTATAAACTCTGTTTTTAAACCCAGCCACTCTTCTATAGCAAAAGCTAAGTTGAAAGCGAAAAGGCTTTGCAGCTTTCTCGGCCTAAAAAAGTTGCTAAATGTATTGACAAATCAAAGAAGCTAAGTCTTGACATCTTTTTTACTGCTAAGACGCATAAGATTGACTGCCCACTACGGGTTATAGTTTCTGAGAACGGTACCTGGCAAAAACAGGTCGCCTTGTTTTTAAAAGAACAGCTCAATCTTTTAACTGTTGACGATCCTTTCCTGGTAAAAGACTCTGAGACGGTTATTAAGTTTTTAAGGTCTAATGACAAAGGACTGAAGGCTTTCTCAATGGACGTGAAAGATGTATAATATTCACTTCCACATAACGAACTGCTCCAGTGCTTAGAAGAATGCATTAATTCGTTTGGGTCGATAAACTTCCAGAATGCATCAGGTATGCCAGTTCAAGGTTTTCTGGAATTGTTTTTATTTTATATAAAGTCAACGGTTGCGTCTAGGAATGGGCAACATCTTATTCAAAAAAGCGGCGTTTGCATAGGTTCCTGTTTGGCACCAGTCCTGAGTGACATCTTTCTCGCGCATAAGGATCGCCACATTCAAGAAGATCTCGACTTGTCTCTCGTTGTGAAGGTCTGTAGGTTTGTTGATGATTTCTTTGTATTTATTGAATGTTTAGGTAATGTTTTTGAAGTTGTTGTCCTTAGTCTTCTAGATTTGTTTAAGAAGCACTTGTTTCCTCTTGAACTTACGCATGAGTTACCGTCTGGAAATTTGATTAGGTTCTTAGACCTAACACTCTGTCTTAGAGTACTCATTTGTGCTGGCTGTTTTCACCGAGAAGTGGTAAACCCCTTTTACCTTTCCACTCAGCTCTTTCAAAATTGGTGAAAAGGGGTATCATTAAAAGTTGCCTGGTAAACGCTGTCAAGGGGTCATGCCCGCACTCGATGCAATGCAGTTTCAAAGCACAGGTAGAGCGCCTATTAAGCGCCGGTTACTCGAGCGCCCTGATTTCTGCTGTTGCGAAAAACTTTTGAAGCAAATTAAAAATCAAGGAGGGCGATCTCAGCCTCAAAACGCGTCTGTTCCTATAAAATATGTTGCAGTTCCGTATCTGCATAACGTGTCGCATCGGCTGAAAAAAATCGCTAAACGCGCTGGTGTCACTGGTATTTTTTCCGCCCCAGAAAAGCCTACAAAGCTTTGTAAGCTGGTGAATAATCCAGCTGCAAATAAAGGAAGATGCACTGTGAAACACAGAACGCGCTTTGTACCCTGTGTTATTGGTGTCGTATATCTCATTCCGCTTTCGTGTGGAATGGTATACATAGGGCAAACCGGAGGGTGTCTTAATGACCGTTTAAGAGAGCACAATAACAATATACACAACGTAGTTCAAGGACACCTCGGAATCCACTGCAGAGACTGCGGCTGCGTGCCAGTTTTTGAGCATTGCGAGGTATTGAGCAAGCACAACTCGCAGGCCACGCGTGAGATAATTGAAGCTGATCAAATAAACAAGTTTGACGGTAAATGTGTAAGTTGCCCATCGGTTGCGTTGTTGCAAAAGGAGATTGCGTATCTCGATCTTTTTAAAGTTACATATGCATTTGTTTTCTCAGCCCTTTCAACAAGAGAGAAGAGTTTTGCTGACATTGTATCGCAGTAGTTGTTCCTGCACCCTTCTACGCATGCCCATTTTCCTCATTTTTCGCCTATATATGTACAACACTCCGATATTAAATCTTTGTTGAAAGTCATCGCACTTTTTTGTCCTTGTTTTTTTTTTGCTTCCGTAGTTACAAAGTAACTACTTGTAGGTTGCGCTGTTTCTGCATACAGTTACACCTTTGTGAATGCAACACACAACTAAAGGCGAAAGGCGACATAACAGTGTCGCATCGGAGCGGGAAAGTTGTGATGGTAGCTTTATCTTGAGCGATGGATCCAGTTCATGTAATTGACACTTTCGGAAGCTGGTAGACGACCAGAACGTGCGTGTAAGATCTCGAACCAGCAGGTAAAGTTTTTGTGCTGCATCGTTCATTGATAGAGGAATCGGGACAACACGGGTTGCTTCAAGGACTGAGTTGGCTGCATGAAAAAAAATCACAGCATATCTACTGGGCGAATGATGACGAGAGGGAAAGCTCCGGAGGGAATCATCGGAAAACCGTGTATCTACCGTATTTAGTTCGTGCTTCCTACCGAGCTTCCGAAATTAGGTGCCTTTTTTCTCCTTTAACCACTACCAACACCACCACCATTATCCGTCGACTCCTAGTGCGCCCCAACAGCGAGCGAATTTTATTACAACGCTCGCCCAAGCTAACATCGCCTGACTATTGCCTTCAACAAGTGACACGTGCTATTGTGACATTATTCATATTATAACATCTCGCATCGCCCCGTCGCGGTGGTCTAGTGACTAGGGTACTCGGCTGCTGACACGAAGGTCGTGGGATCGAATCCCTGCTATGGCGGCTGCTATTCCGATGGAGGCGGTAATACTGTAGGCCCGTGTGCTAAGATTTGAGTGCGCGTAAAAGAAACCCAGGTGGTCGAAATCTCCGGAGCCCTCTACTAAGGCGTCTCTCATGATCATGGTGGTTTTGGGGCGTTACACCCCACGTATCAATCAATCAACATCTCGCATCTTTCATCGGATGGATCGATGGATTGATATGGCTGTACCCATTATATTGGGCGGTGGCTAGCGCCGACAAGCCGTAATAGTTAGTGGACCAAAAGCTAGTATAACGTTTTTTCTCTTTAAATAGTGAGGACGAGAACTCGTTCTTTGCAGTGAAGGGTTTAATTTTCACTCATGTCTTGACTTTAGCCACCAATAAGATATCCTCCTTTTAGTTATTTCTACCCGCTTAAAGTCTATTTTGCCTTTCTGTCCCTAACCCCAGTGCTTTGAAAACCTCTGCGCCATCATCCTTAACTACTGAGTGAAGCCCTTTACAGAACATTACCAAGTGTTCGGCAGTTTCCTCTTCCTCTTCACACGCACTGCACAACGTGTCTTTCCTTTCGTATTTGGTCCGATGTGTCTTGGTTCGTAATACTCCCGTCCTGGCCTTAAACAGTAAAGAACTATTCTGAGTATTATCATAGATTCTTTCCTTGGCAATTTCCTGCTTAAAAGTTCGATGGATCTCTTGTGTGGAGTTATTAATCATGCCGATTCTCCACATATCAATCTCAGCCTCCTTCACCTTCTTCTTAACTGATAATTCTTTTTGGTTTGGACCCCTGCTGTTTTTAAGTATTTATCAGTCAATTTCTGTTCGCTTCCTGCATTTTGTATCGACATTCTTCATGTACAAGTATCTCAATACCTTCCTAGCCCTACGCTCCTCCCCCATTTTTCTCAATCACTCCTCAAACTTCATCTTTCTGCCAGCTTCCCTGCCCTCAAATAATGTCCATCGCATATCACCTTGTCTTCCCTGATTTGGTGTATTCCCGTGAGCTTCCAAGGCAAGACTACCCATTTCACGTTGCTTAATTTCTAATCTTGCTCGAACTTCTGATCTCATGCACAAGACCGCATTGCCGAACGTCAGACCAGGAACGATGAACCCTTTTCATATTCCTCTCACAACATCATACCTATTGTAATTCCAAAGTGCCCTGTTTTTCATTACCGCGGCATCCTGTTACGTTCAGTCGTCACATATATTTCGTGTTCCCTTAAGCACTCGGCCCCATTGCTCATCCATACGCCCAGAGGTTTGTATTTATTGGTTATCTCTAGCGTCACCTCCTGTATTCTAAGCTCACTACCTTCATTGTCATTAAAACTCATGACTGCTGATTTTTCTTTCCTGAATATAAAACTTGACCTATTTCCCTTATAACCGCAGATGTCTATCACTCTCCGCAAATCTTCCTTGTTGTCGGCCATTAGCACTATATCATCTGCGTACATCAATGCTGGTAGTGGCTGTTCAATGAGTTTTCCTTGTTTGACGAAAGAGAGGTTGAAGCCCAGTCCACTTCCCTCTAATTTGGCCTCTAATTCTTGCAGGTACATCATGAGTCTCGAGGGTGGCAGGGGACCCCCCTGCCTAAGCTCCCGTTTTACCTCTGCAGGCTTGAATACCTGTTTTCCCACTTTATAACGGCCTTGTTACCTTTATAGATATACTTTAAGATTAGTGACTCCATCTTTTGCACCTAGTGTGTCCAGCATTCCCCACAAAACTTCTTGAACCACGCTATCGTATGCTCCTCTGATATCCAAAAATGCTAGCCTCAGGGGCCTGTTTTCCTTTCCAGCTATTTTGATGCACTGCGTCAGTAAAAACAGATTTTCTCCCAACGTATTGTGTTTCCAAAACCCAATCTGCAGTTCTCCTAGCACCCCCTCATTCTCTATCTATGCCTGCAGTCATTCCTTTATAATCTGCATCGCCAGCCTGTAGGCCACTGATGTCACTGTTATAGGACAGTAGTTGTTTATGTCAGCTTTGTCCCCCTTTCTTTTATAGATCATGCTCATCCTGCTAAGTTTCCATCCATCGGGGATTTCACCATCGATTTTTATTTTGCCTACTACCTCTCTCAAAGCCTGCTTAGACTTCGGATCTAATGTCTTTATTAGCATAATAAGAATGTCATCTGGGCCTGTTGATGTGCTACTAGGATCCCTCTTCTCAGCCTTTTTCCACTCTTGTTGTGAAAATGGAGCCATTGCGCCACTTGATCCATCCTTGTTTATTGTGGTGCATAAAGCACTAGTTTGTTGAAATCTTCCTGTCACCCTTGTTCTCATAAATTCAATAGCTTCGTCTCCTTCTAGCCTAGCACCTTGAGCTGTAGTTATGAACCTCTGGTCAAGGCTCGTCTCATTTCTTAGAGAGTTTAGATGGTTCCAAAATTTTGCAGCTGCCTTTCTATCTTTCTTATGTACTTCTGCCAGCCAAAGAGCTTCTTTTCTCCTAATCTTTTCATTGATCAGAAGGGATGCATCTCTTCTACAGCTTAGAAAGACTTCCCATTTTCTTTCAACATCATCTGCCGGTTCACCCCGCTACTTAGCATGTATGTGTTTCCTAGCGGCTTCCTGGCGTTTTGCTATGGCTCTTTTAACTTCCTCGTCCCACCAACTCTCGGGTTTGTGTCATCTTTTCCGGGGTGACTTGTCACGTGCCTTAGCAAGCTCTAGCTCAAACAGTCTTACTAGGTTCGTGTATGTCCACACTGTTTTATTGCTTTCCCTATTTGTTTAGTAGCTATTTCTATTTGCATTTATTGGTGAAACTTTTCCTGTAGTTGCTCATCTTGTCTTCTTCCCACTTTAACTGCTCTTCCAATATTTAGCTTGATACGTTTGTGATGACTACCCAGACTTCTGGAGCCAATTTCATCTATGTACATTGCCCTTAGCTTATCATACATCCTATGTGACATCCTATGTGACATTTTCCCCACCCCAAGTGTAGGGTAGCCAACGGAGCCAAGCTTGGTTAATCTCCCGGCCTTTCCTCTGCATTTATCTCTGTCTCTCTCTCTCTCTCTCTATGTGACATCAGTGCGTAATCTATCGTCGACTGAAGGCTTCCTAACTCCCATGATATTTGCCCTTCACACTTCCCGGTACTGTTGTAAGTGATCTAATCATGCCTTTCACACATATCCATGATCATAATGCCTGTTGGATCGGTATATGCATCTATTTCTTCACTGTGCGCATTCATATCTCCTAGAATAATTGTCTGGTACTCGCCTCCTAACTCCTCAATGTCCTTTGCTATACACTTTACCATTGCCTGGTTTCCTCTCTGGCCTTTGCTACCATCCGCAAGTACACCAGACAAAGGAAAGTCATTTTCCCTGCCACTTTCCCCTTTAGCAATAATTGTTCCTTGCACTCCTGCTTGACCCTTTACCAGACTACTTTGATGAATGAATGCCCCAATACCACCCTCCTTTCTAATGCTTTCTGTTTTTTTCACAGTATTCCCACGCGTAGTCTGGATTGTTACGAGGTTGTTCTATGTCCCTAAGATGTGTTTCTACCAAACCGTATACCATCGCCCTCTCCTCCCTTAGATGTTCTATCCATTTCCACTTGAGCCTGTTCCGCCACCCTGCATGTTATTATACCCAATGTCTCAATTGGATCGGCACTCGTGGCTACGTCTATTTCTGCCCCGGACTCTACCTATCTTAGATACTGGTGCCACTTTAGAATCGTATCTGTCCATACCACCTGTCCAAAAGTCTCGCTGGTTGTTTCCTTCGTTACTAGCTATCCTGCAGCTGTAGTTTTGAGTTTTGCGCTCGCTTGCCTCATGACTGCTTCCAGCTTGCGTCCTAAAAAGGTCCCTACTGCAACCCTCTTGCCAACTATTACCCTCTCTTTCATTGCTTCTGCGCATCTATTTAAATTTGAATCCTCAGCGATTATCACATGCTGTGACTTTTCAGCTGGAGCGTCCTGCACCTGGGGGTTACTAGCACCTGTGACGCCGGCTGCTTTGTCCCCTACCAGCCCCATCACTACTTTGCTAAAGCTGGGCCTTGCGAGAATTGAACCGGCTGAACCTTCTTTTTCCAAACTTGCTTGCTCTTTTTTCTCCGCCGTTCTGGTTGCCGGTGCCCTTATGTTATCTCCGTCGGCTGCTTCTTTGTTCACCTTGGCTAGTGCTTTCTCGGCGGACTTCAGCCTTTCCCTCATTGCCTCGTTTTTTCTTGCCTTGTCGCCAAACGCAGAATCCAGCTCGGTGATTCTCATCAGCAGTTCACTCTGGGCAACCATTGTTTTCTCTATTGTTTCCTCGACCTCAGATTGCCTACACTTCGCGTCAGCCTCCTCTCCATTTGTTCTGCGCTGGGGTCCATTTTCAAACTCGCCCCACATCCTGATCACGTTACAATTTTTTACCATGTCTTTTTGACACCAATTGTCCTTATGACTTGCCTCACTCGATAATTACAAAACATGAACTCTGCCCTACGAAAAAAAGTCTAAGCTCTACTACGAAAACTTGCGTGTTCAAAGTATGGGCACCTCCGCAAAGGGGTGGCAATAGAAAAAAACACAAACACACACGCACAAACTATTAAAAACCTGGTGACTGACCCCGGGAAAGCCATACAATCTATTAGGTGCTAAAATATTTTAACTGCTGCTTTATTAATTATAAAGGCAAGCTCAAAACATGCAAAACCACTTATCGGCGCAGTCGATCTGGAGCACTAAAAAACACGTCCTTTTATCTCTATAAAACAGCACCATCTTCCCCATCATCAACTACATGAACTAACATCAAGTTTTAAATTTATCAACTACAAGCATCATCAACTACAAGTCGTCCGTCAACGCGTACGTGCTTCCGTCCGTCCGCGTGTCCATCCGTGTGTCCGTTGATCCATCTGTCTGTCTGTTCGTGCGTCCATCTCTCTGTATGTTCACGCGTCTATCCATTCATCCGTCTGTCTGCTAGTCTGTCTTTCCGTCCATCCGTGCGTCCTTCTAGTGAACACTCCAAGTACCGCGACCTCCCATCTCGTATCCCATGTGGCACATACCCGCTCTAGAGCGAGTATGTGCCACTGCTGGTTAGATACCACTAAATACATAAAAGAAATGAACAGAACCACGCCTTAAGAAGCTTCGTCCCTAAAAGTATTGGCTGTTGAAATGGAAACAGCAAATACTTATTTCTGTTCCAATGTCCCGCTTCTTAGCCACTCAACACAGATAAAGAAAAAGGAGCAGCAGGAAAAAAGCCGCAGTGGCCCATAGGAGTGTTTAACTGTACAACGTTCGCTTCAAGCGAAGAATGTAGCAGTTGTGATTACACATTCATCAAACACATACCCGGTTCACTAACTCACTAACGAGGAGACGTATGCTCTGACTGGGAACAAACTCATGACAAGGTGGCCTCTTCTTTCCATTCTACTGAATCTTTTATTTGCACCACCTTTGCAATGTCTTCACTTGGCAATGCACTGCGGCCTCTTATACGAGTTGCAGAAGACCAGCCCTCTCCTAACTCAGAAACTACCCTGGGAGATGTAATGCAAAATCTCGCAGCTCAAAATGTCTCTACGATGAAATGCAAGTTACAAAGCTTAAAGTGTGTTTACAATAATATGCCAGCGTCCACCTGGCTGCAATTCAATGAAAAGTAGTGCGCTCTTTGTTCTCTCCCTCATGAGGCCTTACTGTTGCTTTAAAGCAGGTGCGTAGCCAGAGATTTTTTTCGGGGCTACGGCACCACCTTGATTTCTGCAGGGGCACCCCCTTATGATGGGCGCTTTTTGGTCACTGTGTCATGGCAAAAAAATTTCTGGGGAGGGCATAGTGTGCCACGTAATGGCTACGCCCCTTTTTTAAGAAAGAGGTTTTGACGGGTGGGTAGCTCAAGTTCGTCTGCGTTGATGGGCCTGTTTCCATGACGGCACTGTTGAAGAGAATCGTGGTAAATCGTCTCATAACTGATGGAATACTTTAAAGCGTTCACTCATTGAGCATTTCATTTGGCGTGATATGCAGAGTTACACCACGGAAATACAAGGCAATGAACGTTGTTGATGAGATTCCTGCTCATGAATTGTGGCTGAGCCAGTTTTATGAGGTGGGAAGGTTTGAGTTGCTTTCATACGGTGTGAGTATAATTTTTTTCTTGTCCTTGTATTCGCGTGTCACCTTTTCTGTGAAAATACACTCTCAATCGGCCCTTTTACATATTCCGCTATATACAGTAGGAACGTGACACCTGCACCTTCTTCCCCGCTAAGAAGTGCGAAAAATTAGAAGACAGAAAGAAACAGACAGGAAAGAGCACTGTCCTTACGTAAATGTCATACACGGTCCTTAGATAGGTTATTTGGCCACATATAAGCATATATGTCAGCATATGTGGCCACATATAAGCATATATGTCAGCATATGTGACTTCAATTTACCATATATGGTTGTATATCTGGCGGAGTCTGTTCATGTATGGGGTTATATACAGCCATACATGACGCAGTTGCCCATATAAGGAGTCAGATCCGGCCTTAATAAGGCACGGCCACACCATATTGTCGCGCGCAAAAACAAGACCTGCAGCCAGGAGTTCACCCAAACCAGAGCAACGAAAACGTTCTCTTCTTCTTCGTAGCCCAAAACGGGTATTAGCCAGAGCGGCTCGTTCATCAATGGTGGCATTACCTCCTCTGCCAAGGAGCATCGTCTCGATGCTGTACATGAAGGCAAAAAAAGAAAATGAGATGAAAATTACCATGCAAGCGAAATGAATGGCGTAAGACGGAATAACATAGTTGGGTCTGGAGCCAAGAGTTAAATGAGAAATAAGAAAAATTGGGAAAAATGTAAGGGAGAGACGAATAAAGTAGGTCACTCACTGGCGATTCACAGCGCGAAAAGTATGGTTTCAGCCGTGAAACGTGAACGACTTCAGTTCGCGGGGTGAAATGGGAACGTCTCGAAGTGCTTTCTGGGAGAACCTCGTATGTGACGTCTCTGAGACGTCGTACGACCTTGTAAAGCCGAAATATTGGCGAAGAAGCTTTTCTGAACGGCCACGTTGTCGGATAGGGGTCCACACCCAGACTTCATCACCGGGCTTGAAAATAACTTCACGGTGACGAAGATTATAGCGGCGTGCGTCTGCGGTTTGGTGATGTTGAATACGTTGACGAGCAATTTGACGGGCCTCTCCTGCACACTGCGCGAATTTGGCGGCATCGATGCGGTATATTCCTAAGTTGCCGGGCAGGAGCATGGCGTCGAGCATCGTCGGTAGCGACCACAATCCACAGGTTTCCAGACGAAGACGTGGGGAATGACCCCAGCAAGTTCATGCCAATCTGAGGAAAGGGCGCCTTTGGTGGGCCCATTGGTTGCAGTAGTTCGGCTGGTCGTAAAGGTGGAACCTTACGTCGCTGACAGTCGCGACATCTGCGAACGTACTGCTTCACAGTCTTTGCGAGACGTGGCAAGTAGTAGGAGCGTTGAATCCGTTGCAGCGTGCGCGTATAGCGGAGGAGTCCGGACGATGGCTTATCATGGCACGCGCGTAAAATGTCACCACGAAGCATAGTTGGCGCAACAAGCAGATACATAGCTTGTGTAGGATGAAAGTTTTTTTTGTAAAGCACTCCATCGCGGAAACAAAAGGAGGATAGCGAGCGTGCAAAGCTTCGAGGAGGGTGGGAATCGCGTCCTTCCAGATAGTCAATGAGCGGAATGAGCTCAGAGTCGTGACGCTGTTGCTCAGCCAAGCGGGTTGCTGATACGGCAGAAAGAAAAGTGTCGTTGTCTTCAAGGTCAGTGTTGGCATTTTCGACCGGTGCACCTGAGAGACAGTCGGCGTCGTTGTGTTTCCGCCCAGATTTGTGGACGATGGTGACATCAAAATCTTGTAGCCGAAGGCTCTATCGAGCTAGACGACCTGAGGGATCTTTGAGATTTGCGAGCCAGCAAAGGGAATGGTGGTCGCTAACTACCCTGAATGGGCGGCCATACAAGTATGAGTGGAACTTTGTTATGGCCCAGACAACAGCGAGGCATTCCTTCTCAGTTGCAGAATAGTTTTTCTCCGCTGGGGATAACGTTCTGCTCGCATAAACGATCACCCGCTCTACGCCATTATGCCACTGAACTTATACCCCTCCTAGTCCAACGTTGCTGGCGTCAGTGTGTAATTCCGTGTCAGCACTTTCGTCAAAATGACCCAGTACAGGTGGAGCCTGGAGGAGGTTTCAAAGGGTGTCGAACGCATGACACTGATCGGGACCCCAAACAAACGAGACACCATCTTTTGTAAGCTTGTTGAGGGGTTCAGCAATCTTCGAAAAGTTTTTGAAAAAGCGCCTGTAATACGCACAGAGCCCCAGAAATCGGCGTAGGTCGCGCTTATTTGTGGGCACGGGAAAGGCGGCAACAGCACGGGTTTTCTCCAGATCTGGGCGGATGCCGGCATGGCTCACAACGTGACCAAGAAACTTCAGGTCTTCATATCGAAAATGACATTTCTCGGGTTTGAGAGAAAGCCCCGCTGTTCTTCTGATTGCCTGGAGTACTGCATGAATTAAGGCGTTGGACGTGTTGTTCAAACGTGTCTGCAAAGACCATGACGTCATCAAGGTAAACAATACAGGATTGCCATTTGAGCCCTGTGAGAACCGTATCCATCATTCTTTAGAAAGTAGCTGGCGCTGAGCATAGACCGATAGGCAACACTTTAAACTCGTACAGGCCGTCGGGAGTAATAAACACCGTCTTTTCGCTGTCGCGCTCATCCACTGCGATTTGCCAGTAGCCGCTACGTAAATCCATGGAAGAAAAATATTTAGCGTTGCGTATACGGTCCAACGAGTCATCTATCCGGGGTAGAGGATACACGTCCTTTTTGGTGACTTTGTTCAGTTTACGGTAATCAACGCAAAAAGGCAACGTACCGTCCTTCTTCTTTACTAGCACAACTGGCGAAGCCCAGGGACTGGTTGATGGCTGGATGACGTCGTCCCGAAGCATCTGCTGGACTTGGTCACGTATAGCGTCTTGCTCTTTTTGCGACACCCTATAGGCGTGTTGTCGGATGGGTCTCTCGGTGGGTTCCGTGATGATACAGTGCTGAGCAAGTGGTGTCTGTTTAACCTTTGACGTAGTGGCAAAGCAGTCTTGAAATGAGCCGAGTAAACGCAAAAGGCTTTCTCTTTGAGACAAAAGTAGTCTCTCGTTTACGTCGAGAGTGATCGCGAACGCCTCGTCAGGGTGGCCATTCGATGAAAATAAAGCTAACGTGGGCGAACCATTGGTATCGGCAAGTTCTTCACAATATGCAATGGCAGTGTGTCTCGTTAGGTGGCGATATTCGTCGCTGAAGTTCGTGACCAGCAGGTGAACATGCATATTGCTAGGCTGAATGATTCCTCGGGCAACACAGATTTGTCGTGAAATAAGGAGAGACAAATTGGCCTCTGCAATTATCGCGTCAACATGTCCTGTCCCAATTCTACTTCGACAAAGAGGCTGCTTCGAGGTGGGAGAGTCAGAGAATCGTCGGTAACACGAAGTGCTCTTTTCCGGAATTGTGAACTGTCAGTTGCAGCGCAAAAAGGATCCTAGAACGACACAAGTAATTCACGGAGGTCGATGACGGTGCCGTATTCACGAAGGAAGTCCATTCCTAGAATGACTGGCTGAGAGCACACGCGCAATACGAGGAAAGAGCCTGCAAATGTCAACGTACGTACACGAATGCGTGCCGTGCACATACCGGTAGGCCTCACCAGATGGCCCCCTGCCGTGCGCAACTGGGGTCCTTGCCATGGTGTGGTAACCTTCCTCAGTTCAGATGCCAGTGCGGCGCTAATTACGGAATAGGTGGCGCCGGTGTCGACGAGGGCGTTGACAGCATGATTGTCGACGACGACGGCGATTTCGGCAGAAACGATCTTTCTCCTGCCAGAGAACACTGCAAAACCGGAATGGTCCTCGTCTGGTCGTTGCGTCAAATGAAGGTCTTTTACAGTTCGCCGGGCCGCGACTTCACCCCCAGAAGTCGCCGTTCCTAGTTTCCCCTGCGGGGACTTCGTGACCGGCTCCTGAAAGGAGCGGAAGACGATAAGGGCAAACTGGGTGAGGTAGACCGGCGAGGCGACGGTGATCTCGCCTGGTGGTGCTGAACAGTCGAAGGTGTTCGTTGGCTCGTGAGATAGGCTTCGATTTCGCGGGGACGCTCACCATAGCGCGGGCATCGAGCATCAGGATGGAAGCCGCCGAGACCTAGTTAGCCGGTATTGACAGTTCCTGTATACGTGACCCGCTTCACCGCAGTGATAGCAGAGTGGACGGTTATCCGAGGTGCGCCACGTGCTTGCCTTGCTACCACTTTGCCTTGAGGTAGACTGCAGATAGGTGGGTGTGCTCGGGAACCTTGAGTCGTGAGGCGGGCTCGAAGCAGTTTCGTGGAATGACCTCATAGCCTGGTACCTGGGGCACATAGCAGGATCTGTAGCCGGTGGCGCAGGGGATCGCAATGCCGCTGCGTATGTCAGGACTGGCGCCTCGGGAATCGGTGGTGGGATTGGGGTCAGGGGTGTGACGGCCAGCCGGAATTCTTGTCTGAT
This sequence comes from Rhipicephalus annulatus, assembly GCA_013436015.1. Classification (NCBI taxonomy): domain Eukaryota; kingdom Metazoa; phylum Arthropoda; class Arachnida; order Ixodida; family Ixodidae; genus Rhipicephalus; species Rhipicephalus annulatus. The sequence goes on along the minus strand of WOVY01009470.1, from coordinate 479,820 downwards.
TACATCAGCGAGGGCAGACACAGGTTGATGGGATCCCACCGCCTGAAACTGTCGCAGTTCGTCCCGAACGATATTCGAATGAAGTCTGCGAGGGCCTGTCTCGCTGTCAGAGCCGATAGAGCATGCGTTGGCCGGGATCTGGCGTTCGTATTATGATGACCGCTGCTGCAGCATACGTTCCATAGTGGTCGCCTCACTGATAAACTGGGCGACTGTCGTTGGTGGATTGCGCATGAGCCCAGCAAAAAGCTGTTCTTTTACTCCGCGCATCATATGCTTCACCTTCTTTTCCTTGGGCATGGCAGGGTCCACGCGCTTGAAGAGCCGAAGCATGTCCTCGACAAACATGGATACTCGTTCGTTCGGCCGCTGGTTTCTGCAGGATATGGCTTGTTCAGCCCTCTCCTTTCTCTCGGTGTTCCGAAATGCATCACGGGGCTGACGGCTAAACTCTTGCCAGGGTGCAAAGGGGCCCTCTTGGTTCTCGTACCACGTCTTCGCAGAATCCTCCAAGTAAAAGTAAACTCGGCGCAGCTTGCGAACATCGCCTCATTCCTTGATACAGGCAACCCGATCAAAGTGTTCAAGCCAGTCATCAACATCCTCGAAGATGTCTCCATGGAACGGCTTTGGTGTCTGTGGCGCATGAAAAACATGGGTGAGAAGAGAACCATGGGCATCGCTGGTTTGGACCGCCTGGCTTGTCATCGGAGTTGCCATCTTTCTGGGTGTCGATGTCAAGGGACCAAATTCAGGGGGTAACCCACGCAGGCGGCGGCTGCTTCTTGCTTTGGGAGATGTAGCTGTCTCCACGATGGCCGACACAGCCGAAGTACACGTACCCAGCACCTCCACCAGTAATGTCGCGAGCAAAAACAAGACCTGCAGCCAGGAGTTCACCCGAACCAGAGCAACGAAAACGTTCTCTTCTTCTTCGTAGCCCAAAACGGGTATTAGCCACAGCGGCTCGTTCATATCAAGTGGATCCTTATATGTGGAAGTGCTCACTTATATGGGATAAACCACGTATATATTTAGCACCATGATCACACTTTTATGCGGATTGCAATATATAAAAATTTGTACACAAAGCTGACTTGCTTATTTTCTACAACAATAAAAGTAATAAATATATATGTTTCTGCCTTGCAAAAAAAACTGAAATTTCATGTCAGCTTTGTGTACGTGATAGTTGCAACTATGCTTGCACTCGTGTAATTTAACTTGTAAATTTTTCATGACATTTAGGTTTGAAACAATATGTTGCAATTTATACGACGTAAATAATGTATACAGGAGCAAACATGTTTTGCAAGGAAGGAATTGTGTCAGGTCACAAAACGTATTGAAGCTCCTAAACCTCGCGATTATTATAGAGCAATCCTATGTAGTATTTTGTAAAAACGAAATGCATGCAACTTATACTGTTCACATTATTGCATTCTTTGGAGTGGCCAAAAGAAATGGTGATTTCAGTGCATTTTTAGCCTCCACATAGTTGGACAAAATTGCTGATTATTTGAAAGTTTTGATGGCTCTATGCTTTCTTTATATAACAAGATTTCAATTAATCCGGTTGACCGCTCATCTGCGATTGCTTTCAGCGGCCATTTACCCTAATTGCATGCACAGTGCAATGTTTAAGGGAGTGTTTTCCAAAACAAAAAAAGAACTTACCTGAATACAACTTGCAGGCACTATTATGATTACATTCAAGAAGGAAGGTGCACTAGTTTATTGCAAAAATACACCTTGCGTTTCCTTTGGCTATGTGTAATATTTTTCACTGTGCAGATAGTAAATTTTATCAAAATTTTATGATTTCACTAGTAAATGTATATTTTGGTGTAATGTTTGCAAGCATCAAATAAGTTTTGCGTCATACACATGTACATTAAGAAAGGTGCAAATGACTCACGTGAAACACATTTCATGGACCATTTATTGAAATGCTGAAGCTTTATGGCAACATTTACCGTAGGCTGCCGAATTCACAAATCTTCTATTTTGTGTGGGTGTGTCATTACTTGGTCGAGGTCACTAATGTGCACGTGCCATCATCAGGATTAGCTTAAACGTTGCCTTGCAAATAAAATTAGTATGATACATTTTCGTGGGCTGGCGTGATGCCTAAGCCAAACTGTACATTATGTAAACAGCCCCTTGCTGTGCAGGCGCGTAATGATTGAAACTGCTTGCGAGCATATCCTTTCAACACCAACACTGTGGTGCATTTCCTTATGAGATATGTATGCCGGTACATACCCACCAAACTGCGCAATTACACACTCGGGTATAAAGATTCATGGGCACCTGGACACTAGCATTTCATTCAATGTAGCCAGATATTTTCGGCTATGTCAGAAGGATATGAGTGTATTATTACTGTTGTTGTTATCATTGTTATTGTTGTTATTGTTATTGTTGTTGTTGTTGTTGTTGTTGTATCTCGCAAAACATCCAACGTTTCAATTCTGTATGCTGTCAATACTGTGTCGTTATGTAAGTTTTATGAGATCAGTGATATTGGTGTTCTTTTTGATAGCATGCTGAATTTTTTCTACATGCAGTAAATGTGCTGCCATGCGAGGCCTTCGTTCTTTTCTGTTGGCACAGCATCTCTCGAGAATCTGGTTCTCCTACAGCCTTCTACAAATTGTACACCACGATATGTCGTGCTTTACTTGAGTATTTATGCATATCTGATTTGGAATGGCCTTGCCAAATCTTGCAGAAGTACCACTGAGTGAGTCCAGAAAAACTTCATAAGCCTCCTTTACCCGCATCGTTTCACTTGAATACTTTCAACACTGCTAGAATATTATATTTGCCATCGCTTACCGGCCGGCAAAATCGCGCGGAGCTGTTATTTCTTCACAAGCTAGTTCAGGGTGAGATATCTTGCCCTTCTCGGTTGTAGTAATTTTCTAACTCCGCGTAAGTTATCCAGAGAGAATCGACCGTTGCATGTACCTGCCAGCTTCTTTCAACACTGAATCTTTTACAGAATACCGAGTCTCTCTAACGTCTACTTTCTTGATTCGTTATGTTTCTTATAGTCTACAGTCATTTTTTTTGTCAGTGAGGGCTGCCTTGTCCTAACGTAGGTTTGCACATGTGCAGATTCTTCTCTTTTCTGTCTTTTAGGAAGCCTTCCGCATGGTTGTGTATATTCCACATTATTTTTCAGTTCTATTTCATGAATATCTAGTGTTTTATTTGTTTTTCCAATTGTGCGTTGATTTCTTTTTGACTGCTAGTTTTTGTTGTTTTTATTGATTTGCTTTTCTGTGGGCAGTCTGTAACGTATTGTTTATTTCTGTTTCATTTTTGCGACCCTTTTCTTGTTCCTAGATACTTTAAAATGATTGATTGATCTTTGGTTGATTCAATATTATTATTATTATTATAAATGCTTGAGAAATAAGATGAGAATCTGGCTGGAACGCGTCTTAGTAGCCAGCGTACACAAAGCAGTGATTTCAGCTCCACGGAACGCCTGTCTCCGAGGTACAGCACGTGCAGCTTTCAGGGCCCAAGGGAGGAAGTTGAGGTCCATTGTCCCAAAAAACTCGCCTGACTGCACTGAAGCTGTCGGCTGCAGTCAGACGGGTGGAAAATTTGGAAAAAGTTGTTTGAAAAAGCGCGCGTAAGTGCCGTGCAGCCCTGCAGTGGGCTACAGCAGTCTTTCGAAACAGCAGGAAAGAGAGTACCGCGGCCCATTCAGAGTAACGACGCAGAAAATAGTTTGTGCGAACATTCAGTCGTATGGTAGTATTATTTCGTCAATAATTGTTAAAAAATGTAAGGTCGTTCGCCAATAAGCCCAGGAAAATTTAGTTCAATTGAAAAACACGGAATCGGAACGGAATCGTGGCTGCACCGTGATATCAGCGACTGTGAAGTATTTCCAAGTGACTTTGTCGCGTACCGCAAAGATAGACCAAGCCATGGGGGCGGTGTATTCTTACTTGTGCGAAGTTCTTTGAAAATCTGCTGCCCTCGACATTCAGAGTGACATTGAATCTGTTTGGTGCACGATTTCCCTAGATGATAATTCTTCATTCGCTGTAGAAGCATTTTATCGACCCCCAAACTGGGACTACAAAACACTTCAGTCGTTAAATGAGATTATCTCGGAAGTTTCAAACCGAACATTCCTTCTTGCTGGGGATTTTAATCTGCCAGACTTAGAATGGCATGATGAAATATGCGTACGAGGCACTGGGTGCCGCGCAATTATAGAAATGAAAAATATAACAGACAACTACGGCCTTACCCAGTTTGTTACTTGCCCAACTAGAAATAATAACCTTCTTGACCTTGTGTTCTCAAATTCACCCAGTTTGGTGAATAATGTCAATGTTATTCCAGGAATCAGCGACCACATGGCTGTTGTTGCAGAAATAAAAAAGAATGTAAAAACACCCCAAATAGTGCGGCAAGAAGGTTTTTCTGTTCAGTAGGGGTGACTAACAAGAATAGTCGAAAAGCTAGAAGATTATTTGCCCGTGTTTGAATGCCTAGCTGAACACTACAGTATGAATGATTTATGGCTTAGCTTTAGGGACAAGTTGTTAGCACTCGCAGATAAGTATATACCTGCGAAACAAGCCTGAAAGCTTCGTAAACGCAAGAAGCCATGGATGACGTCCGGTATTTTGAGAATAATCCGGAAAAGGCGACGGGTTTTTGGTAAATCAAAGAAATCTGGAAGCAGTGACCACGTGAAAGAATTACAAGCGTTAACGGAGCAGTATAAATCATGTGTGGAAAGCGCAAAAACGAAATATTTCGAAGGGCTCAGCAATAAAATGAAAACTAATTCAAAGTGTTTCTGGCATTACATCAAAGAGTGTGGGGCTGATCATGTGGGAGTGGCTGAACTAAACTTTAATAATATGGTTGTAGTTGATGAGAAAGCAAAAGCTACCTGTTTAAACATATATTTCCAGTCTGTGTTCTTGCCCAAGCTTGACGTTCCTTCAAAACCACACCCAACCACGATTCCGCTGATGCTACTGGTAGAACTGAGTGTCCATGGCATATGTTCTCTTCTAGAAAACCAAGATGAATCCAAAGCAGTTGGTTCTGATGGCATCTCTCCTGTATTCTAAAGCGATGTGCACTGCCAATTTCCCTTTACCTCTATATAATTTATTCAAAATCCCTTTCAACGGGAACTCTACCCGAAGATTGGAAAATTTCTCATGTTGTTCCGGTTCATAAGGGTGGCTCAAAAAAAGATGTAACAAATTACCGACCCATTTCATTGACGTCAGTGGCATGCAAAATTTTCGAGCACATTTTATCCAAGCACCCATCTTACTGCTAATAATGTATTAATAAATGAGCAGCACGGTTTTCGTAAAGGTTTTTCTTGTACGACGCAACTTGTAGAGTTCTTTCACGAGCTGGCTTCCAACGTTGATGAAGGTGGACAAACAGATTGTGTTTTTAGATTTTCGAAAGGCCTTTGACACCGTGTCACACTCCCTTCTCCTGGCTAAATTACAGACTGTAAATTTTGATCCAAATGTGTTCATCTGGATAACCAATTACTTGGTGAACAGGCGTCAATGCGTTCTTTTAAATGGAAAATGTTCATCCTATGTTAACGTTACATCAGGCGTGCCCCAAGGCTATGTCCTTGGGCCTCTCTTATTTCTTATTTTTGTAAATGATATTTCTGTGGGTATTTCGTCGTGCATGCGTTTATTTGCCGACGATTGTGTGTTATATCGACAGGTTCAGAACGAAGGTGACTGTGCTTATTTGCAAAACGATTTGGATTGTATTGCACAGTGGTGCCAGAAGTGGCAAATGACGCTTAACCCCAAAAAGTGCGTTCATATGCGTGTTTCCAAAAAAAAAGAAACCAATAGTAACGGCGTACACCATAGATACGCATACTGTTATTACCGAACCAACATGCAAATATCTTGGCGTTGTTTTATCGCAAGACTGCTCATGGAATGCCAATGTGGATCACGTTGCTGGCAAAGCGGCAAGGGCTCTAAACTTCATTCAGAGGAACCTAAGATTGGCACCCCGAACATTAAAAAATACAGCCTATCTCACATGGATTAGACCGATTTTGGAATACGCATGTCCTGTGTGGGACCCGATGCAGGCGAACTTGATTGATAAGCTTGAAAAAATACAAAACAGAGCTGCGCGGTTGGTTTTAGGGCGGTACGAGCGGAGAGATAGCTGCAGTGCTAAGAAAGCTGAATTGGGTTGGGAATTGCTTTCTTTACGCAGGAAAACACTGCGTTTGAAGTTTTAGATGCGGAAGCATCTTATACTCGCGCCTTGTAGTGCGCCGTCCGCACCGCTTCTCGAACATTCGACAGCTGACGCGCGCGCATGCGCCATCGCGCCCTCGCCCACCATCTGTGCCGCGCGCGCTTCTCCATCGAGAACATTCGACAGCTGACAGTGCATGCGCCGTCGCGCCGTCGCCATCTGTGCCGCGCGCGCGCTTCTCCTTCGAGAACATTCAACAGCTGACAGTGCATGCGCCGTCGCGCTGTATATATACTCAAGGTCGGCGCTCACTCGCTCAGTTGCCGCTCGTCGGTTGGTTTGTACGGCGCGTCGACGTCCAAGGTCGCGGGGAAATGAATTCCAACAAATCCACAAACACAATGATCGACGTCCCTTCGACCAGCGCCGTCCTTTCGCATACGTGTGTACGTGTTCCCTCATTTAACACCCCCTCCTACAACCACGTTAACCAATTTAGCCATCGACCCAAGTAAGTCGCAATTTAACACCCCATTTCACAACCACGTTCACCAATTTAGCCATCGACCCAAGTAAGTCGCACTTTAACACCCCGTTAACCAATTATATGCTGCTCATCCTCCTCAGTGTTCCCCCGAGGGAAGCTGCGGGCAATTTTTTTATTTTCTGTTTTTCATGGGCGGACTGGGATTGACCGTCATAACTATTTCAGTGAATATAGCTACATATCTAGTCGACATGGCCACCGACGCAAAGTGAAAGAGTATCGAGCAAGAACGACCATGTTTTATAATTACTTTTTTGTGATGACCATTAGAGATTAGAACCGGCTGCAAGACAAGCAAGTGTGCTGTATAAACAAAGAATTGTTTTATTCCAGTCTGTAACCCCCCTGCTGTAACGCCTTTGAGCAAAGCGGGGCACTCACCGAATAAAGAATAAAGAATAAACACGTAAATCATTCATCACAAAGAGTAATTTATGTTTTATTGTCAAGCCTGCACTGTATCCATCCGCGCCATTGTTGCTTTTTTGCTTGCCGGAATCATGGATGCATGCTGATCGAGTTTGTCACTTTTCATTCCTCTTGCTCTTATTTCGTGTTCAGCTACTGCTCCAATTTCCACAAGATAATAACGCAGCTCTGAGAAATCTACTTCGCTGTACGTGGCGTAATTGTGGACGCACGTGGAAATGTTTTTGTGTGCGTGTTCGTATGTACGCCGCTGGATTGGTGATCGTCAAATTTTTGTGCGAAAAAATGGACACCAATGCTTGCGGGCAAGCGTTCCTTCAAAAATTCTCCCAAAAGCAGTACGAATGGAAGTGGTGGCGTTAAGGTGTGAATAGGTTACTAGGATTAACAGGCTCCTTGAAAGACAAGTTTTGGTAAAATGTTAAGGTAAGCTCATCAATTTTATTACCTTCGTACGTTGTCCATAAATATTATAATAACTCAAAAAACATAGCGCATTGCATGCTTGCTGAGTAAGTAACTTCATACTTATCGTGGTTACGTTATTAGGCTGTTTTGTTTAAGCAATACGACAACACTTTCTTTATTTAAACCAGACAGTGCTCTATTTAATCGAAAACTCTACACCATGAGAATGTGGGTTTCATGCTATTGCACTTTTCATAATATATTGATGTATATGTACTTGTATTGTGTTTTGCTCATTTTAACGCTAGAGGAATTGCCGAGGATAAATTACAACTTGTGCAATCGCAAATAAAAAACAGTTGCATATCTACAACTCCAAGGGTATCATGAGATTGATCAGCCCGCGTTTGAAATTGTTTAGCGTTTCAATTTGTTTTTCGTCTACGTTTATTTTGTTTTTATATTTACGTGTATTTTGATAAGGACACGCAGTGAAAATTTTCTCGCTAGTTTGGTTCTTCAAAGGAGGGTGCGATGCTCACGGATCGAAACGGAAAAGCTTAAGAATAGCCAATAATTTTGTTTCCACCACCTGCGATTCGTGAGATATAAGTGTAAGTTTGATTGGAATGCGTACATCACAGGCAAAATTATCGTTACTGATGTCGCAACATCGCGTGGTTATCTTGAGGAACTGCACATACGTGCATACATAGCTACACAAAATAATGTGATGTCATGTTTTATTCCGTGAGCACTGTAGATAGTTTTACGCAAGCCGACAAATAAACTGGTCTGATGCTTTAGGGCTTGCTACTGTGCGAAAAAACTGGGGGACCAATAAGCTCTGCTTTTCAGAGTTGAACGCGATAGCAAAATCCTGTTTTTTAGCGTAATTCAATTACTCAGTAAGTACTTTCTTGCATATTGATACTTGAACATTTTTATATGTGGAGTTGTAGTGCGTAATTGAAAATGTTGAAAGTGCCTCAATGAAGATATCGCATATGGCTGCATTTTGTGTAAAAAAAGGGCAGCATAGTTTCTATCATGAGCGATATTATGTTATAACTGCGTTGTGCGAAAAAATTGAAATTCAAAAGGAAGACACCTGGACACAGCGCACACTGAAAACTGAAACTTTGCTGGAGAAAACAGACATATATATTTGGTTACGAGAACAAGTGCGGTGAAAAAAAATAATTAGACGAGCAGACAAATTGTATTAATTATGTGTTTCCAGAAAACTACCTCAGCGGCATGCAACATAACCGAGAGTTCGGCGACACATGAATTACCAGTTTTGTTTATGAGATAAGCCTCTTAAATTTCCCGCGCTACCGTGTGGCTGAATCGAGCTTTAACTACCGTATCATCAAACAAGGGCACGCAGCCGCACTCTCTACAATGTGATGATTATTTAGAGTGGTTGTTCCTTAAGAGAAGCTTTGTGATCCACAATTACATAAACGAATCCTAAATAATACTTCCCGCACGACAGCGCAGTGCTGTACACCACACGATGTCCCCATCTTGAAAGAAAATGATTAGATGTTTGCTCATCTAATACTTTTTTTCCACCTCACGTGTTCTCGTAACCGCACACATATGTATGTGTTCTCCAATAAAGTTTCAGTTAGTGTGCGCTGAATACAGGTGTCTTCCTTTTGCACTTCAAATTTTTTCGCACAACTCAGTTAAGATGAATTAACAACTCGCCCAGCAGACCGTGCTTCTCAATGTTATGTGTGTATAATGTTTTATAACTTTATGCACCCTATACGCATTCGTGAGGGAACACGCGCAGTAACGTGCGTGCTTTCTGTAATAGTTGGCTGTATTTAGACCGCGAAGTCACTTTGGTAATAACGTGTTGTGATTCCCGATGACAATGCACGCTTGTATCATGCAATATTGCTGTGATATAAATGCTGTGTGGTAAAACCTGTACACAGGATGCGTGTATTTGTTTTAAGCATGACAGTTATTTTTCTTGCTTATACAACTAGAGAAAGTTATTCATGCTTTATTTGCAAGCAGATGCATATAGCTGTGTGGTAGAGCACTTGCTTGCCATGCAAATGGCCTGCATGATTTCGAGGATCACTCAAGCCCGAAAGTTTAGATTTGTTTTATTTGCACTCTTTCAATTTTCGGTTATGGGCAAGACGATTTTTCACTGAGAGCCACCGTTGCCTACGCCGGAATTTCTGCGGAACGAGGTCTTTACCGCTGTTACGTCATTGATGCATTATTGGCAGAACAGATAGTGGGTTACGTTTACAAAAGGCATTTTTAGTGTCCCCTTGGCAAGAAATATCGCTAAAAGCCTCCGTTCCCACGCCTAAAAAGACCTATAGGCAGCAGTTTTAGCAGTCACGCTATAGGCCATTCCTAGTCACAATAATTGTACATGACAAGCTTGCATACAAATCGCTTTTGACCGAACTCCTTAAAAGTTCATTATCAACTCAATTAAGTTATTGAATTCACATGCAGTTCATATGAAGAACAGCAAGTCAATATTTTGTTTTGACTCACAATGGATGCTCAATTGACACGCCAGAAAAGTTTTAAATAAACACACTGTGAAATATCTCTTTACGAAACTCAAATTGGGTGGTTTTACGCTATTCAAAATGGTCAAGTCAGAATCAATAAAACGTAGTATTTATGTCTCAGACCCTATTGACCATAGGTTCCAGATAAAAAAATCGCATGCAAGACTGGCGTACTTTCGAAATGATTTTTACCAAAAAAATCAGAGGATGATGCCAGCTGCCTTCTAGGATTGCCTCTACTATCTCAAATTATTTGTTTTCTCCATGTTAGATTTAGTCCGTTGCATTTTTGGTGTGTGACATTTTTTATTTATATAAGTATTTGTGTTGCAGATTGCGATTGAGGTGACTTTGATTATTTGTTTGGCTGACTGTGTATTTTTTGTAATCTACTTTTTGCAAACGCTCTTCCACTGTAATGCCAATTGGTGCTGTGGGTAATGCAATAAATAGATAAAAAAGTGTCAATAAAAATGAAATATTTAAGCACGAAGAATGTATCTCTTCAGAGATTGTGGACTAACAGTGACATGTGCCCACCACAAACTTTAAATATGTTGCCAAGTTACATTTTAGAAATTAGTTCTTGAGAATATCTCAAGATATAATGAGGATAACATAATTGAACAAGAATATTGAGGGGGTATATACTGCCTTTGTTTTGGAGACGATGGTGACTGCATGCAGACCTTTCAACAAAGAGCTATATTTCTAGCTGAAGAATGATTTGTGTGGCTATAATTTTTGCCGGCGACACAAGCTGAACACATATACATAAGTCATCTGAATAGCTATATGTAAAGGTATGCTTATTAGGCCATATATGAAAGCATCCATATAAGACCTTGTATAAATGCTTGTAAATATAGCCATATGTAGATGATGGCCATATATGACCATATACAGCAACACCCACCTAAGAGTATATAATGCCCATATATGGCTACTACAGGAATTGGACTTATCAGGTTATATAGGGCCCATATATGGGGATTCCATTAAAAGTCTGATATGCCCAATTCTTGATGTAGCTATATATAGGGATTTTTATATAAGTCTATATATATAGGATTTTGCAAGGAAAGGACGCTCTCAGTCCGAGCAGTGATTGTCGCTGCATTGGAAAGTTGAAGTACGGCCCTGTAGAATTTGCGAAATTTCCACAGACTTCGGAGGGGCCGATGGCACAGCAGGGTTGGTAGCATGGTGATATAGCAGTATGGGTCGAGTAGGACGAACACCGTGGCGTTGATGCTCACGTCGCGTAACTGAGTCGACCTGCGGAGCAGCCAGCTATTGCAACACGCGGTCGACGCGCTCCTCTTTTCTGGCATGTTCCAACGCTGACTGGACAGTGAAAGCATCCCCCATCTGGATCAATGACCGAAGTAGGTAGGGGTCATGCAGGCCGTGCAGAACTTGGTCCTGTATCATTGTATCCGCAGCGGTGCCGAAATCGCAGTTGTTGACCAACCGCCGCAGCAGTAGAATGAATTGGATGGCAGTCTCGTCCGGCTCGTGAACTCTCCACCGGAATCGGACACGTACGCAGAAAGCGTCTTCAGGTGGCGCGAAGTATGCGTCCGCAAGGGCTAAAGCCTGCTGTTACGTGTCGCTAGTTCCGCCATCTCCAATTCTGCCATATCCTTCCACTCTAAGCGCATTGAGCAGCAACGCCTTCTTTTCGTCTAGCATAGTGTCCGGGGCCGCCGCATCAAATTACACTGGCAAGACACGACGCCAAGTCTTCCACAGAATCAAAGGCACGCCAGGGCATTGTAGGAATGGATGTGGTGGAATTGCGGAGAACATGCTGCTGCCGAGACATACCGGATGCGGCAGAAATAAAGGTGGAGCCGCCCCATGTCTGGTTTGGATTCTGGAAGGTCTGGATTCTGCAGCCTCGCTGTTAATGAAATGGTGATCCGCAGAACTGGAGTATCGGTGGGCTGTATCCAGGGTGCTGAACATGGTAGCACTAGTAGCAAATAGTCGTATGCCCACCTTGGCCGGATGCACGCGGATCCCATCTCCATTGCTAAAAGGTAGTATCATGCGGCGGAAGTGCCTCATGGAGAACACAAGGCATGGCGCTGAAGCGCCGGCCGACACGAGGTACGCAGCAGTCGGCAGCCAAGAAGGAACTCCTTTTAAGAGCGAATGCACTTTATAAGCGACCCTGAATCCACCGTCCACGGTGCGCCTCCTCCTCTCTCCTAGCAACGGCGCGAGGAGTGGAGAGGAGCGTTTGTAGCAATGGTGCAGCGACATCACACACCACGTGAATGTGCGCGCTGCGCGCGACGCCCTCCGCTCATGGCTACTCGCGCCCGCGCAGCCACGATTTGCTCGAGATCGGCAAGTCGTCATAGGTATGGATCCATCGCAGGCATCAACCTCGACTGCAATACCTCCAACAACAAGTAAAACGCGATCAAACACGAGCATTGCACGCGTCATTGAAGATGCCGTGCCGTTTGAAGACAAGGCAGCGCGGCGAAGGGCCCGTGATGCCGAGCGCAAGCGGGCGAAGCGGGCCGTGGACATAAACTTCATTATTGTGCGAATTTACTGTCACATATACGCCTTAAGTCACCAAGATTTTCCGTAAGGGTCTATTAGTTCCTCAGAATCGCAATGTGATCACACGGGGGAGTTTACGTTACCTCACTGGCGAATGCCAACGGATTTAACTTTACTCACCCACATAGCATCACCCCGTGCATTCACACTTAACCATGTTCACCCTCGGGTAAATGCTTGGGAGTTTTTTATATAAACAAGCATTACTATATTTACATATTGTAAAGCAACGTTTTTGGCTGCAAGACACTTCTTTTACTTGCCGAGCCTCTGCCGCACAACATAAGTCAGACTGATGATGATGAGTATGTACATATAAGATGACGCGTACGAATAATACTCACACTTATTTTCCCCCCACGTGTAAGCGGCCAGCCCAGACGCGTCTTAGATGGAAACGGAACGTCGAACGAATGGCTTCAGACGCAATACGTGGACAATCTCCGAACCACGACAGCGACGATCTGAAGAAAGGTCGATGGGAGTGACACGATAGTTCACTGGGGACGTTTGTTCATTGATTGTATATGGTCCAATGAAGCGTGACTGAAACTTGTCACACAATCCTGGAGTACGAATGGGCGTCCAAAGCAACACTTCATCCCCCGGACTGAAGGAGACGTCGCGATGAGAGCTGTCGTAGCGTTGCTTGCGATCTTGCTGATTGGCTTCTGTATTAAGGCGAGCCCGTTGCCGGCATTCTTCGAGTCTTGTGAGGAACTGCTCTGATACGGTTGCCGAGGCGTCGGTTGGCACATTTAGGAAAGAGACGTTGATGGTGAATGTTGGTGAACGGCCGTACACGAGGTAGAAAGGCGAGTAGCCAGTAGTTCTTTGAACAGCGGTGTTATGGGCAAACGTCCCAAAAGGCAAAATTGTATCCCAGTTATTGTGGTTTGATGCGATGTACATCGACAGCATGTCTGTTAGTGTCCGATGAAATCTATTCTGGCAGCCCATTAGTTTGGGGATGGTAAGCTGACGTCGCCTTATGTACTGTGCCACAGGTTGTGAGCAGGCTTCGATTAAGGTAGACAGGAACGTCTTGCCGCGATCATTCAGAAGGACGCGAGGGGCACCGTGACGCAATACAATGGCGTTGAGAAAGAAGTCTGCGACGTTTGAAGCAGAACTTGCGCGTAGTGCAGCAGTCTCTGCGTACCGTGTCAGGTGGTCGACAGCAGTCACAATCCAACAAGTACCTGCTGGCGTGATGTGGAGAGGTCCGAGTACGTCAATGCCAACGATGGCAAATGGAGTCTCGGGACACGGGATAGGTTGCAGAAGGCCAGCAGGAGACGAAGTTGGTCGCTTCAGCCGTTGACACAGATGGCAAGATGCAACGTACATGGCCACAAAGGTAGAGATGCCTGGCCAGAAGAAACGGTTTCTGATGCGGCTTTGAATTTTCTGAAATCCCAAGTGGCCTGCACATGGGTCGTCGTGAAAGGCTTCGAGGACTTGATAACGTAGAGAACGCGGAAGTACTGGAACCCAATGGTGTCCATCAGTAGTGTAAACATAACGATGGAGCACATTGTTATCGAGCTTAAATTGCCGTAGTTGTCGGCGCAATCTAGCATTGGGAGTAGGCAATACGCCATTTAGGCATTGGATAATGCGATTGCAATAAAGATCATCACGCTGGCGTGTGGCGAACTCGGTGTAGCGATTTGAAGCCGGCGTGTCGATAGCCGCAAGGTGTGATATTGTGAGGGGTGACGCGGTGTCTTGCCCACCAGACGAGCAATAAGCTGACGTACTTGATGATGAAAGCGGAAGGGGGCAGCGAGAGGAGAGAATCTGCATCTTGGTGTCTTTTGCCAGACTTATAGATGACGTCAAAATCTTACTCTTGTAGACGGAGCACCCAACGACCGAGGCGACCAGACAAGTTTCTCAGTGTCGAGAGCCAGCACAAGGCGTGGTGGTCTGTAATAACCGTGAAGTGGCGTCCGTAAAGATAATTTTTGTATGGCCCAAACGACAGCAAGGCACTCCTGCTCAGTTATGGAGTAGTTCTGTTCAGCAGCCGTAAGAGCACGACTAGCATATGCTATAACTCTTTCCCGTGAAGTGGCATCCCTCTGTAGAAGAACTGCACTAATGCGATGGCCGCTCACGTCGGTGTGCAGACATGTAGGTGCGTTCTCGTCGAAATGGCACAGAACAGTGTCGGACGTTGAAGCATTCTTGAGGGCTTGAAAGGCACGCTCGCAGTCATCGTTCCAAGCGAAAGTTGATACGGATGTGAGCAGCTTGTGCAGTGGCGACGCGATGGCAGCAAAATGACTAATGAAGCGGCGAAAGTAAGATGCCAGGCCCAGGAAACTTCGTAGGTGTTTCTGGTTTTCTGGCCGAGGGAAGCGTATCACGGCAGCAAGCTTGTCAGGATGTGGACGAATGCCATCTTTGCTGACAAGGTGACCCAACACCTTGATGTTCTTGTTGGCGAAATGGCATTTTTTTGTTAAGCTGAAGTCCAGCACTAGAAATACACGTCAAAACTTCGTCCAAACGATCAAGATGCTGACAAAAAGAAGATGAAAAAATGACGATGTCATCTAGATAACAGAGACATGTTTTCCATTTTAGGCCGCGTAGAACTGTGTCCATCATGCCTTCAAACGTGGCAGAAGCGTTACATAAACCGAATGGCATGACGATGAACTCGTACAGCCCGTCTGGTGTTGCAAAAGCAGTTTTTTTCTTTGTCCGCTTCGTGCATAGGTATTTGTCAATAACCAGACCGTAAATAGAGGCTGGAAAAAAATTTAGCGCCTTGCAGAGAGTCAAGTGCGTCGTCGACTCGTGGCATCGGGTAGACGTCTCTACGCGTGATCTTATTAAGTGCTCGATAATCGACAAAGAATCGCACCGAACCGTCCTTCTTTCGGACTAGCACTACAGGTGATGACCACGAGCTGGACGAAGGCCGGATAACATCTCGTTTGAGCATATCAGCAACGTTGTCCTCGATGATTTTCCGCTCTGCGGATGACACTCGATATGGGCGGCGGCGTACGATTGTATTGCTTTCCGTTTCAATTCGATGCATGGCGACAGAAGTGCGACCCAGAAGCTTGGAAGATACATCAAATGAAGCGCTGTGTTTTTTAAGCATACCCAAACGTTCTTGCTTTTGCGCTGACGTTAGATCGGGATTTATTGTGGCTGTTAAAGCAGCCGTCGTAGCATCGTCATCAGTACTCGTAGAGAAAGATGGCGAGTCTGCTAGAGAAAGTGGTTCGGTATCTGTGAAGCAAACCACACTGGTGCCCTGGGGCAGTGCAACAGGTAGCGAAGTGTGGTTAACTGCCGTAACTAATGCTCTGCCATCGCGAAAGCGCACCAGGCTAGGAGCGATGGTAAGTCCACCAGAGATGTAGCGTCCACACGGTGCTATGAACACATCACCAGTACCGATCTTATCAGATGTCAGGGTCAGAATATGCTCATTACCTGTAGGAATAAAACATTCATCAGCGGTGACAAAACGCTGGCTATGGGCACAGTTATCAGACGAAAGCGCAGTATCTGACATGCGAATGACCCTCTGACGGCAAGATATCACGGCTGAAGCTGAGGAGAGAAAGTCCCATCCGAAAGTGAGCGCATTGGTACAGGATGACAAAACGACGAACTGTATATGGTGAAGGATGCCCTCAATAAACACTCGTGCTGTGCAAACACCAGAAGGCTGAACAAAAACCGCATTAGCACAGCGAAAGGGAGGGCCCTCATACGGTGTCTTCACTGCGCAAACGGGAGCACAAGTCCACACTAATAACTGAGAGCGATGCACCTGTGTCCACCAAGGCTTCAGTCCATATACCCTCAACACACACTGAAAGTACATTTGAGGGGCGTTCCGGAGGAGTTCGATGCAGTCCGCAGAATGCAGCTTTCCCTCCTGAAGCTTCACAGTTTAGTTTTCTGGGCGATGATCAGACGCCGTGGTAGCCGGACGAAGTGGTGACGAGGAACGGCGCATAGGTGACGGGGAGTGATGGCGCGAGGAGCGGAAGGTACTGGCTGCATCGAAATGTTGTGAAGAGGATGAGCGGCGTTGGTAAAGTTGGTATGGGTGACGATGTTTTGGAGCCGGAGCAAACTCCTCCCTCTCGAAGTCACCATAGCCACGCCTTTCGTCTTGTTGACGTCGACGACATAACCGTGAGATGTGGCCGCGTATTCCGCAATAGTAGCAAATTGGTCTAGATGGACGCCAGGCTTGGAAAGAATTAGGCGTTGCTCTAGGGGTGAGGACATTTAGTGAAGGCTGCAAAGTTGATCCATACTGTGGTGATTGCGGAGGAGGTGACGCTACGACCACCTGAGCGTACGTCGGTTTTGGAGTGGTATGCGAGCTCGGAAGTTGCTCACACGTCATGGACGCTAGTTCCTCCCTCAAAATGTTGCGGAGGCTGCCTGCAGAAGGTGTCATGTGGAGCTCACCAGATGACGAGGTGGCCTGAAGTTGCAGCTCCTCGCGGATCATAGACCGTATCAGCCCACGGAGCTCACCGTCATGCGTTGGCCTGATATCTGCTGTTTCAGGTTTAAACGTATCAGTTGGAGGGCATCGAGTCGCTGACACGTACTGATGATATCGGTGACAGTGGTCGGGTTCTTTGCCGCCAGAGCGTTATATGCGATGGCGCCTATGCCCTTGAGCAAGTGGCGAACGCGGTCATGCTCCGCCATCGAGCTGTCGACGCGACGGCATAGGGGAAGAACATCTTCAGTGCATGATGTATAGGACTCGCCGGAGTGCTGGACATGGTCAGCAAGCTTCCGTTTGGCGATATCTGCACGTAGAGATGGGTTGGCAAATATCTGACGAAGCTGCTGCTTAAAGGTAGGCCAGTCTGAGAAATACAGCTGATGGTTGAGAAACCATGTCTTGGCGACACCCGTCAGATAGAACGGTACGCGGGACAGCTTGACAGAATCATGCCAATAGTCAAGCGCACTCACACGGTCGTACTCGTCCAACCAGTCTTCAACGTCTTCACCGCGAAGGCCGGCGAACTTCTGTGGATCTTTTTGAAGGCGGTGACAGTGCAAGAAGGCATTCCCAGGGGTGCAGGCGGGGTGGATGGTGCCGTGTTGTTGTGCTCGTCTTGCGACATGACCGTAGGCTGACTGCACAGACGGCGACCCGACCGGAGCTCCAGGGATAGTTCGGAGTGGAAAATAACGAAAAAGCGCTGCAGGGAGAGAACCAGGGGACCAGAAAGCACTCTCCACCACTTTTAACGCAACGTTTTTGACTGCAAGACACTTCTTTCACTTGCCGAGCCTCTGCCCCACAGCATAGGTCAGACTGATGATGATGAGTATGTACATATAAGATGACGCGTATGAATAATACTCACAATATGTACAACATCCTCTAGACGTTAGCCAATAGGCTCCAAAACCGGAACCGAAACCCTGATACGACACCCGAGTTTGATTCCAGTTCTGTGGGTAATTTGTATGCTAATGACGCATATTTGGACGAATGTCCAAATATACATCCAAATGTGTAGATGGACGAATGTCGAAACGTTTTATAATTCTGATAAAAAGAATCAGTTCAGGCAAACTGATGAGGTAGTGCTTTGAAAGCATGAAAGTTAGGCTTTTCTTCTGCAACTTTGTCAGCGCCACCTACAGACAGGCTGCCTCCAGGCTGTCATGCGTTACGGCAGGCCGCACATACCCAGGAAAAATTTACTTCAAATCCCGGTTAAACTTTTTGACGGCTATTCTTAAGGCCACTGAGAATAGGGCCGTGAAACCTCATCAATTATTATCATATAATGGCAGAACCGTACACGGCGCGTGTTTTCCTACATAAACTCGACTTCGTCTCACCATCTTCAATTTGCAGCAGCCCTGCGCATCTATAGGTGTGCTTCGATGAGCACAAGCCAGCTGAAGACGCGAGATTGCGTGAGCAGCACGCGCGTGAGGCATCATGATAAAAAAAGCTTGTACTTGTTGCCTACTTTATCCGCAAATAATACATAGAAAAAACAAACGCCAGGCCTGTGTGGAAGGCGTAGCACAGTCACAGCGAAAGCTAGAACAGTGGCCTTATAAGATTCTTCCCCAAACACTCTTTCGGTAACTGCTACAAGCACACTTGCCGGGTACCCACTACGGCAATATTAATCATAATTTCTGGGTAGTAGGCGAGCATTTTTTTGCTGTTCTTCGTCATTCTTCTGAGAAGCGTGGTATCCGATTAACACTTGCAAGGAATTTTGTGCCAATTGTTCATGTAGAGGATGACGACGATGAGGAATTACGACTGAAGTGGGTATGCGCACAGTTATTCTATGTGATCAAGCGTTGTGTGGAAAATTTCTAATATAAGGTACAGTGTTGCCTATCCCCCTAGTGGGTATGAGCCAAGATTTAGGCGACAAGACATGACAAGGAACAAGCGTTCCGAAAGGGTTGGAGCCTTGGAAAACTGATTCGTTACAACATTCACATTATGTAACGCCTGTTCGTTCCTCTGCTGTTATAAAACTCTTTATTACTCGTATTAAAGCGATTTTTTTCCGACGTCAAGCCTGCCTAACGCAAGTTTGCGAACAAGGCCAAAGCAACGGTGCGAGTCACTGCGAGAAACATAGGCTGGCAAGCAGTGGACCACGGTTCGAGCCCCACTGAGTCTTTGGTTTTTTCCTTATCTTGTGCGATAGTAGTTACGGACACCAGCGGCGGCAGACAACTATGGCGCCACGCGTGCCCCATGTTACAATCTCATAGCAGCTTTTTCCGTTAAGCTGGCTAGTAATTGTGCCAGAATTCAAGCTCAAACTAGACAGAAAGAAGATATGGGGCTAACTTTACATTTTTGTCGCCTTGTGGGGCCTGGTACTTGCCGATTAAGCTCAAAGCAGCCACAAACTCCTAGGAACCCTCCTTATAACCACCAGTTGCTTCAGAAGGATTCACTTTTTAAAAATCGTTTTGTCTCTCTCTCTCTCAGAAGGATGCGGTCATTTTTGTGCGTAAGAAGAAATGATATTAAGGACTGAAGCACCGAGAGCGCTTGAAAGTTATAAATCAAGCATTACAATAATTATGAATTACGAACTGGGATTCTTTTTTATACTTATATTGTCTCGTTGCTGTGACGCTGATTGATGCGGCAAACCGTAGCGTGTATAAATGAAAGGGAAATTTTTTCCTGGCGATTTTGGGCCCCACAAAACGATTAGCGCGTTAACTATTGCAGCTGGAGCACGCTCTAGCCAGTTAAGTGCGCTCCTGTAAACTTGACAGTTAAAAAGCGACTTCCGGTGCTTAATAACGGAGTGCGCTCTATGCGCTTCGACTTAGCGATGGTGCACGAGAGCGTGCGCCTAGTGTGACTACCAGAAAAACCACAATAACGTGCTTCCGGCTTTTTTCCCGACTCGTTCCTACTGCCGCCAACAGCCACACTGGCACCGCCGCGGTGTCGCGCCTCCAAAGGCAGTCGGCTGAAATCGCGGTTAAGTTAAGCTCCGAAGCATTCCGCTGCAGATGTCGCACCCGAGCGCACTCGGGTGTTGTTCTTCAGAGTTCGGAGCGTGCTAACTTAACGAGCCCAATACATCCACGTAACAATAATAACAAGTAGAGCTGTTATCTATAGGGGAAATGCATCGGCTTTCAATGTATACGCGTCGTTGTACATTCCAGCGTAATCTCTCTAGTGCTCGCGTAAGCTCTGTAGAATATTTTTACGTATGAATAATGGCACATATTACGCCGTTCGGCTGGGCGCAAGCTTGATGTTAGCTATAAGATCGGTGCGGCCACTATATGCTGACCACCTACGAGCCTGTCCACGTGTCTACGATGTAGGTCCTGACGAATGCTATAAAATGCCGGCCGTTATCTGCATCGTGGTCTTATGTTCTGATCGTTGTACTGTTTCGATCCTTGTGGAATAAAGCAGTAAGACCCCTGCTCTCAAGTTCGCCTGGTTTCCGTCTTCCTGGGTGAAGTTACAACATTGGCGACGAGGATCTTGGGAATCGAACTACGGATTTAACCCCCACTATTAAGGCGAACAGTGGGGTTCTGGTTCACCTTCTGAAGTTTTCACCGGAGAAGGGTTACGTTGACATCTACGTGCAACGCTTCGAGGCATTTGTCACTGCTAACAAGAGAGGCAACAAAACGAAGCAGCAAATGTTCTTGACGCTTATAGGAGAGACCACGTTTATCATACTTCAAAATATTATTTTCCCGAAAACTTCCATAGAAGCCAGCTACGAAGATGTTGTGAAGACTCTGCTAAACCACTACACGCACAAGCGTCCTGTCGTAGTGGAACGGCACTGGTTCTACCGGAGAGACTAGCGCCCAGGTGAAAGCATAAGTGACGTCGTTGTGGAACTCAAGAAGATGGCAGCCACGTTCAACTTCGGCACGTTTCCTGAAGAAGCGATTCGGGACCACCTCACTGTGGGATTACACAACGACGTCATCTGGTACAAGGTCCTCGCGACGGAAGAGAATGACCTCACTTTCGAGAAGGCTTACAGTGCAGCGCTAGGAATGGAAGTATAGCGCAAGGACAGAAAAAGGAAGTCCGTAGCCACAACGCGACCAGCAGCGCCGGTGTCTCTGAAGACAAAGTCAACTGTCGACGCCAATTTTTGGTACAAGGTAAAAAGAACTGTTACATGTGTAGATTAACAGATGGCCAAGCGGCAGTGACTACCGTGAACAGTAGGCCATCAGGCCCGCGAAGAACAGAAGAACATGTTGAGCCCTTTGCCCAGAACGAACTGTCGTTTATTGTTTCCAAAACGCCCCCCTCCCGCTGCGCCAAGCTTGCACAGCTCAACACAACTATCAGCGCCACGTGGGGGCACTGCTTTTGAGCTATCATTGTAACACTCCTCCCCTCTTAGGTGGAAAACTACGGGGAGTACCTATTCACCAGTTTCCTAGTCCTCGTGCCACGTCGTAACTTCGGCGTGCTAGGCGTAGGCATGACAGAGTCACTTTTCACGTGCACACCACTGTTGAGCGCAGTCCCGGCACTCTCCGTGGTACAGCTGCTCCCAGAGAAGCTAGTTCCAGGCAGCTCTTCCTGATGAGGCACTTCTGGAACAGCTGGTGCATAGCGAAAAGGCGGCTCCAACTGTGGTGGAGCTGCAGCGATAGCAGTTTTAGGAGAGGCCAATGTTTCTGTCTGCACAAGGCGCAAGTGATTGCTGTGTCGGTTTCCCAAGGTTACTTCTTAAAAACGGACACTGGCTGATGACGGAGTGACGTCCACGACACTGACAGGCAACCAGGGTGTACTCCTGCGAAAGTTTCGCGCGTACACATCATCACCTGGCTGCAGTGATGGAGACTGCTGGGACCCTCTGTCAGCATACAACTTCTGCTTGAGTTGTTTGAGGAATACAGATGCCTGCAGGCTTGGCCTGAGGCCATCCAACGGAGTCTTGAACATTCTTCCTGTCAAGAGTTTACACGGTGGCCGACCTGTCACTTCATGTGGTGTGGTCCCATAGTGGAACAGAAACCTGGAGATCTGTGTTTGGAAGTTCCCAAAACCAAACTTCTTGAGTTTGTTCTTAACAGTTTGTACAACTCGTTCAGCTGCATCATTTGAGGCAGGGTGATACGGCGGTACAAGTATGCGGCGTATGCTATTTCGAGTTAAGAACTCTAGGTATTGGACACTGGGGAAGGCAGGACCGTTGTAGGAACCTATGACATCAGGCAGGTCATGCTGAGCGAATGCAATTCCCAATGCAGAAATGGTAGCTTCTGCTAATGTGGAAGACACAGGAAAGAGTTATATCCATTTTGAGAACGCATCTACGATAACCAAGAATGTGTTACCTAGGAATGGTCCCCAAAAATCAAGGTGAAGCCTTGACCAAGATCGCTGTGGAAAAGGCCACTGCGTCTGCTGAACCGGCTGTGCAGCTCGATGTTGAGTCTAGCACGTAGCGCAGCTCTTCACGCTGTTGGCAAAGTCATTGTCAATTCCTGGCCACCTAACATGGCTCCTGGCAATCATTTTGCTCTTCTCGATACCCGGGGGGCTGGCAAGAAGAACACCAATAACGGGAGCCTACAATGACTTAGGGGTCACTACTCTTGATCCCCAGAGTAGGCAACTCTCATGGAGACTGAGTTCTGAGCTTCTGGTAATGAAAGCGTTCCACTCTGGTCCTACTGGGAGGCTTTCTCCTTTCCGAACAGCAAGAACAACATGGCCCAGAACTGGGTCATTTCGTGTGGCTTGGGCCACAACACTTGGTGAAAGGATTCTCGGATATGCCTCTTCTAGCAAGAAGACTTCAGCAGGTCGTGGTAATGTAGTAGTGTCAGTTGGGAGAGGCAGTCTACTAAGAGCATCAGTGTGGCCGAGCTCTTTGCCAGGCTTAATACAAGATCGTATTTGTAAGCAGAGAGCTTCAGAGCCCACCTGAACACTCGAGGTGAAGCTTGCACGGGAACGGGCTTGTTGGCACCCAGTAGTCTAAGAAGTGGCTTGTGGTCAGTGTGTGCTTCGAATGAGATGCGCCACAAGTACTGGTGGAACCGATCCACATCAAACAGTAAAGCCAGTGCCTCCTTCTCATGTTCACTGTAGTTTTGTTCTGCTTTTGACAAGCTCCTCGAGGCAAAAGCAATGGGATGTTCCCCACCATCAGCATCTTTGTGCGCCAGAACTGCACCTATACCATAAGCCGATGTGTCACAGCTGAGGCAAACAGGCTTGGCAGGGTGGAAATGCACAAGAACTGGAGCTAATGTCACCAAGTGCTAGCAGGATTTGAATGCATTGCCAAGGCCATTCCATTGGGAATTCCATTGCCAGGGCGGTCTGCACGGCCTCGTCGAAAGTGAGGTCCGGTTTTTCCAGAAGTCTTGTCTGGACATCCACGTTGTTTATGCTATGCACGATGTGGTCGCACAGCATGTTTTCGAGTTCAGCCCCAAAGTTGCAGTGCTCTGACAGACGTTTTAGTGCTGCGATGAAATTGCTGAAAGATTCCCCTTCCGCACGAACGCGCGAGTTGAAACGAAAACGCTGAAAGACGGCAAAGGGCTTCAGACAGTAATGGCTTACAATAACTTGAAGAATCTCGTCCAGCGTCTTGCCACTTGGCTTGACGGGCTTGACCACATTGCGGAGCAAAGCATACGTTTTCTGCCCACAGCAGCTGATGAAAACGGCAGTACGCTCGTCTGGGGCGACTTAATTTGCCAGAAAATATGCTTGGAGCTGGTCCACGCAACAAGGCCAATCATGTCCTCTCCCCTCGAAAGCCTCGAGGTTGCCGAAACTTGCCGTGGTGAACAGATGGCTGAGCGGTGCGGGAACGAAGACTTACTTGACATTTCCTCCGATCCTCGTCGCCAGTTGTTACATGTGTAGATTACCGGATGACCTGGTGGTAGTGACTACTGTGAACCATTAGGCCATTAGGCCCGCGAAGAACAGGAGAACAAGTTGAGCCCTCTGCCCAGAACGAACTGTCGTTTATTGTTTCCAAAACTCCCCCCCCCCCTCCCCCCACTGTACCAGGCTTGCACACCTCAACACAACTATCAGCGCCGCGTGGGGGCGCTGCATTTGAGCCAACGTTGTAGCAATAACTTTCCGTCTCAAAGGACCAATTTTGTCTTTACTAGATGTGGCAGCTCACATATCGCGAAGACGTGTCCTAATTTGCTTAGCAAGTGATATAAATGCTCGAAAATGGGACACTTCGCAAAATGTGCATAACTCAAATCAGCTCTGTGACAAATTTAGATGCTACCAGTGATGAAACTCTGTCATTTAGAGTGGAAATGACATCTCAGGCGGGGGTGAACAATGTAAGCGTACTTATTGACAGCCAACAAGTTGAGGTGCAGGTTGGCACAGGAGCTGCAGTCTGAATAAAGAGCGAAAGTGAGTTCCATAAACTCTTTTCGCACAACCAACGAAAAGATAACAGCCTACAATAAAAGTTCCATTCCAGTAACAGGAAGAGTCGAAGTCTGGGTAACCTATGAATCATTGCGCAATACGTTAAGGGCTGTGTCATGCCAAATTTGATAAGCAGAAACTGGTCGTCTCAAGTGAACTGGCGATGTGTATTGCCAGCAAATAAAGTGACAGCTTGACTTTTCCGACACTTCTTTGAAGTAAAAGTACGGTGAGGTGTTTGGGAATGACTTCGGCGTTATAAAAGGTTTCATAGGAAGCTTGGTGCTGAAGGACACCGCCCAGCCTAATTTTTGCATTGCAAGGCCAGTGCCTTACGCCCTTTATGACAGCGTGCACGGTAACGGAGCTCAGAAACTCAGAACAGGCTGACATTATCTACAGAGTCCTACACAGTGACTGGGCGACGCCCCTCGTAAAGGTGTTGAAAGGCGTCAAAACTGTGAGACTTTACGGTGAATATCGTGTGACTGTAAACCGTCATCTTAAGATAGATCACTATCCGCTTCCCTTGGCTGAAGATATTTTTGCAATGGTAGCAGGAGGTAGTTTTCACTGTTTTAGATTTGTCAAAAGCATATCTTAAACTAGAGCTTCATAAAATGTCGCAAAAAATTCTTACATTGCACACGCACCTCGGCTTTTTCCGATTCAGACGTCTTCCTTATGGTGTGGCAAGCACTCCGTTGTTTGAGTCGGTCATAGAACAGATTCTATATAGAATTCTAGGTACCCTGTGCTACCTGCACGACGTTATTATTGCAGGAAAAAGTCAAAAAGAATGTGCAGAAAACCCTCAGCGTGTTCTAGAGCAGCCTAAAAAGCACAGCATTCGTGCAACGATCGAAAAATACATTTTTTTTTCAGAGCAGCGTTCAGTATCTCGGGCTTGATAATAGCAGTGCAGAACTGAAGCCGACAAAGGAAAAAGTTGAGGCTGTATTGAAAGCGCCCGAACCTCAAACATAAGTGAGCTACGCGCTTTCTTGGGTCTTTTGAACTTTTACGCTAAGTTCTTGTCGTGTCTGGCCGAAACACTTGAGACAATGCACGAACTGCTGAGTAAAGAAAAAAAATGGAAGTAGTCCCAGGAATTATAAGAAAGATTTCAATGTTGCAAAAAAAACTGCCTTGAAGGACGCGGTTCTGGAGCAGCACGACGCAGCAAAACCGCTGAAGCTAACATGTGGCGTGTCAGCGCATGGCGTAGCTGCAGTTATCTCTCATGTGGTAAACGGGGAAAACAGGCCGGTGGCATACGCTTTTCGAACACTAAATGCAGCTGAAAGAAAGTACGCCCACATTGAAAGAGAAGCGCTTGCAAAAGTGTTCGGCATTCAGAAGTTTCTCAAATATCTGTATGGCAGACATTTTACAAACGTGAAGAATCATCAGGCACTCACCGGCACTTTTGACTCAAAGAAACATGGAAGTTCTGTTGCAGCATCAAGGATCCACCGATGGTCTGATCTGCTTGCCAGTAATCAGTATACGATTGAGCACCACAAGGTGGTAATCAGTATACAATTTAGCACCACAAGGGTGGCTTGACTTGAAATGCAGACGGGCTGTCTAGGCTACCCTTGCCACGGGTGCCTACTGAGGAAGCCGTAAACTATTTTTTGCCCGTTCTAGAGTTACCGCTGATGGCAAAAGAAGTAGCGAAAGAAACAGATAAAAACAGTGAGCTGAGAATGGTGCGTGAATTGACATAGAACCGGTGGTCGAAAGCAGTCGACAAAGCTCTAGAGCCATATATTATCAGAAGGTACGAACTTTCATTAGATATGGGCAGCCCTCTTTGGAATAACCGGTAGTGATCCCCAGTTCATAGCGACAGAGCGTCTTCGGCCTGTTGCATGAAGAGCATCCTGGAATTTTAAAGATGAAGATGCTTGCTCGCGGAATAGTTTGGTGCCCTAACACTGACAAATAGCTTGAGGAGTGTGTGAAAAATACAAATTTTGTGACAGTGTCTGAGCTTCGGTTCCAGCCGCACCATTGCAGCAATGGATGTGGTGTTTCAGCAACTGGGAGCGCGTACACATGGACTTCGCGGAAAGAGATGGAAAATCTTTTGTGGTCATGGTTGACTCGCACTATAAGTGAGTGGAAGTTAAACTAATTTCCAATACAACTGCGAAGAAAACAGTTGAAGCCGTTCGTTTTGTGTTCGCGTCCTATGGTCTACCGGTTGAAGTCGTCCCGAACAATGGTCCCCAGTTAGCGTGCTCCATGTTTCACAAATTTCGTCGCAAAAGAAAAATGATGTAAAGCACACTTTCACACCACCTTACCACCCTCAGTGGAATGGTACAGCCAAGCGGGCTGTACACAGTGAAAAAGGCTCTTTTGAAATCACTACATGTTGATCAAAAGACAGTCTGCAGCAGAATCTTGCAGCAAAAAGTAGATGATTTTCTTTGTTCTTACAGACCGACACCTGATTTGCTCATTATAACACACCTAGCGAAATGTTCCTTCGTAGGAAGTTGCGAACGCGTCTTTGATGAAGCCAGATATTAATCGAGCGATAAAAAATGAATTGAAAAGGGCTGAGAGCAGTGCACACAAACGTCGCGGTGTGCCTAGACTTTTTGCTGTGGGGGATCTAGTCATGGTGAGACCTGTCAGAGGAAAAAACTATAAATGGTTTCCTGGCAAAGCGATCAAAGTTGTGTCTAATGTTCACATTTTTGCTTCGTGAGCAACAGCGCAAAAGGTTCGTACATGCAGATCACTTGAGGACAGCAAACAGGGTGCCAGAGAGTAACTGTGATCACGATGCGCGACCTGATTGGGCATCTTTCCCTGACAGCAACAAAAACACAAGTGTGGGAAATGCTTGTCGCCCTACTGCCACCCCAGTGTTGCCGCGACGCAGCACTCGTACTCAATGGCTGCCGTACCGGTTTATTTGGGAATTAATTTATGTAAAGGCAATGAGTGATTGCACACGGGGTGTTGTACTCAAACAGTACTTTTCCGAAAAAAGTGTTTACGTAATATGAGTTTTCGCCTAAGAGGGAAGGGATGTTACATATGAATAATGGCACGTATGACGTCGTTCGGTGCAAGCTCCTCGTGACGGAAGACAAGGACCACACTTTCGAGAAGGCTTACAGTGCAGCATTTACAGTGCAGTTCTTTTTTGCGTCACTCAAGCTATCTGACTAGAATCGCCGAGAATACTTCAGATGGTTTCAATAGATAAATATGTGCACCGTGCCGAACGATCATATCACAACGACGACGGTGACAAATGAAAGGAAAACGCGCGTCTCAATAGATTGCCTATCTTTCTCAGCTTCTGCTTTATTTTTTCGCTCCTCAGCGTCACACACTGTCGGCTGCGACTTATCATTGGCACTTTCGATTGGCACTGCCTTCACCCCATCCGCTTTTTCTCATCACCTCTGTATCCCAAGAAGGATTCCCCATGTGGTCAAGCTCCACGCCGTGCTGCGTGTATAGCTTGTTTGTGAGTCTGCATGTCTGCTTTTGAATAATGCCAGTATTTAATCTTCTTGCACTATGGAAACACAGGTGGTGCCTTCCATTTCCGCCATATCTTGGGAAAACAAATACGCCTGTCGTCAACATCCGCTGACCACCTCCTCCTTCTTATCATTATTAAAAGCAAAACAACGTGAAGCTAAATAAGACGCAAGTTTACTGCCACTTAATACCACGTGAGAAGTTAAAAGACCTGAGAGAATTGATCGCGTATCGCTGGTAGGAACAGCACTGTAACAGGCCTTACCCCCCCCCCTGAAAAAAAAAAGCCGGCTGCGCGCAACTTCTTAAAAATGTTATGGCAGAATGTCATGTATACACACTCAAAAAGCTCAGTCTTTTTTAATGTTTGGGTTTCTGTAAAAGCTTACACTACTGCTTCAAATAACGTTTCGATTATTCTTTATCTACATTGGTTCGGCGCATACCTCCGCGAGCTATACAGCGAAAGCTGTTATGAGACCACAACGAGAGTCGCATGCGGCTTCGTATAATATTCCACCGCCGCCGGTGCCTGTAACTAGTAATACATGAACCCTGGTCACCTGCATGCCAGCCCAGTAGTCTATCGGAAAGTAACGCGGGTGCTTCAAAGTCTGTTGAAAACTTGCTATAGGCAGGCTTGATGTCGGGACAGTAATTGCATGACTATGAGTATTAAAACATTTTAGAACAGCAAAGAAACAACCAGGTGTCACACAATGCGAATGGCGTAACGAGTGGGACTCCAACCTATCACAAAAGTTTCTTCTTGATCACCCAATTACTGTGGCGCACCCCCATGGCAAACATAATTCTTCAACGCCCTCAGCCACTGCCTAATACTTTGAGAAAAATTCCTCGCAAGTGAGCAGCGAATACCATGCTTCTTCGAAGAATGACGAAGGATATATTATAGTAAATATAGTGTACTAGATTAGTCTAGCACACTATTATAGTGAAAGCTGGCCTTCTATACAAGCTTTGTGAATATCAATCAATCAATCAATGAAACTTTATTTTCATGAATAGATATATGTAATTACAGGGATTATTTGGACCAATAGCCTAAAGTGGCTAGTGGACGGACCAATACAATGTGCAACATAAAAAAGTGTACAGGTCAGCTCTGAGGTAACAACATAAAAAAACCAAGAAAAAACAATCATATAATACAGATAACACAGTAATACATTTTTTCCTGCAGAAAAAAAATACAATGAAAATCGAATCAAACACACACATGTTTACATGTCTTGACTCCACAGAAAAAATGATTTACATGCCATGCTGAAATTACGTGCCGTTTTAATCTCGTTTTAATTTTTGTTCCAATAAACTGTATCAGTCTTTCTCCGTAACATTAAAACATTTGGGCAGATTGAAATTACCATTCGAAGCATGTCGCGTATTGCGTTTAGGAACTGAAAAAAGATCAGCAGGCAAAGGTGAATTTCTATTAATTATGTTATTTACTAAAACGGCAATTTTGTAGTCACGCAACATCGGAACCGAGAGAATGCGTTGTGATTGGAAAATATTCCTTACTGATTCACCTTGGCTTATGATTTTCAGTGTACGCTTTTGAAGTCGTTCAAGAGTTTTTAGATAACTGTTGTACGTCACAGCCCACGATTCCAGACAGTAACCTATGTGACAATGACACAATGAAAAGTAGAGTGTGCGAAGTATAGCTTGTGGAAAATATTGGCGAGCTTTTATTAGAGAATAGCAGCCATAGGCTACTTTTGCGCACACACTCTGTACTTGCTCATGCCAGTGTAAATGTTCATCAAAAGTGACGCCTAAATATTTAAAAAAAGGAACTTGTTGAATAGGAGCGTTGTTTATTGTTAGGTTAAAAGATTCAGTGTCAATATGTTTCCTACGAGAGTGAAACACCATGTACTTTGTTTTGGTGCAGTTAACAGCCAGCTGATTCCTGGCAAACCATTCCGAAATGTTCGATAAATCGATCATCGCGTCATTTTGTAAATCTGCTAAGGAGTGTCATGTGAAAACTAAAACAGCGTCGTCTGCGTACATCAGTGCCCTTGACCTCTGTAGGGATCACGGTACATCATTAATATAAAGAGAGAACAATATAGGGCCCAAAACTGAACCCTGTGGCACCCCGCATTTAATATAACCGTAAGATGACTTGATGTCACCAATGACTACCTTTTGTTTGCGTGCCGATAAATAACTAGAAAAAAAATCAAGCGAGTTACCTTTTATCCCGTAGGAATGCATTTTTTTCCAGTAAAATGGAATGACTAATAGCATCAAATGCCTTTCGTATGTCTAAAAATACTGCTATTGCTATGTTGTTTTCATGTAGCGCGGAATTAATATAGTGCGTAAGCATCAAAACAGCAGTTGAAGTGGACCTGTTTGCAACAAAGCCGTGTTGCTGGGGACAAAGTACATTATGTTCACCCAGGAAGCGCCTTAATTGCGACGAAATTAGTTTTTCAAGCGTAGTGTTAATACTACTCAGGACAGATATTGGTCTGTAGCTGTCCGGAAGATTCTGATCACCAGATTTGTACACTGGTATTACTTTGGCGGTCTTAAGTATACTAGGATATGTTTTAGAGGAAAATTCATGTTTAAATATATGGCATAAGGGACCACACAAAACATTAATATTCTCCTTTAAAATCTTTGATGATATGGCGTCATGACCAGCTGCCTTGTTCTCTGGTAACTTATTATTACTTGTCGGATGTCATCCTCAGTTACATCACATAGATCGAAATTATTGGTAACAGTACAAGGTGCATTTAAATTCGGCATATGAGCAGGCTGAGACCAATATTAGTAAAGTAATCGTTAAAGTTGTCAGCTACTTCACGAGTTGGATTATCAGGTATAATGCGTATCAGGTATAATATATGGTGTAGCCGGTACCCAGCAAGTGTTCTTTTAAAAGTTACCCAAACACTGTATAGAAAAGGTGTGAGGCTTGTGTCGCTTGCAAGCATGAAGCATATACCACGTTTCTCTGAAGATTGGTACAGTACAGCATAGTGAATGCAGGCCTACTACACAAATTCATGATTATTTGTGGCGTAATGGGTACCCAGCAAGTACACTTGTAACAGTTTTCCAAAGAGTGTTTTAAATTGGTCTTCAAAAGCCACTCTTCCAGCTTTCGTTGTGACTGTGCAGCGCTTTTCACGCAGGCCTTGTTTATAGAATTTCAGTGACATAAGAATGAAGCAGTCAGAAACCGCAATCGCGACCTGGCGCAGAAGAAGCAGGACAGCGCAAGTAGTCCAATGCCCAGATAGTGCACAGGAACTACAAAATTGAGGGAGGCCCGATTTTAATCCTAATAGCAACAAAAAAAGAAAAAAATCTGGACATCTCTGCGAAGTTAATTATGAGAAGTGGTTGAGACTGGGTATTGTATAGGTGAGTAACCTTAAGTTACCAAAACGTTGCCCCATATAATGTAAATTGATAGACATGTGACATAAAGAGTAGACGGCAAAGCTATAGGTAGAAAGCTTCATTGTGTGTACTTTGATGTCACCGACCAGTATGTATATGGTGTGCGCTTGTTGTTGTTTTCTATTGTTCAGTCAGAATTATGTTTTATATTTGTCTATAGTCAAACTTTGTCTACTCACATGTTTTTTTTTCGATGTGCCTAAATTTTGGGCATTTTTATGGTCGTTTTTCACACGCATGCACATGCACTGTTGCCTTCCAAATCGCTAGCGTGCTTCGCTTCACTGAAGAAACCTAAACTGGGTCACAAGTTACCCACATGAAAGTCTAAGGTGCAAGAGGCATCCGCACTTCACTTATATTCATATCTGCGTCGGATTATGCCTCAAGGCCAACGCAACGTTTTTGTTTAAAACCAATGACACCGCAGGCACCACCGGCACCGCAATTTCTGCGACACGAGCTTTTTAACGAAATCGCGTTCAAGTTTTTGGCGATGTGATAAGCCCTTCAAGCGCTATGGTAGGTCCGCGGCTAAGGTCTGGCGCTGCCAAGCTCTAGGGTGTGGTTGCAATTCCTCTCTATGGCGGAAGCATTGTTGTCAAGGCGAAACACGAATAAAACACTCATCAACTCACACTAGGGTAAACATTAAGAAACTACAAGTAGTCAATACTGCACTGCACCCAACGACATGATTCCCAAATATGTCATGATCCTAGCCGGTAAATCACTAGAATTCAACCTAGCTTACAACTGGCATTGGTTTCATTCGCATCATAGTCCAACTCTGAAAGTAGAAGCGCAGACGTTCCGGACGCTAGTTTCCCCTAGTCGAAATACATGGCCCAATATATTACCTTTGGAGTTGTGGGTAAACCTCGGCTACATGACAAATGTAATGTCATTTACAGGGAAGCGTATTCGTTTGTAATGTCATTTGTTTGCTGTCACAGGAGAAAACTAATGCCATCGGACGAAAAGGACATTTTCTGTGGAATGATTTGCTGACATGCATTCGCATTTGATTTAAACCGAATGAGTAGTCTCGACGCCAGGGCATTTGAGAGAGATGACTGCTAATTTGTATGTGTATACGGAACATTTATCATTTGTGATTATCTAATTCTTTACTAGATCAGTGTATTATAGGTTTGATGACATGATAGCACACGTGACAGCCTCTAAATTAAAAAAAAAGCTTCTCTCATTTACAGCGCCTAGATGCCGGCCATGTTCCATTTCTGTTCTGTTGTCGTTCTTGCCAGTATTGCGGATGTTGATTGTCCGATAGCTCGTGTTGTGGTGGCTGAGGTGTTGACTACACGAAATCGCGGCTGCCGTTTAATTTCTGCAATAGGAGTCAGTCATGCGCCCCGCTTCAGTTCACTTTACAACTGTACTCATACCCAGTCATTTCTTCGGCCATGTTGGTTTTCGTGAGTTTCGTGAAGCTGTGGTAAGTTGTCTTAAACGTCTGCGTTCAAATTCTAGGAGTGCCTTTTTACCCATTAAAATTATTTTGTGAATACACGCTTGTTTTGTGCGAGCTTTAGTAAATTTTATTTCTCCTGAAATCCACAGCTCAGGAGGGCTAAGGTCACGGTCATCACTTTAAAATGACATTTGTTTTCGTCATTGACAGCACACAAGTAAAATGGCATTAGGTCTGCTTAATGCCATTCGTCGTGAATAACATTATATTTGTCGTGTCACTTGGTATCAGTCTCCATATAGCAATAACCCTCTGAGGTGGCTGTGCACTGTAAGCAAAAACTATCCGAGTTTGGGTTTTTGTGGCTCGTGACCTCTGAAAACTTTCTTGCGTTTAAAATTACTACCTCGTGTAGAGGTAAAAGATGGTACATGACATGGTTTTACCACCAACTCTCTCGCAAGTAGTAAAAGGATGTAAAAATCCAGTTTACCTCTTGGGGAGTTTTCTATCACGTGATTTTTAACCTGCGTTTCAGAGTTTATTACCACGTGACTACAAGGTGCAGCTGCTTCGGTGGCTTTTGCCCCATACCCTCCTTGTGACGCTCTCAGGGAATGCTGAAGGTACGTGAGGACCACAGATGTTTTTTTTTTGTTTTTTTTTTTGCCTTCGCCGTGCCTCAGGACTGACCTCGAGTCAACGCACTTTTACTGGAACTGGGGGCAGCATAAGCACAAAAAGCGAAAACAGCATTCTGTGAACGAAAAAAAAAGACGGGGAGCTCTCAAAAAAGAAAAAAAAGAAAACCTGCTGTGGAAAGTTGCCCTGCATATTTTCGGAAATTGTTAGCTTTTGCTCGGCGGTGGCCTTGGAGACAGACGGTGCAAGAAGCTCAGTATCTGTGTGTTTGGTTGGGCTGATAGATCTCACGTGTTTTCTACATCATCGAGCGACCGTGCACTTCCGAGCGTCTCCGAACCTGCACGTCGCGGATATCTGACTTTCGAGCCGAATCGCGAATATTTGCCAGTGGTAACAAAATCAATTTGGTGTCATTTTCCGTGCTTGCCTACTGGAGAAGCAATAAGCAAAATGCTTCATTCTGTCATCGGCACCGAGCCGTGTCCGCCAGTGACCAGTGGGAGTGTGTCGCTTGGGCAGGTGAAAGATGCATCGCATATATTTTGTTCCACAGTAGGCGATGTCTGCATGAGTAAAGTGCTGCCCTAATTGCCCGGCTCATGCACCAACTGTTCTCACACATATAGCACGAAGCCGATAAGAGGCAGACGGAACCAACAAGCGGCTGCCGGTGAGCACGAAGAAAACCCGGACGGTGGTCTTTCGTTGGAAGTATGCATACACGGCCCCAACCCCGTAAGGTTGCGGTCACGTGTTCATTTGTGTCTGAAATGACGAGCAAATTAGCACAGGATATGTGTTCTGGAATCGCCAGCTGTGTTTCATCAGATAGCCATGCTCCTCGAAAAGGCCTAGCACGCCGTCGGTAAGCAGCTTGTATGCAGGCGTGGACCGCTCTTCTACGCCCGTTTCGTGAATACGTGCTGCTACTGCGTTTGTGCACCGTCGCTCAATGAAAATCAATGAGCTACCATGGTTTGTGCGTAATTAGGTATATTTTATGGACTTGTGCATGAGCAGCGCTAACACGCGTGGAGCCATGAGCCCGGTGTGCCAAGTAAGCATTGGATAATCAAAAAGGTGAGATCGAATAGATTTATAATAAAAGGTTGGTGTGACATTTAGTGCCCTGCAGCCGACCATAAGTTTACGCTTGCATCTTCAACCGTTGCTTTTAATCGATGCAAAAAAGAGCTCTCGTACCGGTACTACACGGCCAGTCAAAAAGTCGTGCCTATATATACCGGATTGTCAAAGTGTAGTCGAGTAACGCGTGCAGTCTGTTCGAGTGGTGTATTACTCTGCATTTGTTGTGTGTGCGTGTTTGTCTGTATGTGAATCAATGTGTCACCAATTCTGCCGTTTAATAAATTCAATCAACTCTGCTATTAAATAGATTTGCCGACTCTGGCCAATGCACCCGTAAATTTGAATTTTTTTACCACCGGAAATAACTCCCAGAAATCACCTTAAGAACCTTGTGAAGGCAGTAAAAATTTACTCTCTCTATACTTGCTCAAAACCTCACTGGGGTAAATAATTACTACTCCCCCTGCGTTCAAAAACTCAGTTAGCACGAGAGTAAATTTTTACCTCGATAGTAGGTGGTAAAAAGAACCCTGGAAAAGTAGTGCGCTAGAGGACAAATGGTTTACCCAGTTTTTGAGGTTATTTCAGGTCATTTTCGTTTAGTGTGTGGCTGCAACGCTGCGTTGATGCGCACAAGATAACTTTTGGGAAGAGCTTCTGAAATGCCCTAATTTACACAGAACCGCTATGCCACAAAACCTCAGTAGCGGGCTCTGCGTGTATGTTAAGAAAAAAAAAGAAACAGTTGACGGCTTTTTGCAGCCCTTCATTCAGCTTACGACAGCACACATTAATTATTTCATCTTTTATATTTACCTGGACATTTTTATCATAGGTTAGTGACCAGAAGACAATATCTCATCATAAATATTTGAGAGTAAGCTGTATCCAAGCGCAGCCATCGGGACATCTTGCATTGAATAATACTGCTATTGACTGGGCCAATGTTCTTTTTTTTTGTCTGTGCAACTTCGCGTCTCTCATAATCATATGGTGGTTTTGGGACATTAAACCACACAAATCAATCATGTCTGTGCAACTTCAGAGAAATCGTTTCATGAATACCTTTTTCAAGTAGTATTTCTGCTTTGTACTTCTGAAACAGAAATACCAAACAATAATTTGGCAACTGCGAACAGTAATACATAATGCACACTTAGTGAAGCACCCCAACGTAAACTGACATATATAAAATGTATCCTAGCTAACCTAATTTTCATATTATTCTTAATGTCACAGAATTGCACGCAAACAGCATTATCGCTTCTATAGCTTCACAGTATGAAATTTATAGACGTACCACTTCTTTTCTAGTCTCTTTTTCTCCCCATATTAAATTGTGATTGATTTTGAAGCCAGCCTCCGGGCTAGAACGACTGCCGAGAGACGGTCGTACTTGTGGGAAGGGCAGGGGGCTGGTGCCTTGTGATCTCGCTAAATTTTTATTTTAACATATAACACAAAACAACATTTCGCTGTTCCTTACTATATAATCAGATGCATTATTGCCACTGCTTTCGCCCTAAGAGACAATAGACAGTATTGGTTACGATGGTTGTCCTGTAGTCATGAGTCTCTAGTGCTGACACGAAGGTCACGGCATCGAATTCACGCCGGCAGTGGTAGACGCATTCTTCTGGAGGCAAAGTTATTGAGACGCGTACATTAGCTTAGGTTGAAGTGCACATAGAAAAACCTTAGATGGTCGAAATTCTCGATCACCTCCACTACGGAATGCCAGGTTGTGAATTTGGAACACAACAAATCAATTATGAGATTAAGCAGTCCTTTTGTAAATTATGGTTTTAAATGTGTGTTTTCTGTACATCTAATTTTCATGTGGACCTGTATCGAAAACTTTCTGAAACTCACCACGTCAATTAGTTTGATAATGAACACTCCTTTATTCCTTTTCTGTGATCAAATTTTTGTACCCGTTTTGGGTAACACACCAGAAGCTTGATTCAGGTGAACTGATCCTCTGTTTTTTTTTTGCTGCAATAAATGTATAAATTTTCAACTGGCTTCCCACTGATGCTAACAAGTCATCCAACTTTGGAAAATCCTGTTGTCGATGTACACTATCTGAATGCTTCTGTGGAGTTTTAGCATGCCTACTAGACTCTGCTGAAGTGAGACCATTCCGTAATGCCACTCATCACTAGGGGACGTATGTTAAATACAAATTTTTCGCATAGGAATGGCCGTAAACACTTTTTGTGGTGGCTGTGGCATAGATGAGATTTTGCAGCACGTCTTCTGCGACTTTCCTTCCTATGCTGTGAAGAGACAATAGCTCGTAATTACGTTACGTCGTATTGACCACAGACAGGCGTTAGTGGCGACCAGCCTGGCATGTCATCGTTGGATAGAATAACTAACTTTATTATAGTGCAACAGGTCGCGCTGGTGTCTATAGCCTGAAGCGGGCCGCTCCGTCGTTGGGACCGAAAGACCTAGTCTTTCAGACGTTTCGCAGGTACGTTGGACTGCCCATAAATGTTTATCTTATGCTAAACAGCGTAATCTGCGCTGCACCATTCATCAGTATTTTACTTGTCGCTGCGTAACGCTGAGGAATGCCAGGCCATATGAGCGACATCTATGTTGTCGTGGCGCTTATTGCATGTTGCTGGAATGAAGGACTCGGGATAAATTTTGTTAAGAACAGCAGGTTTGGTTACGTTTTTGTTTTTGATACCCTTAGCATATCGGACTGAGCTTCGCTTAGTTTACTGTGTGGAGGAGGAAAGGCACTGCGTCCTAGGTAGAAATGTTTGGCTAGCTCGTTGTACGAGAAAATTGGTAACATTCTAAAACCTCTGCATCTTGTTGCCTTGTGGCTGTATGGACAACGAGTCCTTGGGCAGCATTATGGGGCAGATTCGTTGGGTTACGCGGGAGTACCGTTGTTTTCTTTTTTGTGACAAACAAAATAATTATATGTGAACTGGTTACTGTTCCATTGAGCATTGCCAAAGCTTGTCCAGAGATTACTCT
The DNA here is from genome assembly GCA_013436015.1 of Rhipicephalus annulatus. NCBI lineage: Eukaryota > Metazoa > Arthropoda > Arachnida > Ixodida > Ixodidae > Rhipicephalus > Rhipicephalus annulatus. The sequence goes on along the minus strand of WOVY01009470.1, from coordinate 441,955 downwards.
TTTGAAAAATACTCGGATGGCTGCCCTTGAATCACTGGGGATAACTGATCTATTTGGGATTAAAAGTACCACTGCAATTTATGCTTGCTCGACAATTTCTGACTCTGTGGTGTGGGTGGAAGCTGAGTTCACTGATTCACATTTACCGTTCACAAACACTGTTGTGAAGCTTCTTTAGTGGTTGTGAAATTCACGTCGACAAACGCTCATTATTCAGCCTGACTTTTAGCTTTTTCTAGCTGGGCTTTGGCTCTGACTTGTCTTCTGCTCACATTATGAACGGGGGGAACATTCTTTGAAAGAGGCATGACCATGATATTGTCCTTGAGATCACTGGCAATTTCTTCGTGGCTGTCATCTATCACTGTATTAAGTGTACCAATGCACTTGACGAAGTGCCTTTCTCAATGCGTTGTTGTGAGTCTAATGAATTGGTTCTAATGAGCCCTTTTTTGTGCCTCGGCTATTTCCTGAAATGTATTGTGCATTCCTAGACGCATGTGTTTTTCAGTTTCGGTGTACATAGGTAGCCGAGTTGATTACCTTCACATTTATTATTACGTTTCCAACTGATTACCTATATTACCTCCCCCAGCAATTCATTCAGTTTGTCTCTTCCGAATCTCTGCCACTCGTGCGTGGCTGCTACGTAGACGATGTGACATTGGTAAAATTTTTAAAGACGACAAATTTGCACGAGTGGCTTCTGTCTAATATTGGTGTCATGTACCGCAAAAAAAAACGAGGAAGGGTGACATCATGCGTGTGCTCTATTCCTTCATTTCAATCTCTTTCTTTCTCACTTTCTTTACTCTTTCAACTTTCAATATTCACCACCCCATTCTGCATTTGAATGTAGCGTACGGGTTATTGTCGGCTGGTTAACATTCCTGCTTTTCCTCTATCTTTACTTTCCTTTATTTTTAGTCATGCTGTGAACTGGTAATGTATTAGCTGCTGAATATGTCTTTTTGGGCCAGTTGATTAAATGGAAAGTTCTAATAAGGATACTATCCTGTCAGTGTCTGTCCCGTTGTGTTTTCTTCGTAGCTGCCTGATAGCGATAGGATGCGCTCTAGTGTATTTACTTCTGTTTATTACCAATTGATAACTCTAACTAGTGCTGCTAGGTCGATGCGTTTAATTTTTACTGGGTCGGATGCAATTTGTATTATTTAGTTTTATTGACAACGCATTTTAATTACACTGGTTGTTTTAATAGGCTACAAGTTCATTCAAATTAAATATCCTATTGCAATCTTATTCTCAGTTCAACTACATTCAATGTAAAACACTTCAGAGAAGTTGCTAGTGACCTAGTTTGAAGGTTGCGTTCTATCTAGAACGAGTAGGAGATGAACCGGAAGAACGAGAGGGAGTAGATGGCCAGTAGGTGAGCTGATGGAATTCACAAATGATTTAAACGCATGAATGCTTTCAACGCGCACATATATATATATATATATATATATATATATATATATATATATATATATATATATATATATATTCCCACTACTGTCTGATCGTACCGGCTTAAAGCCGGTACGCACCGATGATCTCACCAGAGAAGGATTGGCCACCCTGGTGCAGTATCTGGCCACCCCCTCCCGTAGGCATTCGTCAATTAACTCACGGCCCTCAGTCCCCACCAGCTGCGGAGCAACTGACCACGGCGGCGGTCAGATCTGCAAAGCAGCAGAGGGTGCTAGGAATCTCTGGATATGGACAGGCCACCATTGGAACTTGAACTTAGCAACGTTTAACGTTAGAACGTTATCTAGTGAGGGAAGTCTAGCTGTATTATTCGAGGAGCTAGAAGGCATTAAATGGGATATAATAGGGCTGAGTGAGGTTAGGAGGACAGATGAGGCCTATACTGTGCTACAGAATGGGCACGTCATTTGCTATCGGGGCTTGGCAGACAGAAGAGAACTGGGAGTAGGGTTCCTAATTCACCGAAACATAGCTGGCAACATAGAGGATTACTATAGCATTAATGAAAGGGAGGTAGGCATTGTAATTAAACTGAATAAAAGATACAAAATGAAGGTAGTACAGGCTTACGCGCCTGCATCCAGCCATGATGACGCTTCAGTTGAAAGCTTCTATGAAGACGTGGAATCGGCAATGAGTAAGGTGAAAACACAGTATACTATAGTAATGGGCGACTTTAATGCAAAGGTAGGGAAGAAGCAGGCTGGAGACCAGGCAGTAGGAGATTATGGCATCGGCAATAGAAACGCCAGAGGAGAGCTACTAGTAGAATTCGCAGAACGCAATAATCTACGTATTTTGAATACCTTCTACCGAAAACGAGAAAACCGCAAGTGGACATGGAGGAGCCCTAATGGCGTAAATAAGAACGAAATAGACTTTATAATGACTGCACACCCAGGAGTCGTGCAGGATGTGGAAGTGGTTGGCAAGGTAAGATGCAGTGACCATAGAATGGTACGGGCTCGAATCCGCCTAGACTTGAAGAAGGAACGACAGAAACTGATACGCAAGAAGCAAATCAATGAGCTAGCACTGAGAGAGAAAGTACAGGAATTCAGAGTGTCACTGCAGAACAGGTACTCTGCTCTTAGCGAGGAAACCAACCTTAACGTAGATACAATGAATGATAATCTGACGAGTATCATCACGGAGTGTGCAGTGGAAGTTGGAGGCAGGGTAGCTAGACAGGACACCGGCAAGCTTTCCCAGGAAACGAAGAACCTAATTAAAAAGCGTCAAATCATGAAAGTGTCAAGTACAACAGACAAAATAGAACTGGCAGAGCTTTCGAAGCTGATTAATAGACGTAAAGTATGCGATGTAAGAAGGTATAACATGGAGAGAATTGAGCACGCTCTGAAAAACGGAGGAAGCGTCAAAGCAGTGAAGAGGAAACTTGGGATAGCAAAAGGCGGATGTATGCACTAAGGGACAAAGAAGGCAAATTAACTACCAATATGGATAGGATAGTTAAAATAGCGGAGGAGTTTTACAGAGATCTGTACAGTAGCCGAGACAACCACGACCTTAATACTATAAGAACTAGCAGTAACCCAGACGACACCCCACCGGTAATGATAGAATAAGTCAGAAAAGCTTTGGAGAGCATGCACAGAGGCAAAGCTGCTGGTGAGGATCAAGTAACATCAGATCTGCTGAAAGATGGAGGACAGATTGTGTTAGAAAAACTAGCCACTCTATTTACGAGGTGTCTCCTGACGGGAAAAGTACCAGAGTCTTGGAAGAACGCTAACATCATCTTAATACATAAGAAAGGAGATGACAAGGACTTGAAGAATTACAGGCCGATCAGCTTGCTCTCTGTAGTATACAAGCTATTTACAAAGGCAATTGCTAGCAGAGTAAAGAAAACATTAGAATTCGATCAACTAAAGGAACAAGCAGGATTTAGAACAGGCTACTCAACAATTGACCACATTCATACTATCAATCAGGTAATAGAGAAATGCTCAGAGTATAACCAACCACTATACATAGCCTTCATAGATTACGAGAAAGCGTTGGATTCAGTAGAAATATCAGCCGTCATGCAGACACTGCGGAATCAGGGCGTAGATGAAATATATATAAACATTCTGGAAGAAATCTACAGGGGATTAACTGCTACCATAGTGCTTCATAAAAAAAGCAACAGAATACCAATAAAGAAGGGTGTAAGTCAGGGGGACACAATCTCCCCAATACTATTCACTGCGTGCTTACAGGACGTTTTCAGAAGCCTAGAATGGGAACAGTTAGGGATAAGAGTTAATGGAGAGTACCTCAGTAACCTGCGCTTCGCCGATGACATTGCATTGCTGAGTAACTCAGGGGACGAATTGCAACTCATGATTACGGAGTTAGACAAGGAGAGCAGAAAGGTGGGTCTTAAAATTAATCTGCAGAAAACGAAAGTATTGTACAACAACCTCGGAAAGGAGCAGCGCTTTGCGATAGGTAATAGTGCACTTGAAGTTGTAAAAGACTATGCCTACTTAGGGCAGGTAATAACCGCAGAGCCTAACCACGAGATTGAAGTAACTAGAAGAATAAGATTGGGGTGGAGCACATTCGGCAGGCACTCTCAAATTATGACAAGTAGATTGCCACTGTCCCTCAAGAGGAAGGTATATAACAGCTGTATCTTGCCGGTACTTAGCTACGGAGCAGAAACCTGGAGACTCACAAAGAGGGTTCAACTTAAATTGAGGACGACGCAGCGAGCAATGGAAAGAAAAATGGTAGGTGTAACCTTAAGAGACAAGAAGAGAGCAGAGTGGATTAGGGGACAAACGGGAGTTAAGGATATCATAGCTGCAATAAAGAAGAGGAAATGGACATGGGCCGGGCATGTAGCACGTATACAGGATAACCGCTGGTCATTAAGGGTCACCAACTCGATTCCCAGAGAAGGGAAGCGGGGTAGGGGGAGACAGAAGGTTAGGTGGGCAGATGAGATTAAGAAGTGTGCGGGTAAAAATTGGCAACAGCAAGCACAGGACCGGGTTAACTGGCGGAACATGGGAGAGGCCTTTGTCCTGCAGTAGGTGGAGACAGGCTGATGATGATGATATATATATTTATATATATATACATATCGACCGTCAGTCAGTCAAGAACTTCGTCAAAAAGTCCTCAGGAGTTTGGGCCTCCGGGGTGCCCACGAGGATCATCCTCGTGTTTTTTTTTCATGTACAAAGAGTCAGAAAAAAAGGAACTGTAACAATGAAAGAGAGCAGGTTTGCATCATAAATTATACAATCTATACACTATAAATACGTCAGAGAACTCTAAAAATTTCAGTCCACTTTACAGGAAAAAGGTAAGTGATTTGATACGGGAGCTCGCTTTTCTTCGGCATAACGTGTCACGAGTGTTAAAAAAAGAACAAATGATAGGAACAATAATCGCAACAGGAGTTTAAAAAGTGTGATCAGCCTACATGGGTCGAGCAGAAAAAGAGAAATATCAAAGAAACGACATCTTTCAACCCAGCAAAACATGTAATATGTGACCACTTTGTCGACCCCGGCTGGTAACCATTTGCAGTCGTGGATATTGTTGAGAAAAAAGTCATTTCGTTAAAACTTTTGTTCTGCGCGGGGCTTTATTTACTATTCCATTGTTGTCAACCTGTTGGAATCAATTTTGAGGCGGCATTATATACCTGTTCATTTGAGAATGAAAAAAGCTTTGCTTTAATTTTCTTGCAGTGACAGTTCTTTGTCACTACTCGCTCAAAAACGTCGCTTTTGGAGGCCGAAGTAACGAATAGAAATATAGCTACATCCCAAACTCAACCACGTCAGATAAATTGAAGGTTCGTGAGCCAGCCTATGCTGCAGCGGTAGAAATCCTCCCCTTCGCGGCCATCTGGGCGTTTGAAATATTCATGCTTGACCTACATTGCGGCCGCACTAAATTCGTGCGGAACCGTGCCGACTACGCTTGCTTTATAGCACGACACTGGTGAAATATATCCGTCTCAAAACGCTGCCCGGTTCGGCACAGCATCGTTTTGAATTATGCAAGGGCAGCGAATGGGTTGGTGCTTCCTCGGCGCTTTCCCAGCTCAAGCGCCAAACCTGTTGCTGGTACGGGTTACATTTTCCCTCCCTTTCACCGGACGCAGGCATCCACATTGTCCTTGCGACAACGGCTCACCAAAATTGAGAACGCCATTAGGGCTCCGCGAAAGAATGGGTTGCCGCAGCTCCAAGGGACGACGGCCTTTCCTCCTCCAAACCTCCTCCGTGCCCTGTGCTTGTCCCGCATGACTGATGCCTCGTTTATAAAGCATGCAGCTTCGACCCAAGTACGTGCCTGCTGGCGTATGCAGAAACACGCACCGTCCAGTCTTCGCAATGTCTCTTCTCGTTAAACTAGAAAGGCGATACGGCGCGAATAGTCTTTAGCCCCCACGTGCAGAGTTATTCTTGCGCAAAAAAAGTTGACGGCAACCATTATTCGGATGTCAAACTAATCGGCACCCACGCCCGTTGGTCGTTATGACAAACGATTCTCGCTTGCCAGGGAAGGGTTGTAAGTAGCGCCTCGTTTTGGAAGCGGCAAAAGCAGCGAGCAAGGACGGTGCGTAAATTGTAGCTGTACGTCGTAACATGTACTCTAGAAAAAACAAAAGCGGTCATTTGACTCCTTTTTCGCACCAGTGAAAGACACAGCTGTTACCTCTTTAGATAGTCACGATGACTCTTTTGAGAGAGTCGGGTTCTGAGTCGTATGAAAAGTCGTACGTTCCAAGTCTCTCATGAAGGTAGCCAACGTGCTTTTCTAAAGAGACATGCTGCCCTCACTTATAAAAGCAGAGTCAATGGTATTTGAGTGTACGCAACAGGAAGGGGCTCCGTATCTGACACCGTGAATGGACTTACAGGGAAACACAGAGAACGACCAGTAGATTGCATGTACACTAAATGCACTTTGTATTGGATGTTTTCAGACTGTGTTCTCGCGTTGTAATTCAATCAACAATGACAAGATCCCCGCCCGGGGTTCTGCGTCACAATGTATATGAGTTATGTTTGTTATTTATGTAATATTTCTCATATATATAAAATGACCACTGGCTTTCAGCATCTTCATCTACCAAGTGTTACTCCGATGTTATTACAGCATAGCTGTGAATGGCTATGTTTTAGGATTTAGCGTCAACGGACAAAACAACGCATACAAGAATGTTCAGCTGCCTTCACCGATGCCTAAAAGACTATCGGTACTCCGTGATGGTGCTCCCTACAAATCGTTGTGATGCTTTGTCTCGTGGCGTAGAAATTCGCCAACGATGATACAATCAGTACATTTTTGGGCTCACTAATGAGTGGACGCATGTCCATCCTTGCATCTGTCTGCGTATCCGTTTGTCCATCTATTCAACACTCCAAGTATCACCATTTCGCGTCTTTTCATCATATATTCTCCATATAGAAGCACCGCCAATCAGCGGACATTAAGGACTAAACCAGAGGTGTCCCACGCACACTTTCTTACGGCTTGTGCTTCGGGTCTACTTCCCACCTTTAGCCACCTCGAGTTCATGGTATATACTAGTTCACTATATTCATGACACTGCGGCCCAACGCTCGCTAAACCTTTCTAAAACCAAGGAGGTTACGCCCAGCGAGTATAACGTAGCAATCGTTTCCTGTCAAATAGTGCTCAATGTACATGCCAATGGCTGCTAATGGGAAATGAGAGGCGGAGAATTCGGCTTTTACTTTCTTACGGCTTGCGCTTCTACTTCCCATTTTCAACCACCTCGAGTTCATTCATGGTATATACAAGTTATTTTATTCATGGCAATGCGGCTCAACGCTCGCTAAACCTTTCTAAAGCTAAGGAGGTTACACCCAGCGAGCATAACGTAACAACCTTTTTTTGTCAGGTAGTGCTCAATGTACATGTCAATGGCTGCTAATGGGGAATGAGAGACAGGAGCATTCGACTTTTAGTTAACGCGCACGCTGCGATTTTTTTATTGTTCAACAACGCACAGAAGAAATCTCTCACTGTCACCATGTTGAAAGTCAATATGTGACACTTGTTACACACTATGACTACGACTACGAGGGATGAACGGGTGCCGCTTTGAGGAGCTTCGCCATCAGCGTACGTGTTTATTTGTGTCAGTGCGGCTCTCACCGACGCGTGCGTCCAGTGTTTCGGCGGAGTCCCTTCGGCGTCTCACCCGCATACAGGTTCCCCGAGGCTTCGGCCGAAAAGTCGCCGACCCCAGGGGCCCCTGAGAAGATGGCGTCGAGGCCAATATGCACCTCGCCAAAAGAACATTGTTTCACGTTTACCGTTCCTGAAGGCGTGGTCTCCGTCGATGAGATCATCGAGTGTCTCGAAGAGACGACCAGTAGCGAAGGGGTGTTGTTCCTGCAGCACCTCGGCGCTTTGAAGTTCTTGGTAGCAACGAGGACAGTGAAACAAGCCACCAAGCTCATTGTGAATGAAGGTTTTGTCCTTCAGAAGAAAAAAAGTTCAAGTGGAAGTCGTCGGCCCACCAAGTGTGTTCGTGAGTGTATACAGGTTGCCGCCGTACGTACCCGATGACGCGGTTGTCTCTGCTTTGCAGCCTTTCGGCAAAGTACGTAGTATAACATTTGTTACTCTGCAACGACGTCAGTCTACATTTACCGGTACATGAGTGATGAAGATAGAAATGGCAAAGCCGGCACCGAACTTCATTTCAATCCATGGACACCGCGTTATGTTGCAGTACAGCGGCATGCGTCGCATCTGTGCGCGTTGCCACAACGAAGGCCACATGACCGTGGCCTGTGCAACACCTTTTTGTCAAAGGTGCAGCGCGTACGGACACGCTGTGGAAGAGTGCACTGAAGCCTGCAAAAGGTGTGGAGGTGATCACCCGACCAATGAATGTTTACGCAGACGCAGCTCAGAAGATGCCGTCACCGAGTGTCCGAAACTTCCCAACAATTGAAGAATCCTCTTCAAGCTCCTGAAGTGTGGCCACGCAATCTAGAACCTATGAAACACTGTGCCCTCAAAAGAAAACGACACGAGTCAAGACACCAGACCACTGGGAAGAAGAGAGCCTGTCCGATGATTTCGTAGACGCGCAGTCGGAAGAAGCTACTCGCGTCAAGCCGGCCCGTACGCCAGACGGGGCAACTTCAGATAAACAGCCCGCTCAGACGCGACATGAATACCCAAATAGAGTTCCACAGAAACGCCCAGTGATTTTTCTTCACTAGTAGGCAGCATCCAAACTCAACATAGCTTCAGCGCATCAATGGCGTCCGAGAAGCGCCAAACGCCGGACGACCAGATATCCATTACAAGAGGCGTCGCAGAAAGCACTGCTTTCATTTCCTCTGCCATGACAGCGACAGACGCTAGTGACAGCACACCAAACGCTGACCTTGGAATGTCGACAACCTTGAAGAACATGAACGCTACGCTTTCGACATCGATAGAGCAGCTAAGAAGCCGACCGCCAACGCGGAGCAAACCGGTGGACACCGAGGTTTCTACCAAACCCGCGCGATCTGCAGACGCATCGAGTTCTTCGAGTTCACAACGCCGATCCAAGCCAAGCAGTGGGAGCAGCGGCAGTGACTCCGCTAAAAAAGATACATTTAAGAAATCCCGCTTGGGATCACCACCACGGCAAACGTCACCAACTGTGAGCGACGACGACATGTACTTTTAGCATTTGGCTCTCCTCTCTCCTACTTTTTCTTTCCTTTAAGCAACTTCCCTGCCTTTATTTCAACAATGGCATCACTTTCTTTTATGTCGTTTAATGTTCGCGGTTTTCGAAATCTGGTGAAGCAGCAGGCAGTACTTGACCTCGCGCGGGCGCATCACGTAGACATGCTCTTTTTGCAAGAGACAAACTTTCGTACTAAGCTTGACGTTGCAGAGTTTCAGGAAAAGTTTCATGTAGAGGCCTTCTTCTCACTCACAGATGCGCGTGCACGTGGCACAGGAGTTGTTTTCATGAACGCAACGCTGAGAAAGGGTGCTCACTGTCTTGTTGACACCGAAGGCTGCATCATAACAGTAGATGTGGTACGTAACTGCAAACGAGTGAGATTTGTCAACGTATATGCGCCCGTAACGAAGTCAGAAACAAACGGGTTCTATGAAGGTGCCAGAAATTTTTTGACCGAGCCGATATCATATGTGCTTGTCGGAGATTTCAACTGCGATTTCAACTACACGAGACGTCAGGGGTCCCGGCCAAGGCGCCAACAATTATTACGCCAGAGAACTACAGCAATTAGTTCAAGATCTCAAGCTGTCAGATGGGTGGTTAACTCTACATGGAGTCGGGTTCGTCGCGACCCGCGCTTGTGGCAATCAACAAAGCCGAATTGATAAAGTTTATGTGCCTGAAGTTTTTTTAGCGAAATACAAGCATGTGAGTTGGTGCAGCTTGGGCCAAGCCAGCAGGAACTCAGCGATCATGCTCCGTTGCTCTTCACGTTTAACGTGAGCACAACAACAAGAATCCACAAACCATGGAAAATGAACCCAACTATTCTTCATGATTACGAAAGCATGTCCATACTTCAAACGGAGCTGGCGGCCTCACTGGCAGAAGTGGGTTGCATAACTCCGACTACATGGGACCACTTAAAATCTCGTTGGCACCTCATAACTCAACAGGCAGAAAAAGCGCGCCACGTTCGCCTCACAGCCAAGATGAATGAGATTCTCCGACGCATTCAAATTATTGAAAGAGGTGGGCCAACTACGTTCGCTATGCTCGAATACCTTGAAGCACAAAAAATTAAGTATCAAAATCTTCTAAAGAATAGGTCCTAGGCTACAAGGCTCGCAAGAGAAATGCACTCATCGACAGATGAAATGTAAAACTTGACATATTCGCAAAGAAACCGATATCGTCGATTCCAGCCCCACTACATCGATTACGCACTGAAAGAGGATGGTAGCATTGTTAATGACCCGGACGAAGTTCACAAAGTTTTCCGAGACTACTTTGCAAAACTGTTTACTGGAGACCATGACGCACAAGACGACGAGTTTACTGCTAAACTCTCAGCCGTTTGCGAAGATTTGCCATCACTAGGCTTAGAAGACTGTTTAGTATTATATGCAGAAACTGACAAAGAAGAAGTATGGTACGCGCTAAAATCAATGAATATGTCCACGTCACCAGGCCCAGACGGAATACTCATGGGATTTTATCTGCGTTTCTTTGATATCTTGGGAGATGCGATCACCGATCTTGTGAATACTTTGTTGCGTGATGGCCATAAACCACAGTCCTTCAGCGAAGAAAGGGTGATTTTATTACTGAAAGATGGTATGGAGCCGTCAAATGCTAAATCGTGGAGGCCCATTACCCTTCTAAACACAGACTATAAGTTAGTAGCCACGCTGCTATTTCGTCGTCTGCGGACTTTCTTGGAAGAGATTGTGTCCCCTTACAGTAATGTGCACTACCAGGACGTTCCGTCTTCGTACCTCTTACAATCATCACAGACCTCTTTGCATATGCCAAAAAAAAACAAATCTCAGGAGTATATATTTCTCTTGATCAGGCCAAAGTATTTGATAGTGTTGAACATGGGTATCTTTTCGCTATTTTGCGCATATTTAGTCTCCCAGAGCAGTACGTGTGACGGGTAGAAATACTTTATCAGGACCTATCAAGGTGTCATTATTTCAACAATGAAGTGACCAGAAGCTTTGCAATTCAAAAAGGAGTGAGGCAAGGCTGTCCGTTGTCTCCGGTATTATTCATTTTGTCTCTAGAGCCTTTGATTAGAAAGGTTGCAAACTGCGAGCGCATAGTGGGTTTCCCAATGCCAGGCAAGGAAACGTTCAAAATTGTCGCATACGCCGATGACATTTTGGTAATTTTTCGTAACTTGTCTAGCTATAGTACATTACTTGACATTTTTGCTGAGTATTCCTATCCGTCTGGTGCTCTTTTAAACACCACCAGATGTAGGGCATTGCGCTTTGGAAGCTTCAGAGAACTATTGCCAGGAGACTTAGAATACGTTCAAGCTGTTAAGGTGTTAGGCGTGTACTTTGAGGAAGGAGATGTATCAAAAAAGACCTGGGATGACGTGCTTAGGAGATCCACCGATGTCATAGCAGCAGCCACTCATTTTAACCTGTCACTAACGGCAAAAGCAACAGTCATTAAGACACAGGCATGCGCTTTTGCGTTTTACAAAGCACACATCGCCCTGCTACCTCGCCACGTTACAGGACGCCTCTGCGCTATGGCGGGGACCTTGCTCTGGGGAGGAAAGCCAGCAAAGGTAAGGAGGAAATTTTTAGAGCTTCCCACAAACCGTGGAGACTTGAGCCCCCCAAATATACCAACGTTAACGAGAGCGCTGGATTCAAAAACAAGACAGAAGCTGTTCGATGACAGCATTTACCCCGGGTATACAGGCTCATGATGTACTGGAGCAGTACACTAAAAGGCACTTTCATGGCCAATCCTTACATCGGACCGCGAGCAGAAATTCCACCTAAGTTTTACAGAGCTGCCAGTGGCTTAAAAAGAACAGTGGAAGCAATAGGTTCATGCAGTCTGGAAGATGTTTCATCGCAAGCAATAAGCGAAATGGTGACAAGTAGCACACTGACCAAAAAGGAAGAAACAGCATCCTGCACGAGAAAATGGAAATGATGGAGTTGGAATCGCGTACCTAACCAGGGGCACGAATTTGATTGGTTTAGAATAGGGAGGGCGTTGCCTACGCGTGACCGGTTAGCACATTGGGGAGTCGTTCCAAATGACCGCTGCCCAAACTGTGGCAAAAGAAAGACGGCCCAACATGCTCTCTTTCAGTGCTCGGTGTGGCGAGGGGCATCTGGCACATGGTACAACGTCTCTTTGGCTTTCGCACGGCGCGCATGCAAACAGAACGTGGGCTGTTTGCAAGACTGGTCTTTACAGTAACCTTGTACGTACTGTGGCGGCGACGCTGTTTAGCGGAAGTACGGCAAAAGCCGCATAGAGACGTCCTTCCCGCGCTACAGAAGATTGGGCTCATTGTGTGGAATCAATTAGATAAGCAGCTGGAAACGCACGGCAAAGAGCCCTTCCTTCGACGACAGCACACACGTTTCTTCAAAGTAAGAGAGGGACAGCTGAGGCTTACAGTTGTCCCGTACTAGCCATGCGCCCACTCTAGTAGGCATGCATAAGTGTTATCCTGTTAAATGTGATTAACGTGATTCCTTTTATTTTCCTTTCACTTGTAACATTTGGATACTAAGTGATCAAGTAAATTTTGGTGCTCATTTGTAAGATGTATACACTGTCTTTACTTGATTTCGATGTTTCGTTAAGTACGTACAAGTTAAGTGTACAATAAACTTCCCTTTCTCGCCCCTGACACAGTCAATCACTCGTGACACATGCCCGTTACCACGGTCCGTAGTATACGGGTATTGTGCACACGAGACTGGAGGAAATGGTTTAACGACGGCTGCGACATGATTTTCTTGATATTTATTTCGTTACCAGACAGACATACTTTTATTTATTTATTTATTTAAAAAGTCCTCACAAGCCTCGTAAGAGGCAATAAGTAAGGGGGGTATCAAAAAAACTATCACACATAGTGAACACATATTATCATACAGGATAAAATGAATAGACTTACGCACATAGCTTCACATACCAGTAAAATAGTGGCTAATAATGAAAAAAGAGGCCAAAGTAGATCAACGCATGTACAATTAAAACAGACAAGGAAATACATGAACCGATACATTTTGTTAAACGCGCAGGCAATTCAAAGAAACAATATAAGAGTACAGGGAATGAGCGAAAAGAAATAACAAACTCATTATATAAACTAATCAAATATACATAACCAGGAAGAAACATGAAAAAATGTCTAGTTTGTCAAGTTTATGAAAATATTGCTATATGATGGATAGATGAGACTTATTAGGATTTTTTTCAGATAGAATAGAATCCGGGAGTGCATTCCACTATGGAATAGCCCCAGGAAGTGCCGATGAATTCAATGCGTGAGGGCTTCCGTACTTGTGAGGTCCTCCAACCCTCCAGCACTATTTTCGGTCCGCCGCGAATTTTGCAGGTGATCATGAGATCACTCAGACGTAGGCAGATAGATCGATAGATAGATAGATAGATACATAGATGCTCTCGAAATGCGTTTCAATAATAAATGCTTCGTATCTAATAGGAAGTATTATTTCCCAGCATTCATTGCGAGGTTTTCAGAAAGCAAAAAACTCCTAACCGTGAGGTTGCAAACAAACATCCCCTTGCACAACTCATACAAAAAAAAACAGGCACTGCGCGGCTGCTCGTCAGAGGAGTAAAGCGCTGTAATACTAATACCGGAAACAAGAGACTATATATAGGCCGATTGCCCAAGGAGCCTGTCTAGTTTTCGCCAAACCAACGGTGACATCCGCTAAATTCACCATTGCATTCCTCTCAAGAAGCATCCGTGAAATTTCGTGATCATGGTGTTAGAGCTTCAGGGCAAAAAGGACACAGTAGACGAAGAAACAATGAGGACAAGCACTGGCTTCGAAATGTAATTTATTATTTCCTTTCTTTTTCGCCGCGATGGACGTTTACCCGCACACTGTTTACTAAAGCAACGCACAGTTGTATACCTAATACATGATTATAACCGTATCTCTCTCAGCACAAGCGCAGCAAAACAATGTCTTCAAAGAAAATAGGTTTACTGCAGTAACATGTGCAGAAAGAAAAGGAACCGCCACGCCTGAGCAGAAGGCGCAGCCCCGTCACAGCGAAAGCTGAAAGAGTGGTCTTTATACAGCATTTCTACACATTGATTGGGTAACTGCTACAAGCACATTTGCAGGGTACCCACTACGACACAAAATATTATTTTGAGTAGTAGGGAGCCATCCACTATGCCATTCTTCGTCATTTTAAAGGCGAAGCTCTTTATAGCGGCACCCGTGCGTCCCCCGTACTATGTAACAAGTATAACATTTTGACCTCCAAGGTGGTGCCGGTGAGAGGCTTTTTCTGTGCGTTGTTGAAAAATAAAAAATAGTGCCTATTGTACAAGACAATGGCTGCTAATGGGGCATGAGAAACAGGAGCATTCGGCTTTTAGTTAACGCGCAGGCTGCGATCACCATTAGCAGCTATTACCATGTACATTGAGCACTATCTTACAAGAAAGGGTTGCTACGTTATACTCGCTGGTTGTAACCTCCTTACCTTAAGAAAGGTTTAGCGAGCGTTGAGCCGCAGTGCCTTGAATACAATGAACCTGTATATACCATGAATGAACTCGAGGTGGTTAAAAATGGGAAGTAGATACGAAGCGCAAACCGTAAGAAAGTAAAAGCCGAATTCCCCTGTCTCTGATTTCCCATGAGCACCAATTGGAATGTACATTGAGCACTATCTGATAGGAAAGGTTGCTACGTTATACTCGCTGGGCGTAACCTTCTTGGTTTTAGAAATGTTTTGCGAGCGTTGCGCCGCAGGCCCGTGAATACAGTGATTTAGTATATACCATGAACTCAAGGTGGTCCAAGGTGGGAAGTAGACCCGAAGCGCAAGCCTTAAGAAAGTGCGTGTGCCACCTCTCGTTTAGTCCTTGAAATGTCCACTGAATGGCGCTGCTTCTAAATGGGGAATATATGATGAAAAGATGCGAGATGGTGATACTTGGAGTGTTGAATAGATGGACTAACGGACACATAGGCAGATGCATGGATGGACGCATGAATGGACGCATGGGCAGCTGCATGGACGAACGCAGGGACGGACGCACAAACAGACGCACGCACGGACGGGCTGATGGACGCATGGACGGTCACACTGACGGACGCATGGACGGACGGAAGCATGAACGAATGAACGGACGAATTCTTCGCCCCACTCTCCATCATTCACTCCGTGGATATGCTGCCATTTTTTCAGAGAAACGTGGTAAACGCTGCACACGTGCAAGGAATTCTGTGCAAACATTTGAAATTATGGCTGGCGTCGATGAAATAATATGCTGAATGCTACTGTAATGGGTTGGGGCAATTAACGACAGACTCGTTACGCAATTCACATTGTGTGACGCCTGGGTAATTCCTTGCTGTTTCAAAACGCTTCAGTACACACAATAGCGTGGTTCTTTTCCCGACGTAGTTTAAAGCGCGCTGCTCTCGATCCAATGCGCAGAATAGTCATCGCATTTTCGCGGTCTTTATTAGGGGTTTCGCGTGGGGGAGAACAAGCCGGTTGAACCTCTTTCGACGTGTGCGTGATGGTGGTTTGAGTTTGCTTGAGTTTGTCACCCCTATTTCTGCGACATATTGTAAAGCTGTTTTATGGACCTTCTCGATGTTCAGTGCCCTTTTTTTCACACTGTCTGTCAGTTAACTGAGTGCTTTGCCCAACTTTGTTATCTGTTATATTCGTTTGGAATGTTGAATAAAACATTAGTCGAATGATTTTGCTTCCTGAGGACACGTTTACCAGCAAAAGCTGTTATGAGATCACTTTTAGGGTAACGCGCAGTTCTTGTTGTCCACCGCCGCCGGTGTCCGTAACCACATCGCACGAAAATGGAAAAAAAATAAACTTGCTCCAACACCATAAAAAATGAGAGATTGCTGGGCACTCTCTTTGGGAGAGTACTTTATTGTCTCTTAATTGATTTGTGGGGTTTAACGTCCCCAAACCACCATTTGATTATGAGAGACGCCGTAGTGGAGGGCTCCGAAAATTTTGACCACCTGGGGTTCTTTAACGTGCACCCAAATCAGAGTACACGGGCCTACAGCATTTCCACCTCCATCGGAAATGCAGCCGCCACAGCCGGGATTTGACCCCGCGACCTGCGGGTCAGCAGCCGAGTACCTCAGCCACTAGACCACCGTGGCGGGGCCTTTATTGTCCCTTATTTCACTCTCTCTTCCAAAGTAAATCACCTCTTGTTCAGGCAGAGTCCAGTAATTCCCCCATAACTGATTGATGATTGATTGATATATGGGGTTTAACGTCCCAAAACCACTATATGATTATGAGAGACGCCGTAGTGGAGGGCTCCGGAAATTTAGACCAACTGGGGTTCTTTAACGTGCACCCAAATCTGAGCACACGGGCCTACAACATTTCCGCCTCCATCGGAAATGCAGCCGCCGCAGCCGGGATTCGAACCCGCGCCCTGCGGGTCAGCAGCCGAGTACCTTAGCCACTAGACCACCGCGGCGGGGCAAATTCCCCCATAACTGGTCAAAGCACTCCCCCTCAACTGAGTAACCTAACGCTGCCCGAAGCAGAGTAGCATGACCCCACTGAAGAGAGTAACAGTACACCTCACGAAAAAAAACAGCAGAACGTGGGCCGAAATTAGAATTTTTCATTGTTTTTGAGGGATTTCCTCGTGCACAGAACGTAAGCATGGCTAAATAGAAGCACTAAGACAAAAAAAAATGAAACTCAAGAGAAAAATGAACATAATAGAGCGGCACTCTAACTTTTGTCTCTTACACGCTACACATTACGATTTCGACACGCTAACCACTATACTATACGCTAAAAGATAAGGAAAGGATTTTTTCATGTTGTAAGTAGGGTGTTGAAAATATGTCATTTTTTTTGTTTAGACGCGCACATTTGAGCGTCTCCGCGCTTCTCAAAACTAGCCGGACGGTAGCTAACGTCTTTACTGTGTTTGTTTTGTTCTTCGCGAGATCAAAACGTCTATCCGGCACGTTTTTTGAAGTAAAATAGGGAAAATTAGCTCAACCTATTATATTAAGGTCATTTGCACTGACTCGCTAAGTGGGTAATCATTTCTTCCTACGAAACATCGCGCATCTGAATTGTACATTTAACAATTTAGTTTTTACTTTACCCCTTGGACATATTTTCGGTCCTTCTTGTTCATGTTCTATGACTATTGCCACAATACTTTACTGTAGCCGTATCGTATACGTTTGGCTTGCAGCACTATCGCCCGTGTGCGATGGTCGTGGCGAAAAACATATATAATAATCTAAGAATACTGTCATAGCCGTTCGCGTTGAGTTTCAATCGTAACCGATTTAATAAGATAGTGATCCCTTATTTCACTACAGAGATCGAAGACTAAAAACGTGGATATTAAGAGCTTTAGGTTAAGTTCCAGTTGCTGAAATCCACTGATGCGCCCGGGAAACACTGTTCCTTTTTTAATCATCTCTATCGTCTTAACAAATAAATGCAGCACGTTTTACTGTATATAAGTGCGGTTATTAGGTAGTGCAAATCACTCGCGGTGTGCTTACGCATCTAAAAGTAATTAAGAGCAAGAGTGTAACCGCGTTTTACTCTCTCATGCCTGAAGAGTATATAGGCATTTCATTCTCTCAAAAATAAGAAGAGTAGTACACTTTTTTACTCGCTCGTTTCATAAAGAGGGATATTTTGGGAGAGTAGAACAGGACTTGACATTTTTACTTTTGCGATACCCTCCGCAGTTTTCAGAGTGAATGACACAGTGTGGCTTGAGCGCGGGTCCTTTGGGTGCCAGCTTAATATGTATCTCATTGTCAAACTTGCTTTAGGCAGACATCACCTTGCACCAACGGCACAGTGGGGCTCGAACCCGGGTCCGCAGGGTGCCAGTGCATTATTCTACCTCTGAGCTACTTTTTTTATGGTATATAATAAAGTATTTGCGCAAAAAGATAAAATCAAGCGAACAAAATTACAATAAAATCGCGAAAATAAGCGCTCCAGCGTTACTTATAAACACTAAATGGCTAACACAGCGTGATTTCCTCACATGAAGAGTTCTTCCCATCGTTTTATACAAACAAAAAAGGGGTGCGGTCAAACGATTCTTCAATATGGAGTACCAGTCTGGTCTAAAGTCTAGCTCGTCGTAAATGTTTTTTAAGTGGATAACCACTTGAATAAAGTGTGCGCTTGACGAGGTGGTGGACTCCGCATTGCGGTCTTGCACTCATGTCCTCCACAAGCTGTGCATACCCATGAGGAAAAACATATCATATGGTACTTCATCAAGCGCTGCTGGTAGAAGATAACGTATTGTGTGAGAATTAATGACGAAACGTTTTTTCAGTGCTCGCTGAAGGACATCCCAAAAGAGTATGGCATCTTTGCAGCTAACAAAGCAATGTTCAATCGTTGCCGGCACATCATATAGACGGCAGTTAACAGACAGAATGAAAACACCCTTTCTTTCTAACCATGTGTTTACCACCAATGTTTCAAGGTGGAGTTTATAGAAGAATGTTTTCGAATTCGGTGGTATGTAAATTTTGCGCACTCGCTTCAACACATCGTGACTGGAAGATTGGAGTACAGTGAGCGGTACAATGGAGGTGGGAAGAGTGTACTCAGTAGGTCCTTACACAGCACTTTGCGCGATATTGTGTACAGATATTCTACAGAAAAGCGAGCTTTAAGGAACTGAACTGCGAGGCAAACTTCCTGCATAAATCCCCACAAGCATGGGCGTTCGGAGAAGTTCGATGGCACAATTAAATCTGGTAAGCAATCAACAAGTGTAACCTGCAAGAAGGAACGGATGACAGGATGGGAATTGTCTCGAAAAAAGAAGAATCTGAACACTATTTGCCGTAGATAAAGATGTTTTTGACCTAACCCACTCTCATTAACTGGCTTGAATATATTATCATGACGCATGGGCTCAAAAGTCGAAGACCACATGAAAGTAGCGAAAATCCGATGAAAGCGTTGTATATAGAATCTTGCGCAATGAATAAGTTGCAATACACAGTAAAGCTTTATCGCCAAGAAAGTATTGCAAGCTTCAGCTCTCCCAAATATCGAAAGTCGATAGGGAACAGTCGAAAGTCGATAGGGTCTTGGCCTGTCGATCAAGCTTAGAGACGCGTTCTTCCAGTAATTCGCACTGAATCTATATGCATGCAATGGTACACCGAGGTATGTTGGAGAAGAAAATTGTCTTGTCCAATTAATCCCTGCAAAATGGTTTGGTGTGCTACCCCACAAGCCAAACCACAGTCCTAAACTTTTAAAGGCATTTATACAATCTCCTGATACAACGCCAAACTTTTCAATAGTATATACCACATTTTTGACACTTGGTTTATCTGTGCAAAAGAATGCGACATCGTCTGCATAAGCCAATACGTTAACCTCACTGCCTAATATACTAAAGCCACGAATGCAACACGACTGTATTATGCTTAAGCACAGTGGTTCTAGATAACGTGCATATAAAAGAGGTGACATCGGGCATCCCTCTTTACAGAAGAGCGAATAGAAACTTGCTTAGAGAGTTGACCATTAACTATAAGATGAGTTGAGCAAAAATTATAGCATAGTCTAACGCCTTTAAGATCGACTTTGCCAACATTAGCTTGTTCGAGAAAAGAAAACAGGAAGGAATGACGAGCACGATCAAAAGCTTTTCCAAGGTCTACCTGTAGCGTTGAAAGATGTTTTTGAGAACCATGACAGTATTAAAGCACTGTTCAAGCGACATGTATATTGGTTTGTATGGATCGACCTCTGATCCCACAAGTCTGATGGCACCCAGTGAGGATCGACATAGTAAATTGCAGCCTATTTGTTAATACTTTTGCGAAAATTTTGTAGTCCACGTTTGACAGTACTATTGGTCTGTAGCCCTCGACCAAGCGAAAATTTTTCTTGTCGGATGTTTTCGATATTACCACAGTGTGACTTTTGCAAAAAGATTGTGGGAGTGTATCCATGTCATTACTTATCTGAAAATTATTCAGCAATATAGGAGCAAGTGTTTTGTTGAAAGCTCTAAAACTTGCCTGAGATGCCATCAGGGCCCGTTGTTTTTAATAAAGGCAAGTTGTCGATTGCTTGCCCGTTGTCGATTGATTGCTCCCCTAATGGGCCCATTAATGACTGCGCAATCATTGTCCTTCAAGTGGTTCACAAGAGAAACAAAACTAGCCTTGAGATGAGCATCAAGATCATCAGAGGGAGAGCTAAATACACTGTCATAGTACGTTTCGAACGCCAAAGTAATGTCTCCGTTATCTTTTATGAGCACATCATTAAAGTAAAAGTCTGGAGTAACTTGAAAAATCGCATGGTGTTGCTCATCAAGTAAAGCTTGGCGAGCAGGATCATATCTCTGTAGTTGGCGCTTAATATTGTAAATGTCTTTTATGCACTTTCCCAGCATTTCGCATTCCATCTCATAAAGATTGCAAAGACTTTTAACAAGTATCTTTGCATCATTCTTTCCATAGAAACACTTAACAGCCCCAATTTCTAAAGCTATAGCACGAACGTGTTTAAAAAGCTCTCAAGCAGCGAAGATATGCAGACCAATCGAAAAGGATTGTCTCAATGCCATCTGGACACGATTCATGAAACGCTGATCACAGAGGAGCTTCACATTCATTTTCCAAAGGGCCCACTGGGGACGGAATTGTTTGTGACGATTTTCACCAATTTACTTTATGACAATACAATGGTCTGAGAATAATACAGCTTTGGTGCTGCAGGACATTTTACGAGACAGGAGTGATGAGGACACGTAAATCCGGTCAAGGCGAGCATGAGAACTGCCTTGTACTCTTGTATATGTGGTTGCCCGATTTGAGACCCCGATGTCAATTTGTCCTGCATTATCTACAATACCGGAAAAAAGTTCGCCCCTCCTGTCTCTCTTTCCAGATGAATTATAACGATCAATAGCTTCACATACGCAGTTGAAATCTCCCATAAGTACCGTGCATTTGTCGACGTCAATTAAATTACGCACTTTTCAAATGATTCAAGCCCAAAACGACTTGAATTATTTAAAAAAAGTGATTCAAAAAAGTTATTATTTGAAAAATTGATGGCGCTCTTTGCAACAAAAATTCACAGCATATATACCTGCCCTCTTCATCAACACTAGTGCAGAATGCTGAGCAAGGTAGGCTCTTTCTCAGAAACAACCAACAGGCCGCAGATAAGCCGTTAGCATGTGAGACACACACATTAAACTGAGACAGGAAAAACCGCAGGTCCTTATCGTTCTCTTCCTCGCTCTCGATCTTTGTCTCTTGGATGGCGACAAAGTCGAGACGCTTCCGATTGAGAAGTCAACGGAGCTGTGCCTGTTTCTGCGAAGACCTAAGGTCGCGTACGTTCAAGGTAGCAAATATGAGTCTCTCAGACGGCGCCATGGTGACTACCTTCCAATGCGCTTATCGTCCCACTTGATCAGTCCCAAGAGTTGGCGCTGAGGTTTCCCGTGACCCCACCAGGCCTCCTAGATCGGGATCGGCGACACTTCTCTTTTGGCATGGACTTTCGGCGACGGCGTGACTCCCTAGGCACTGTCGCTGGGTCACTCTCTTTGCTTGAATACGAGCTGGACGATGCGCGACGTTTCGGTATTGCTGCATCCAGAGAGATCTGCATATCATCTTCCGACACTGCACAATGATAAAAAAGCTGCTGCGGAGCTGCAGCGCAAGCAGGTGAAGAACTTTCTGCGGGATCCAGCCCAGAGTTTCTGTGTTGTACTGGTGGTTCTTCGGCATCTTTATGGGTCAGCGCAACAGCACTCTTCATAAGAACTCTTACTTGTGCTAGGGGTTGTGCGGAGTCATTTTGGGTATGCTGCTTGCTTGATTAACTTGGCTTTTTGCACGCAGAAGTTTCAACTGTGTCAACAGCGAGTGACCTTCTTTCCTTTTCTGGATTCTTTGTGGCAGAGCCTGCAGCATATGAAATTGACGGAGTGTCTCCCGTTGCGGTCAGAACCTCGGTGGCATTCATAATATGCTCTTGTAGGTTATCATCTGGCTGTTGTGTGTGCTGTCACAGCTTGTTGGCGTATGTCATAACATATTCCTCGGCCGAATGACCGAAGTGTCGACAGTTGTCACAGTGAAGGGTCCTGCAGTTTCGACGTATATGTCCAACTTTACTGCACCAAAGTGGTGGGCGGCCAGGTATGCAAAGTGTGCAAAGTTTCGTGGCTGTGGCGCACACCCACGAGGCTTTGCACTCCGCAGACAACAAGAATATGAGGAATATCCGCAATGCGAACTCCATCAGCAAGAGACAAAACAACATTCCTATTGAGCGTCCGCATTTGTTCCGTGTCCACTACTTTCCAGCTTTCTTGTGATATTGTCTTGACCTTCCCAAAAGCTTGCCGGGTCTCGCAAACTTAGGCGTCTTTCAAGCGCTCAGGAAGCCACATAAGCTTCAACTTCACTTCCGTGGGCTCCGGGCCTATAATGAGGCATCGACCACTTTTGACAAAAAATTCGCCTCTTGTGACCAACTTTGTTTTCGACAGCGTTGACTTGCATGTGACCATCCAAACATGAGACATTTGAAATTGACCTATGAAGCTTATTTCCTTCGAGTCAATGATGTCTTGAAGAGCATCTCTGAAATGTTGAACCCGGTAAGGGCGACCAGCTAAGTCCGCATGTAGAAAAACAGAGTCCACAACAAGCTTACCGGTGGGAAGGCGAGGAAGTACAACACGGTAGTCAATGCCGCTGGCTGAAGCTTGAGCAGCACGTCGGCCCATGGGCGATAGATCATTCGAAGCGGGGAATATAAAAAACGCGACCGTTCAGAACGTCGTCTTCGTCTTTCTCCTCGCGGCACAAAGGCTACCTCTGAGCTACCCCGGTGCTTGTGACCAATTGTCACACTTGCCTTAGGCAGGCTTGATGTCTGAACAGCGATCGGGTTAATACGTAAAGCAATTTACAACAGCGTAAGAACAACCAGTCATCACACAATTGAATAGCGTAACGAGTGGGCCGTCCAGTGCTCCAAACCATCATAAAAGCTTGTTCTTGTTCGCCTATTAACTGTGGCGCACACCTACTTCAGCCATAATTCCTCATTGTTGTCAGCCACTGCATGGACAATTGGCTCAAAATCTCTTGCAAGCGTTAAGTGGATACCACGCTTCTCAGGAGAATGACTAAAAATAGCATAGCGAATGCTGGCCTACTATCCAAAAGTTTCTTATTGATGCCCTAGTGGGTGCCAAGCAAGTGTGTCTGCAGTAGTTACCCAATGAGTGTTTTGAAAAGGCTCTGAACGGCCGCTCTTTTAGCTTTTTCTGAGACTGTACTGCGCCTACCACGCAGGTCTGGCGTTTGTTTTTAATATTTAGGTGCAGTAAAAAAATTGCTTAAGGATTTTTTCGACGTTGTTCACTGTACCACTTTCAATACTGAGGTGGAACATGGGGCAAAGTGTTAAAACGCGTCAAATGCATGCCAGTGAGTCCGGTGGTCAAATCATTATTCAAGCGTCATGCTAGAGTCTTGCCAGTTAAGACGTGGACGTCTGAGAAAGGTTTATTCGGTCCGTAGGGTTATCGCTGCTTTTTGTGTCGGAAGCCGGAAACAATCGAGCGTGTTTTAGGGGCAAAGCTCTTTAAGCCATTAGTCGTGCGTCCTCGAAGTATGTAGTAGTAGTAATGAGTAGCCATCTCACGTTTAGTCCTTGGAATGTCCGCTGGGCGGCGGAACTTGTACAAGACCAATATATGTTGAAAGAATGCGAGATGGTGGCACTTCGAGTGTTCACTAGATGAAGGGACTGAAGGATGGACGGACAGACATACAGACAGACAGACAGGCAGACGGGTGGATGGACCGGCAAACAGACAGACGCACGCACAGACCAAACGGACAGACAAAGAGACAGAGACATACAGACAGACGGACGGACGGTTGTACAGACAGACAGACAGACAGACAGACAGACAGACAGAGACGAGCGGACGAATCGACGGACGATACACGGTTTAGCGATAAAAACCTCCGAGGCTTCACCGGCTTCGCCCCACACATCATCATTCACTTCGTTGATATGCTCTGATTTTTTTCTTGTTAATTTGGACAGGGTGTTCTTCTGGAATGTCTTGCTAAGGAGATTAACAAAGATGTTTAACCTAGACGCAGAGAGAATGAGGTATCTAGCCATTGATAACGACCATAAATATTGTATGACATCGTCATGTTATGGGCTTTGCATTGTATTTGAAGGTGGCGCATGACTACACATCATGTCGATATGGATGCTCGACGAGCAATAAAATAATTTCAGAAGCCCTTAACTAAGTTTTTGGGAATGCAAAAGGACATGCACGAATCGGTACCACACATGGAGTCACTATTGTATATGAAACAATTGTAGAAAATGTCAACTGCGGAAATCAAAGCACCACAATAAATAAACAAACAAAAAACCTTGGCGTACCTCTGGAACAGAATACTGAGCTGGTACACAGGGATCCCGGGTTCGAATCTTAGTCTGTTCTTGGTACTTTTTATTTACTTAGATTTCGGCCTTTTGTCCATTCCGTGCTGTAGTGGGTACGGACACCAGTGCTAACGGTGGCGAACAACTACGCCGCAATGACCCTTGTGATCGCATAACAGCTTTTGCCGCCACATTCTACTGTATGCTTTCCTTCGCCTAACTGTGAATTGGTTTTATGACGTGTGCGTGTATATACTAAATATATAAAAATGCTCTTGTTTAAGCCTAATAATCACATTAACTTCAATGTGTTATCTAGGCGCGCGTATCGTCAAGTACGTCATTGAAATAATCTATACATACATCAATCAGCGTATGTACGAAACCTCTATAGAAAGATGGGTCTGAGTTTAGAACTATTTTAATTCATAATGCTGCTTGCCATTGGTCAGCCACACCCGAATGATAACCATCTTCTACAAACACGGCTTGTGTTTACAAAGGTGCTCTTTTTACGAATCAAACCTGTAGGACACCAGTAAAACAGCATTATTATCCTCATAGTCCCGGCGAGCCATGGTTACGCAGTAATATTGTGTGACTAAGCGCTGCCACCAAGCGTTATCTTTAGTGTTCGTCTATTCCCTGGCGCTTTCGACACTAAAGCCATGTTTAGCACAGTGTAGTTCCCGGCAAGCAGGACGTGGGGCGGCACCCGCACGACGCGCTGTTATGAAAAAGCCCGCTCACCATAGGCCGCCTGCATAGAGGTTTGGTATGTTAGCCTGAAACCCCCCTTTTTTGCACTTGTCGTTTTATTTGTTTCCTTTGCATTCTTTTATGACTGTAATTGTGAACTTTATCTTGACGTTCTAGTGACGGATGACCCCTTTCGCAGCACCTACATTCACCTGCATGGAAAACGATTTAAATATGCTGTGGGGCAAGATTCTTAGCGCACCGGTGCGGCCCACTCAATCTGATTTCTCTCGACAGGCTTGTTCTGCAAAGTTAGGAAGTTACCGATACACAAAGTTATATATTTTTATTTATATATAAAACGTGGACCGCTAAAATTTTCAAATATTGATTTCGAGAAGAATTTTATACCTACAGAAACACGTGCATGTTATATTTGAATAGACAGCTACTCTTGAGAGAGTGCAGTTTCGCCACCCACATAACCATCATTGTTTCCTTATTCGGGCAACAAACACAAAACAAGAAAAATGTGGAATCGAGCACCCACACAAGAGCACATTTAGTTGATTCTTCTTATGTGTATATTATTGTAGAAGCGGTGGAGGAAATATACTTATGCAAGATGGCCGAAGCTGAGATGCGTAGCTAGAGGGAGCGCACTTGTTAAAAAGGCTAGCAAAGTTACACTATACAATGTTCTTGCACGACGCTGCTCAGCGTGAGATAAAAATGGTATTTGCACGTGAGTTCATAAACGTTATTTATTTTTTATTATTTGATCATTCTATGAATCCTCTCTAAGAGTTGTGATGTGTTCGGGGGTCTGCCGTGAGGACCGTAGCCAGCCAGAGTCTAGGGGAGATGTTCAAGAGTAGCTGGAAGATGCTAACAGTAACATTTTTATATTATTTACAGGTAGCGTGTTGCTACATGATGGGGTTAGCATCATGGAAGCCCTCGAGCTTCTGTGAGCTGGTGAGAGCTTGTCGGGAGCGCCTCAGCACTGGCATTTTATGTCCTGGCCTTCCCAGGATTCCTTGCAGGAAAAAACAATGGAGACCAGGACAGCCTAATAAATTTACATTCTTCACCTCCGCCCCCAAAAGGCGATGGCGAAAAGCCGCCTCCTACCCAATCCACGAAAGAAGGAAGAGGCACGCCCAGTTCAGCCCATAGTGAGCAAGAAAACACTGCACACCACGCACGACACAGCACAGCACGAAGATATTGGAAAACCTCGCTCGTTGGATTCCGTGCCGACCGGTTGTGCCCTCGCGATCTCCGACGACAGCGCAGCTCTGGACGACTGGGTTCGTCCTGCGCCAACTCCGGCCGCCGCTCCTCTACGACGACGTCAGCGCAGCTCTGGCCGACTGGATGGCCCTACGCCATCTCCTGTCACCGACAAGAGCTCTCGCAAGAGTTACCTCGTCCTCGGACTCCTGCGACCGTGTTTCCATCTTTCCTATCTCTCCTATCCCTCATATGTCGTCGCTCGCTGTCCTAGCGCATTCCTCTCTGCCTCTCTGCACCATTATTCTTATCCGTTTAATCTCTCCTC
Source organism: Rhipicephalus annulatus (assembly GCA_013436015.1). Classification (NCBI taxonomy): domain Eukaryota; kingdom Metazoa; phylum Arthropoda; class Arachnida; order Ixodida; family Ixodidae; genus Rhipicephalus; species Rhipicephalus annulatus. The sequence goes on along the minus strand of WOVY01009470.1, from coordinate 414,956 downwards.
ACTCCCATCCTATGTGAGCTACTGTTGAAGTGTCGCACGCTGATGCAGACAGTTATGGGGCTCACTTTTCTCTACTTTTCCCTATTAAAACCACAACCCCCTCCCTCCCTCCCCCCCGAAGATATTGAGTCCCACGTGGAAATCAACTCTGTAGAGCGTTGCAGTGATGAGTATGCGACGCCAGGCAGACCACGACTTGTGGAAACAGTGGTATTAGGCACCACGGAGAACGTGGGAAAGGCATTCGTAGACGGTTCTCAGTCACTTGGCTTATTGTCCGCTGCACTCCCACGAACAGATACGCAAAGATAACCACCCTTTTTAAGCTGTTTTGACTGTAAACAGCCTTTCATAGGTCGCCAATCGGTCGGCTAAGTTCAAAGGGTTCTAAGAGGAGACACGGCTGTGCCGCGAAATTCCAAGTGCGGCTTGCGTATCGTTGTCGCTTGTGGTTTACCTCTGGTAGCGCAGTCCTTAAACCATCTCATTTTCAAGCGGTGCCATGTCAGAGAGGCCGATCAGACACAAACACATAACAATAGCCAACTAACAAACAATGTCCTAGCTAATAGAATATGTGTTTAAAATATCAGAAAATTAAATGCATCATTTGTTTGCACAAATTCTTCTGGCAAACTATTCCACAAGTTCACGGTCAGAAAAAAAATGAAACCACTCTGTACAAATCCTTATTGGTTGCACAGGGAGGTTATAAGCTGTTCGCAGAGGCCGTTTGTCAAGCTGTTGATAATTATATATATATATATATATATATATATATATATATATATATATATATACGGTAGAAAAAGAGGTCGACAAACGTGCGAAAACACAAGTTTTACTAACGTTTCGGCAGGCCCACCTGCCGAAACATTAGTACAACTTGTGTTTTCGCACGTTTGTCCACCTCTTTTTCTACCGCATTTTCCACCGGATTCATTGAATTTCACCCCACAAGTATATATATATATATATATATATATATATATATATATATATATATATATACATCATAAGTTTGACTACGTCCACTGCAGGACAAAGGCCTCTCCCACGTTCCACCAGTCAACTCGGTCCTGTGCTTGCCCCGCCGCGGTGGTCTAGTGGCTAAGGTACTCGGCTGCTGACCCTCAGGTCGCGGGTTCGAATCCCGGCTGCGGCGGCTGCATTTCCGATGGAGGCGGAAATGTTGTAGTCCCGCGTGCTCAGATTTGGGTGCACGTAAAGAACCCCAGGTGGTCGAAATTTCCGGAGCCCTCCACTACGGAGTCTCTCATAATCATATGGTGGTTTTGGGACGTTAAACCCCACATATCAATCAATCGGTCCTGTGCTTGCTGCTGCCAATTTACACCCACGAACTTCTTAATAAATCTCATCTGCCCACCTAACCTTTTGTCTCCCCCTAACCCACTTGTCTTCTCTAGGAATCCACGTATTTACCCTTAATGACCAGCGGTTATCCTGTCTACGTGCTACATGCCCTGCCCGTGTACACTCCCTCTTCTTGATTCCAACTATGATATCCTTAACCCCGGTTTGTTCCCTAATCCACTCTGCTCTCTTCTTGTCTCTTAAGGTTACACCTACCTTTTTCCTTTAAAATGCTCGCTGCGCCGTCTTCAATTTTAGATGAACCCTCTTTGCAAGTTTCCAGGTTTCTGCTCCGTAGCTGAGTACCGGCAAGATGCGGCTGCTTTAATATATATATATATATATAAGTCTAAAATTAGATGCGCTTCCAATAACAACTGTTCATTCCGCTGACGTTTCGTTGGGAGCCCTGTCTTTTCAAGGCATAATAATATTTACAATTTTTTTCTTTTTATTGCTTCTCAAGAAGGGGACAGGAGAAAAACACAAACAAGAAAAATGAAAAAAGGAAGGAAGAAACGTTAGAAAGAAGCAAGAGGCACACTTAGAAGTTTGGCAGCTTGGGCTAGTCGGTATAGCATGACGATAGCTATAGCGCGAGAACAAAGAAGTGTGGCAGCTTGGGCTAGTTGGTATGGCATGACCATAGCTACAGCGCGAGAACAAAACGGTGGACACTTCGTGTCCTTCGTGTCCTTCTTGTCTCTGTGTCGTCGTTTTGTTTTCGCGCTGTAACTATCGTCAGGTGAGAACAAAACGACGACACCGAGACACGGCGGGATAAGGAAGGGACAGGAACTCAACACAGTAAGGCGAACGTAAACGAGCAATGCTATCTTTATCCACATTACCTCCCACGCACGCACCCTTCTTCCAAGTGGACAATGTGACCACCGTTTTTGTATTCCACCTTCCGGTGCAATCCACTGGCGGCTTGCGTTCCTTTGAAGTTTACGACAAATCGGTGGGGAGAGCTTAAGCGCTTCAAGTGCATGTAGGTGGGGAGATATTAAAGAGCCGGTAATTGTGGCGCCACCATCAATATTAAGTATATGCACTGGCTCCTGTCAATGAAGGTAAAGAAAAAAAGACAAGAAAAAAGGAAAAAGAAAAGGAAGAAAGAAAAGAAAGAAAAAAAGAAAAAGAAAAAAATGAAGAAAAAAGGTGGAACTTGTACGACGTCCGGAACCACTTATTTCTGCGTTTCGGCTGTGCTTGAAGTGGCAAACCATTTCCCTATTGTCAGATGTATACGCTAAAATATTTCTTAGGGGTTAATATTATTGTTGTAGTGGGAGGCTACGGCAGAGTACTGAATAAAGAGGGGCGTTTCCGTCTTTTAGTGAACGTAACACTGACAGAGTGACCGGGTGCTCATTTATTTCGCTATTTATCGTGTTGAATTTGTAGATAAAGTAAGATTCCCGTGGTTACCGCTCTCTGATTGTTCGAAAATTTCTTTCCAATAGTGTAACTCTGATGTCAGCAAAGCTGTGGTCTTTTAATGTACTGTGTTTTGAAAGTGGAAGGCCTGGCAGGGAACGTACATGTGCCCGATGGTTGTTGAATGTAATTCTAAACGGTGTGCCTGTCTGGCCCACATATTGCACGTCACATACACCACATTCCAGAACGTATTTGACGTTATCGGAGTTACAGTCAAGTTCACCTCTAATCCTGTGCTTTAAATCCGAGTGGGTGCTTTCCGCCACTGTCGTTGTCTGCATGTGTTTGCATACTTTGCATCTGCTTTTTCCGCAAGGACGACACCCTGTTTGAGATTTCATGCTTATTTTTGAATTTACGAACTGATCCCTTATACTTTTTGGCCGCCTGTACGCCACACAAGGAGGAGAAGCGAAAATTTTGGATAGTCGCATGCTCTGTTCCAATATGTTAAAGTGTTTCTTAGGACCTTGTTTATGTTAGGTGGGTTGCTCATGAAAGTTAATAGCAAATTTTTGTTACGGTGTTGGTCGGCATTTTTTGCTGGTGTGGATGTGTCTGGACGTCCAGATTTTCCACTTTTTTGATGGCGTCATCAATAATAGTTCGCGCATATTCCTAATAAAGGAGTACTTCGCGCATATGCGTGCTGTTTTTGTGAAAGTCCTTGGGGCGGGAGCAGATTCGTCGGAATCTTTGTGCTTGGGAATAGGAAATGCTCGATTCGCAGCGTCAGGGTCGCAGCTTTTGAAGTGCTGGTATTGTTGCCTGTGCGCGGGTTTTGTATATACGCAAGTTACCAACGCACCATCGTCCATTACAATAAGTATATCAAGGAAGCTTACTTCAGTGTTAGAGTAGGAGTGTGGGAAATAAATGCTGGAGTGCACTTGGTTAAATGCCTGTTTGAATTTGAGCAGCTTGTTGTCTGAATGTGTCCAAAGCACGAGTATATTGTCTTGGTACGGTTTATAGATTAAAGTTTTGATATCACAAGATGAAAAAAAATTGGACTCTATATAGTGCATCAATGTTAGCGTAGTTTGGGGCCAATCTTGCACCCATTACAGTGCCGGTGATAACAAGGTAGTACCCATTGTTAAGTTCAAAGCTGTTCCATTTTAAAAGTCTCGCTAAAAGGGTACTGACACAAAATTTTGGGGCTGAGATAGTCTGTGGGGTCGATTCTCGTGAACATTCGTTTATCATCTGCAGGATATCAACAGCGAATATATCTTTGAAGGTATTTTAAATTCATTTTCAAGTTTGCATAAGTGAGCAACACCATAGCGCTTTGGACACCAACGGAGGGGAGCCCGAGATGACCCTCTACTTCCCTCACGTCACCACGCTACGGTTAACAAACAAGTTATGATGACGCCATAGCCGCTATTTTTCTTTTGCCATGTTAGTTCCCGCAGTCCATATTTATCGGTGGCTGGTTGCGACTGCGTGGCCATGACGCACGCTCAGAAAGTTGTGTTTGTCGACATTCCAGGTTAGTTTCCTATTCGAAAGTAATTCTTTATTCTGATCATTCGTCATTTAGCTGTCGCCTGCCTTCCTCGATGTAGTCCGATCCATTCAGAACAGCAATCACGCCTCCTTTGTGTGCTTGTTCAATGACGAGATCTTCGTGGTTGCTCTACGCGAGTAGTGCCTCCGTTTCTTTCCTTGATATGTTATTCATACTTGGTTTGTGCATCTTGTACGCACGTGTGACATCTTTCTGAACCGCATCTATATATAGATCCAGATGTCGATCTCGATTATCGAAGAAATATTCCTCCAATCGTACACTTTGTGTGAAGTCGTCTAGGTCTTTCAGAAGTGTGAATTTATCGTACTTCCTATTGCCAGGGCAGAATGTAAGTCGCCGTATAGTACACTCAGCTCATTGTTGCTAAGGTCTTCATCTGAAACGTTAAAAAAGTTTGGTTCTTTAGGGTGCATTGTGTATCGCAAAGCTAACAATATTGGGGACATACTCTCATCGTCATCATCGTCGAAAACAGACAGTCCTGACACGATCGGGTGCCATCTTTGCCGAAAACTACGATCCAAAGTACGCCCGTACATGCGCACATGTGAACAAGTCACCAGGACTGGTTAAACTTTTCCTTAAAAATCAAAGGCAATCTTCACTGCGACTCTAAAAACGTGATATACATGATAAAATGGGCGCTATGCAAAATACAGTACATTGGTAAAACAGAAGGGCCTTTTAGACTGCGTTTTAACAACCATAAATATCATGCTAACACCTTGCCCCACTTGCCAATTTCAAAACACGCGCACCTCTCTGACCACTCTATGAAAAATCCACAAGTCACATCAGTCAAAACTGGTTTCCGCACAAATTATGATAGAGAATCCCGTGAATTATTTCTCATCTATATGTTCGACGCCATCACGTCTGGTCTGAATGAAAACGTAAGAAAACTCACTGCCTTTTCTCTATAACCTGTATCACCCTGTCCATCTGTTCTCTGCCTTTCTCAGCAAGTCACGCTACACTACCTGTATCGCTTAATTACGTAGCAGCTTTGTGATCTGTTTTTTATAAATTCTTGTTTTTTCTTTGTTAATATTTTATTATTTCTTTCTTTTTTTCACCTTGCTATTACCGGTCGGACTACTCTTCATGTTATGCGTTGGATCTTTTATTTTTAAACAGCGTGCTCGCGCATTGAAACGGTATTTTTTCACAAGTGTATCAGGTGCCCATAAAATTGTGTCACTTGCATTTATGTATGCCCATATAGTGCCTTTTATGTAAGTTTTTATATTTTATCTTGTTGATATGCACTTGTATATGTGCAGCACTCATGCCATACACCGTATTCTGATGAAGGCCGGACCCGCGGCCAAAATGTGAATAAAATAACTTCGTATGTGCGTCTTCTTCACTGCAAGTATATTGCCACGTTCCATTCTTAAGTTTTGTTATCGCCCCAATACACTACACAAATCTCAGCACGAACCATGCCTGCAGTTTTCGAGAAGCTTCAGGACTGTAGTAGATCCTTTCGATAAGATCACGCCCACTCCTTGAACTGTACAGATTATTCTGGAACCTACGCCGCCGACAGCAATAACACTGGAACATTCGATGGCAAGAGTATAAATGCCGACGCACTACACCGCTTGTCAGTTGTTGTTCGACGGCCGACGCTCCGTTTTCCGCTATCAGTCCAAGACTGCTACTGTAGTCCGACTTTCCATTTTCTGAGCACAGGTTCGCCCAAATGAAAAACTTATTATTTGACTCGCAGTGTGCTCCATTCGTCCCCGTCATGACCCCGTGACATCTGGTGAAGGTGCTGTTTCTTCCATGTACCGGACGCCTCCGTAAAACCGTGAACCCAGCCCAAGCCGTGAAGACAACCGACGCCAGCAACGAGCAACGAGTTAGCCGAAGGCAACGGGTTGCTCAGCGCCTGCAAATTTTCATCGAGTTATGGATACAGTACTGGCAGGATTGAAGTGGCAGACTTGCCTTGTGTACTTGGACAACGTCGTCATATTTCCTCGAGATTTGACGAGCATCTTCAGTGCCTTGAAGCTGTACTTCAAGCCATCAAGACGGTCCGGACTCACACTGAAGCCAGAAGAGTGCAGATTTGCGTACGACGAGCTCTTGTTTCTGGGGCTCGTGATTAGCAAGTCTGTCCCAATCCACGGAAAACAGCCGCCATCACCGACTTTCCGCAGCCCACTGACATGAAGGCGGTGCGCCGATTTCTGGGCCTGTGCGCCTAATATAGGCGGTTCGTAAAAAACTTCGCCCGCATCGCCGATCCACTCACTAAGCTTACCAAGGCCGATGTGGAGTTCAAATGGGAAGCGCTGCAGGGACACGCTTTCTAGGAGCTTAAACATCGCCTCCAGACGCCTCCATTGCTAGCCCATTTCAATGAATTCGCTGAGACAGAAATACACACTGACGCAAACAGCGTAGGTCTTGGCGCCGTTCATGTGCACAGGGCAGACAGATTCAAATGGGTTATTAGTTACGCCAGCCGATCGCTATCCAAAGCAGAAGCCAATTATTCCACAGCAAAAAGAGTGCCTCGCCGTCATCCGGGCTACTTCAAAATAAATTTTGCTCCTACATCTACGGCAGGCCCTTCAAATATTTGAACGACCACCACGCCTTGTGTCGGCTAGCCACCTTGAAGGACCCTTCAGGTCGCCTCGCAAGATGGAGCCTTAGACTTCAACAATATGATATTACCGTTGTTTACAAGTCCGGCAAGAAACACTCCAACGCCGACTGTCTCTCTCGTGCGCCCGTCGACCAACCACCACCCGCCGACCTAGATGATGCCTACTTCTTGGGAACGATAACTACAGACGACTTCGCTGAACGACAGCGGGCTGACCCGGAACTTAAAACCCTAATAGAATACCTTGAAGACAGGACCGCCGATGTCCCGAAGGTATTTAAGTGCAACCTTGCGTCGTTCTTCCTGTGAAACGGTCTTCTCCAAAAGAAAAAAATTTCACTGCTTCAAGCTAAATACCTCCTTGTGGTGCCTTCAGCTCTGCGACCAGAAGTCCTACAGGCTCTGCACGACGATCCGATGGCAGGGCAGCTCGGTGTTTCTAGCACGCTCGCGGGGATACAAGAAAGGTACTACTGGCCACGTCTCACCACCGATGACAGTCGTTATGTGAGGGCATGCCGGGACTGTCAGCGACGCAAGACACCATAGACAAGGCCAGCGGGACTTCTGTAGCGAATTGAACCACCTCGCCGACCATTTCAGCAGACTGGTATGGACCCAGTGGGGCCATTCCCGACGTCGGCTTTCGGAAACAAGTGAATCGTGGTAGCCGCCGACTACCTCACCCACTACGCCGAGACAAAATACCTGCCCGAAGGCAGTGCATCTGAGGTAGCTAAGTTCTTCGACGAAAATATCGTCCTACGTCATGGCGCCCCGGAGGTTCTTATCACCGACAGAGGAACGGCGTTTACTGGTGACCTAGCTAACTCAAGGGATCTTGCTATACAGCCAGACAAACCACCGCCAGACGCCAGCGTACCACACACAGAACAACGGCCTCACCGAGCGGCTAAACAAGACGATCGCCGACATGCTGGCAATGTACGTCGATGTCGAACACAACACGTGGGACGTCATTCTTCCGTACGTGACCTTCGCATACAACACTGCGGTACAAGAGACGACGCAAATATCGCCATGCCAATTGGCCTACGGAAGGAGACCGGCAACGACGCTCGATGCCATGTTACCCAAGGTCACCGACGAAGAAAACCTCGATGTGAGTGAGTACCTTCAACGCGCCGAAGAAGCCCGACAACTCGCGCGTCTTCCTATCAAGAATCAAGAGACGACCGACAGCCACCGTTACAATCTTCGACGACGCTTCTTGGAATACCAGCCCGGTGAACGTGTTTGGGTGCGGACGCCGATACGCCGACGTGGACTCAGTGAAAAGCGTCTGCGATGATACTTTGGACCGTACATGGTGGTTCGACGTCTCGGCCCACTTAATTACGAGGTTGTCCTCGACGGCATCACGAACTCTTAATGACTCCAATCGTGACCTGAAGTCGTCCATGTCGCGTGCCTCAAGCCGTTTCATGCGCGTTAACTGAAACAGTGTTCTTTGTAGTATTGCTGTTTCGTAATTTATTCATTGTGCTTTCTTGCATTATTGTTTTACATTCATCTTTAATTAGAGCATCGGGACGATGCCTTTTCCATGGGGGGGCAATGCCACGTTCCATTCCTCAAGTTTTGTTATCGCCCCAGTACACTACACAATTCTCAGCGCGAACCGCGTCTGCAGTTTTCGAGAAGCTTCAATACTGTAGTAGACCATTTCGATAAGATTACGCTCACTCCGCGAACTGTACAGATTATTCTGGAACCTACGCCGCCGCCAGCGATAACCCTAGAACATTCCATGGCAAGAGTATAAATGCCGACGCACTTCGCCGCGTGTCAGTTGTTCATCGACGGCCGACGCTCCGTTCGCCACTATCAGTAAAAGACTGCTATTGTATTCCGACTTTCCGTTTACTGTGCACAGGTTCGCCCATATAAACAACTTATTATTCGACTCGCAGTGTGCTCCAATCGTCGCCGTCACGACCCCATGACAATATATATATATATATGTATATATATATATAGGCAGGCATGGTGGTTGAGTGGCCGTAGCGTTGCATACAGTCCGGTAGATCCTCCGTGAGCGGTCACAACGTGGTTTATTTCGACGTTTCGGCCTAGAGTCTGGCCTTCATCAGGATTAAAGATACAGTTTGTTCGTGCTCAGCTTTATACAATCTCAAATCGGAGGGCGAAGAAAGAGGAAAAAAAGACATTAAAGAAAAAAAAGAAAACAGAAAAAGGAAAGAAAAATAAGAAAAAAGAGAAGAAGCGAAAAATATTATACGGTGGACGCCCCTCGGGTGCCCCCCTTCCACTCTTCCTCCACTTGCCCCTTATCTCTCCCCCCTCTCCCCTTCACCTTTCTGATGTCAGCGGTCTGTGTATGTTTCCTTTCACCAACGCATTCGTCCCGATCAGACAGCCCCTCCTGGCACTGGCGGTTCGGTGTGGGGCAAAAAAGAGCTTTTTAGGAAGTCCCAAGCCTTTAACTACTCGGGGTCCCGTAAACAATTCGTCGTACAAGGAGATGTGCCGCGTATTGTGGTCTGAGGCTGGTAAGCGGGAATTTTAGGAAGTTCTAAGCCTTTAACTACTCCGTGCCCTGTCAACATGTCGTCGTAAAAAGAGGGGTGCTCCGTGTTGCGGTAAGCTGTGCAAGCGGGTGCAATGCGAATTCCTTGCCCGCTTCTAGATTACGCTTGTAGTGGGGGCCTCCCGGCTGTGCCCAACAGCAACCCAACATGCCCAACAGCAACCCTGTGCACAGCCGGGAGGCCCCCACTACACGCGTATTCTAGAAGCGGGCAAGGAATTCGCATTGCAACCGCTTGCACAGCCTACCGCAATACGGAGCACCCCTCTTTTTACGACGAAATGTTGACAGGGCACGGAGTAGTTAAAGGCTTAGAACTTCCTAAAATGCCCGCTTACCAGCCTCCTGCCACAATACGTGGCACCCCTCCTTGTACGGCGAATTGTTTACGGGACCCCGAGTAGTTAAAGGCTTAAGACTTCCTAAAAAGCTCTTTTTTGCCCCACACCGAACCGCCAGTGCCAGGAGGGGCCGTCTGATCGGGAGGAATGCGTTGGTGAACGGAAATATACACAGACCGCTGACATCAGAAAGGTGAAGGGGAGAGGGGGGAGAGCGATGAAGGGAGAAGTGGAGGAAGAGTGGAAGGGGGGCACCCGAGGGGCGTCCACCGTATATTATTTTTCCCCTTTTTTCTTCTTTTTCTTTCCTTTTTCTGTTTTCTTTTTTTCCTTTTTTCTTTAATGTCTTTTTTTTCCTCTTTCCTTGCCCTCCGATTTGAGATTGTATAAAGCTGGGCACCAACAAACTGTATTTTTAATCCTGATGAAGGCCAGACTCTAGGCCGAAACGTCGAAACAAACCACGTTGTGACCACTCACGGAGGATCTACTTGACTATATATATATATATATAATATATATTGTCACACAAGGCAAGGTAAATAATGGGGGGTTTTTATGGGCCCTGAGTCCGCGGTCACCATCCAATGATGATAATCCCCACCCCCATGACTCGTACCCACTCAGAGGGATCGCAGTAGAGGCAACGTTGTCTTCATTTTCTACCCGCGCTTGCCTTGTTTTTCCTGGTAGTGATACTTCTTATCATTCCTCCGGTCTCAGACGAAGCCTTCTGCGCGAGTCATTCTTGCATCCTTCGTGTAAACGGCTTCAGGCAGGCAACATGCGTCACCTCTGTCTCTCATGAACGTCGGCCACTAGTGGTGACACGTGCAATTTCATAGTTGACCTCGCTGAGACGATGAAGTATCACGAAAGGACTGACGTAGTGTGCCAGTAGCTTCTGGCTCAAGCCACGTCTGCGTATTGGAGTCCACACCCACACTATATCACCGGGGGCATAGCTTACATGCCTGTGTTGACTGTCGTAGCGAGTTTTGGATAAACTCGCTACGACAAAAGGAAAGATAGTGTCCAGCATATGTCGAGGTGAGCGAGCGAGGAGCAGAAAGAAAGGGCTGTAGCCTGTCGTTTCGTGTTTCATTGTGTTGAAGGCGTACGTGACGAAAGGTAAAACTTCAACCCAAGTTTTGTGGTCGGAGGCGACGTACATTGACAACATGTTGATCAACGTTCGGTTTGTGCGCTCGGTGAGGCCGTTAGTTTGTGGATGATACGCAGTTGAGTGTTGGAACTTGGAAGCACACAAATGAAGTAATGATTCGACAATATCAGCGGTAAATTGTCGTCCACGGTCACTTATTATCAAGCGAGGAGGTCCGTGTCGGAGGATGACTGAATTCAACAGGAACTCCGAAACCTGGACTGCCGTGGCGGAGCATAAGGCAGCCGTCTCGCAGTACCGCGTCAGGTAGTCGGCGCATACAATTATCCACCGGTTACCTTTTGAGGAGCGTGAAAATGGTCCCATCAGATCTATGCTGACCTTTTCAAAAGGGGAACCGGGAGGCTTTACAGGTTGCAGGTGACCAACTGGACCCGAGGAGGGCCGCTTGTGGCTCTGGAACTGCGTACAGCTGGCCACGTAGTTATTAAATGTCTCGCTCATTTTCGCCCAATAAAACCGCTCTTTCGTGCGACTAAGTGTTCGTGCGGTGCCTAGATGGCCAGAGGTGGGGTCATCATGAGTGAGACGCAGAAAAGACGTACGCCACAACGTGTTCCTTCTTGCCAGAACGCTGAACGAGAAAGGCACGGATACAGATGCCACTTGCGTCTGTGTGAATTTCCGTGGGCGACGAAGAATTGAAGTGCCGAAGTATTGGAGAGACGCAGGAACAACTAGCAGAAAGCGGGTGCCCGTCGTGGACAGGTTTCTTTGGTAAAGAAGACCATTTCGGACGCAGAATTGGCATTCGCTTAATGAATTTCTCGCTCCAGGAAACAGGGCTTTCAAGCTTCGGTCATTACGCTGCTCAGCGGCGAAAGTCACGGCATCGGAAAAGCCAGATGACAGAGAAGCGATAAGGTGGTCAAAGTTATCACCTTCACAATCTGTCGATGGTAGCGGCATTCCGGAGAGACAATCCGCATCAGCCTGTAGACGGCCAGTCTTGTATGAAATGGTGAAGACATGTTCTTGCAAACGAATTGCCCATCACGCGAGGCAGCTGGATGGATCACGAAGGTTGACCAGCCAACAAAGGGAATGGTGATCTGTGACGATAGTGAACGGGCGACCATAAATGTATGAGCAAAACCGTTGCACGGCAAAGACTACCGGTAGGAATTCTTGTTCGGTCACCGTGTAGTTGCGTTCAGGCTTGCTTAAAGAAGGACTTGCGTACGCCACAACGTGTTCCTTCTTGCCAGAACGCTGAACGAGAAAGGCACCGATACCGATGCCACTTGCGTCTGTGTGAATTTCCGTGAGCGACGAAGAACTGAAGTGCCGAAGTATTGGCTGCAAATTTAACAAACACTTCAGCTTGTGAAAAGCGGCACCGCACTTGGAGGTCCACTGAAACGGGCTGTTCTTGCGTAGAAAGCTCGTCAGGGGGTGAACTACATCCGCAAACTTGGGTACTAACCGGCAAAAATATGAGCAGAGCCCGATGAAGCTGCGCAGTTGTTTCACAGATTTTCGACGCTCGAACGATTCGACGGCTGCTGTCTTTTGTGGGTCAGGTCTAATGCCATCTTTGTCGACGAGATGTCCTAACACCAATGTCTGTCGCTCGCCAAAGTGGCACTTTTTTTAATTCAATACAAGGCCAGCTTTTTCAATGCAGCTGAGCTCGAGGTCTAGCAGAGTGTTGTGCTCCTCAAACGTACGCCCAAAAATTACGACATCATCAAGGTAACACATTCATATATGCCATTTTAAACCACGCAATACAGAGTCCCTAAATCTTTCGAATGTCGCAGGAGCATTATATAATCGTAATGGCATAACGTTGAACTCGTAAAGTCCGTCGGTCGTAACAAATGCCGTCTTTTCTTTGTCAGCTGCGTGCATCGGAATTTGCCAGTAACCTGATCTCAGGTCGACAGATGAAAAGTAGGACGCGGAATGCAGGCAGTCTAGAGCGTCATGGTTGCGCGCAGTGGATAGACGTCTTTTTTGATAACAGAATTCAGTCGGCGGTAGTCAACGCAAAATGTCCACATACCATGCTTCTTCCTGACTAGAATGAGGGGAGCAGCCCACGGACTTGCCGATTCCTGTATTATTCCCTTTTCCAGCATCTCTTGGACTTGCTCGTGGATCATCTTGCGCTCCGATGGTGCCACTCATTAGGTTTCTGCCTAATTGGATGCGCCAATTCGGTGTGGATCTGATGACGTATCCGGGACGCTGGGATTAAGGGCTGTTGGCTGTATTTAGAAAAACCGAAAACTTTCCAGTGCTTAGACAGAACGTCGAGCAGTGTATGACGTTCGCTTTGGTCAAGTGACTTGCTGACCATTTGTAGCATTTGGGCATCTTCTGAACCTCCTAAGCCTAGATGTTCATTTAAGCTTGTAGCATCAACAAGCGCAACCAGCGTCGTACATGACTCGGGTCTAAATACTGCAAGTTTCATGCCGCCTGGCAGAATTGCAGGCTCCATGGTACTGTTCATTGTCCACACACCTGCACGTCCATCAACGACTGACACTATACAATGGGGAATGAGAATGTTCTTTTTCAGACATGATGAGGGTATCGGTTCTGGCGTGGCGTCAAACTTGCCACAGTTGTTACTGGAACAAGACACGGGAACACACACAGCGGAAAATGCAGGAACGACTGTGTTCACGGAGACGAAAAAGATGCATTCCTCCGGACAGGAATTTTCCAAGAGCGCCGTTGGAAAAGTACCGTGTATTGAAAGATGCCCACTTATGCAATCTACAGTTGCCGCACACTTACAGAAGAAGTCAATACCCAAGATAACATCATTTGTAGACCGCGGAATAACCGCAAACTCTGTGCAAAACACCTTGCCACACAGCGAGACGTCCACAGTACAATATCCCACCGGACACAACACGTCGCCACTCACACCACGAAATGTCACCCCATGGTTCAGGCAAAACATCAATTTTTGTCCTAGGAGGTTCTTAAAATTTACACTCATCACCGAGACTGTCGCGCCTGTATCCACAAGTGCCATAGTGGTCACTCCATCTACAACTACACCAACTTTGTTCTTAAACGTAAACGCTGACGGGGGTATATCTGTAGATAGCACCTGTGATCTTGCGGCTTCACCCCCACTGGCCGCACCGACTAGTTTTCCGGCGGCGGTGTACGTGCGCGTCGCCGTGGCGATGGCGATCGTGGAGCACGGGGAGCTGGTGGTGGCGTCAAAGTTCGATCAGAGGCCGGCGAGGGGTAGCGTGACCCGGTAGGTGCGCGTGGTTTCCGTGACGTGGAGTGCGGATGATCGAAATGTTGGTGATACATGGGCCAAGACTGTCGCTGATATGGGCGGTGGTCACAAAAACGTGCGATATGACCCAGGACGCCACAGTTGTAGCATACCGGAATCGGTCGAGGGGCACGTGACTGCTCAGAGTAACGACTCCTCTCGGAAGGCATGGGATAGTGGTGCCGCCCTTCAGGGGCACTGTAGGCAGGCGATGTTGGGTAAACAGGTCCACTCTGCAGGGAAAGGGTCCACTCTGCAGGTCCACTCTGCAGGGAAAGGTCCACTCTGCAGGGAAAGGGCAATTGATGAGGTGCACTGCTCCGACGGTGGACGGTGCACGAATTATGTCTTCTGTGGGGAACACTGGAGGCTGCAGCATGGCGGATAATCGTCAACTATAAGAGGTGTGCTTTACAGGCTGTCCTCCATGCTGCCCTTGCATCCCTCTGTTACCCAAAGATTGATGTTATCGGCATAAATGTTCGCAATAAATATTGAGGATGTGCGCCGGGGGTCGTTTCTGCACAGGGGAAGGACCATGACCATAGTGTACGAGTAGAGTATTGAAATTTCGAGGTCGGTCTGTTGCGTAGTCAAGGTTTTATGTACAGAAAACAGGTGAATGGGTCCCCTTGTAAAGTGTTATAACCTGAGTGGCGCACGGCGTAGTCGAGCTCTTGATGGGCAACGACAGCGCACAGGTGACTAAAGGTTCCAAGGTAGAGGGGGTAGCTGAGGTCCTCGGAGTGATGATGGAGAGTAGGGATTAAGATGTGTCGCCATATAAAAGAGACTGTACCCCTACATCGGTACCCTGTGAAAGTTGGAGCGTGGAGTCCTCGGAGGTTATAGCAAGGTCGACAAGATCGGATAGCTCTAAGGTATGGTGAACGTCCCTCAGGGAACTAGCCTTTCAGCTTCGAGGGTTAATGCCATGGAGCCAAGTTTTAATGTTACTCGTCACCTGTGGGGTGACAGTGTTGGAAAAAGTGTTGATGCTTTTGCTCATGGTGGTGAGTTTTGTCATTAAAGTAGTCAAGGCAATTTTGATAGTCTGAATCACTCTTCAGTGTTAGATGGCTCTGGGACGGATGGAATGGTGCACATGAGCGTCGGTTCTGGGGTGGTGACAGTAATGTTCGTGAGGTATGAGGCTGAAAAGACTGGTGATCTACCTGTCTCCAAAGCGAATATTTGGCTTGAATCTGCGCGCTTTGTGCCCGCAGCGAAGCGAGCTTTTGTTTGAACTCGAGGAATTAGGGGTAATAGGAGGAGAAGGAAGAGCAAGAGGAGGAGGTGGCCCTTGCCCCGTTGCCTACCCGAGAAGCTGTTTTCTTGTGGCGGTGTGGCAGAATGCCAAATGTTTAGGTTGCATAATTTTTTGTGAATAATATTCATTTTGCCTATCAAGCACGGACTCCTGCTGGTGTGCGATGGAGGTAGAGCCCTTCGGAAGACTACCGAACACCGGAATGACCAGGGGTGTTGCTTTTAGGAAGTGCTACAGCTCCATGAGTGGCACTGACAATAATGGCACGAAACCCTACTACGTCAGCAGTGATGAATCAGATGAATCAGGGGACGATAACTTCAAGCTTGCGAAAAACGACAAAGGAAAGAAAAGAATTCTGAGCACTTCACCCAATTCGAGTGAGCCCACCATGCGATCTTCGCGGAATACCGAGGTACTAACCATTCTTTTCATGCCAGTTCCTGCTAGTGACATCACACGCCTTAACCGGTAAGCCGTGTCTGTACAGCTAGAGGCACTGGTGCCGAATTAAGTAAAGGAAGTAAACGTGAATAGCCGCAAGAACATCCTAGCGATTGACGTCAATCAAGTGATGCGCTTGACGAATTGCGTGAAGTAACGGAACCTAATGGGATAAAAGTCCGCTCTCCTATACTGCGGGGCATAGAAGTGAGCACTAGGGTGATATATGATGTTGCCGAAGCCATTGCTAACTCTGACCTACCAGACTTGATTAAGCCGGCTTCAGAAGATGCCATTATTACAAGTATATGGCGTTTCGGGACATCACGATGCGTAAGAACTGCATTTAAAGGCGAATAACTTCAATCACACGTAAAAGTGGGCCACTTCCGACACGCAGTTCGCCCTTTTATACCGAAACCACTTCAGTGCTGGAAGAGCATGAAGTTAGGTATGTAAGCGGTGTGTGCATGAACTCTACTGTCTGTTCCTGATGCACTGGGCACCGCAGCAAGGACTTGTGCCAAGCCCCGATTCGGAAGTTCTCAAACTGCAATGAGCCACATGATGTCTCTCGAAAGACCGCCCTTTTATTCGAAAGGAGCTAAAAATACTGAAGGGCTAGAGATGACATCTCACACCGAGAAGCAGCTGCACCTAAAACGCGACGTCGGTCCTGTCGCTGGCGCTGCACTAAAGCCACCAAAACCTCGTCGCCTTGCGAAGAACGTCCAAAACCACCTCCACCTCTTCCTTCTGGCCTTGCGCTGTCGGTTCTCAGGACAAACACGCTTCTGCTAGTGATGGAGCTTGCGCTTCATTCTTATTACCCAGTGAGAACACAGCCGTTTTAAGGAAAAAGTATACCTCTACCAGCAGGGCAGGTGACGCTTGGCCTGAACTCCCAAAGATACATGCGCCGGATGTCAGGCATCAGACTTCGAGTGAGGAGGACTTCATCGGCACCTCAAAACTTCACGGACGAAGGACAAGTTATCGGCATGGTTAGCACCGTGGTCAGTGCTATGTGCGTGCTGCTCAGCAAGATGCAAACACCGACAGCTCAAAGCCTGTTGCAACTGCCTGACAGCCTCACTCCAGTTCACACAAGCCTTCAGAAGTCTGCTGCTTGAGAACGCAAGCGGCATCATCATGGCTTCGACATCAGCGATATTTTGGGTACATGGAACCATGCATACAGTTTGATGCAACGAATGTGCCTTCACCGTCTGTGTTGTTAAGCACATAACTGCCGTTTTGTCGACGCCATGAATGGCAGTTCTCCTCTTCCCTCTCTCTTTATCTTTTATTCCCTTACCCCCTTTCAAGTGCATGGTAGCCTACAAGGCTCAGCCATGGTTAACCTCACTGTCTTTTTTTATCCTTATTTTCTATCTCTCTCTCCTTCTCTTGGTTGGCCGCTTGCGGGCGCCGGCATCCGTCAGATGTGGAAAGTCCCCAGCTTGGAGCATGGGGCCACTCTGGTCAGGTGTCTTAGATGACGTTTGCTGTGACGTTAATTTATTAGGTGTAGGTGGTGGTTGCTGGCTGCTTCCTCTGGTAGCAGGGTTTTTGGCGGCTTGGTTGGTAGCTCCCAGTTCACGTTCGTCTGGCATGACGTCATTTGTCTAGGACCTTGACCACTGCTTCGACAAGCCATGGCTGCCATGATGCCTCCTGGCTTCTGCAGGCAGCAAAAACTTGGTTTGCAGGCCTGGGATCCGGTGAGGTGTCCCTCGCCGCACACTAGGCACAATTGCTTGCATTTGTGTGGTGCTATCTCCTCTTCAGAGGCCCCCACAGCTTGACCACAATGGCCGCAGCGTTGGTCATTCGGGTGAAGACACAGCTCCATCCCGGGGCCCACCGCCCTGCAGTGTTAGCAGGCAGAAATTGTGCGTTTGTATTCCCGTACTGGTGTCATGGCGCTGTTGTAGTGCACGAAACGTGGCACGCGACGGCCTTCAAAAGTTAAGAGAGCCACAGAAGTCTTTCCAAGCTTTCTGATGAAAGCGATGCTTCCACCACGCCAGTAGATCTTTGCTTTCAAGGAGGCGGGAGTCTCCTGCTTGTGCCCCGTAATGACGCCACGGCACACTTCCCCGCTGATCTTGGCGTGGACGATCATCGGTAGGGAACCCTGTGATGTTTCGAGGGAAAATTCTCGTGAGAGAAGGTTCACAGAGTTGATGTCTTTGGTTGAGACAACGATGATATTTTGTTTCCGCATATGCCGCACATTGATAGAATCACTCGTGGTTGCGCTTACCTATGAGGTGAGCTTGGTGCCTAGTTCAGCTGGTTTAAAGATAGCTTTGATGTCCACCGTGACCCGAGGCTTCAGCACAATACTGAAGTCTTCCGAGCAATGCGGGGCATAGTGGTAGGCTGCCACGATACGCGGGTTGTCTTCTTCTCGAGCGGAATCTTCGCGGCCGTGGCCTTATTGGTAGCTGCGCACTTGGAAGGCTTTAGACTGCTGACGACGCTTTCGGAAGGCCACCACGGTGAACAGTGCCTCACCCACGATAACTGTTAGTGAAACGGAATTTTCGGGTATTGAGGCAGAAACTTCTTTCCGTGCCAACGTCGAGGGATGGTATCTATGGAGAGTGGTAGTCGCCATGTTTGGCTGCGACCACGGAGTAGCGACGACGCAGTCAGCGTCAGGTTCAACGCTTGGTCTTCCGAGCGTAGATCCCACGAGGTGAGGTCAACGAGTGGGCATGAAATTCATGAAGATTGAACCACCTGGATGAGCGAGGTGTATTTTGTGCAGAACAATTAGAAATTTGGTAGGCTCTGTTTTAATGAAACGTAAAGCCGGATTCCACCAGCCCTCATAAAAGGACCGGGAACCCACGTGACGCGCGTCCGCTCTTGTGGCGCGCTCGTAGCGTTCCTGGGCGCTTCGGCACTTCGTAGAGGAATTACCATAGAGTAACAAAGCCGCCTTCTGAGTTTCGGCGGCGCCAGACAGATGGCAGTGCATATATAGCTGTTTCAAAATCTTTAGATAAAACAAACTCTACACAAAACCTGCAGCAAAAAAATTGCCCGCAGTTCCCTCGGGGGAACACTGAGGAGGATGCGGAGCATATAATTGGTTAACGGGGTGTTAAAGTGCGACTTACTTGGGTCGATGGCTCAATTGGTTAACGTGGTTGTGAAATGGGGTGTTAAATTGCGATTTACTTGGGTCGATGGCTAAATTGGTTAACGTGGTTGTAGGAGGGGGTGTTAAATGAGTGAACACGTACACACGTATGCGAAAGGGCGGCGCTGGTCGAAGGGACGTCGATCATTGTGTTTGTGGATTCGTTGGAATTCATTTCACCGCGACCTTGGACGTCGACGCGCCGTACAAACCAACCGACGAGCGGCAACTGAGCGAGTGAGCGCCGACCTTGAGTATATATACAGCGCGACGGCGCATGCACTGTCAGCTGTTGAATGTTCTCGAAGCGCGACGGCGCATGCGCGTCCACTGGAGAATAAGGAGAATTGTAGAATGTTCTCGAAAGGGAGAAGCGCGCGCGGCACAGATGGTGGGTGACGGTGCATGCGCGCGTCAGCTGTCGAATGTTCGAGAAGGGGGAGAAGCGCAACGGCGCATGCGCGCGCGTCAGCTGCCGATGTTCTCGAAGCGCGACGGCGCATGCGTGCGCGTCAGCTGCCGATGTTCTCGAAGCGTGACGGCGCATGCGCACTACATTATACAGCTAGCGAATGTTCGTGAAGAGGAGAAGCGCACGCGGTGTGTAGAGGAGGAAGGGTGCACAGATGGTGGAGGAGTGAAGCACGCGCGGTGTGTAGAGGAGGAAGGGATGCACAGATGGTGGAAGAAGGAAGAGGAAGCTTGCGGACGGCGCCACACTACAAGCCTCGAGTATTAGATGCTCCGCATCTTAAACGCTACAAACGTGTTTCAACATTGAATTGAGGTGGTGGCAAGTCATGCTGAAGTCAAGAAGGGGGAGGGCTTCGGCTACTAGGGGCGAGGATAAGCACATGCACCCATAGCTGTTGCTGACAGCTGCCAACGCTGAATTGCGACATGGTGGGGGTTCTGGTCGCTATAAACGTACGCACCCGCAGTTGTTGCTATAGACACCGCACACTGGCCAGAAGGAGCTGCGTCGCTCACACTGCCTGGTCTGAAAGTCTTCGACATTCGCCGTTAGAAGCACGGAGAAAATAGATGCGTGCGCGCGTCCTCTATGTATCTCGGCCACTATCCGCCGACAGATGCGGGGCGCAGACGCACGCGTCGCGTTCCTTTTTCCCCGATGCCGCCTTAAGCTTGCCTTTTTTGTCCGCTAGGTTATGTAATCTGTCACTGCAGTCAGACTGCAAAACTCCGCTGAACGGTACCTATGAGATAGGGTGGTGGACGGATGCCGACGTTCACCTGGCATAGCCCAACTAAGAAGTCCATTCGTACATAAAACCTTGACCAAACGAGCATCGGAATCGCTGACGCAGTTATGTTCTTTGCTTTTTGCTACTTGTCAGCGCGTGTCAACTCGTCGTTGCAGTCGTGCAGCTTCGTCGTGCACCTACGATGTTTCACTGCTGACTAGTTCACGGCTGACTGAATAACACCAACACTGTCGAAATTTGGGCTTGTTGGTGCATTGTGACGACTGAAAAATAGCGCTAAGAAACGGGGACACAAGAAGAGGACACACGGCACAGGCACAGGCGCCTGTGCCGTGTGTATAGCGCCTGTGCCGTGTGTCCTCTTCTTGTGTCCCCGTTTCTTATCGCTATTTTCAGTCGAATAACACCAGTTTGTTTATTAAAACTGCTGGAGCGGTGGATCATTGCCATCTTAGCCCCGGGTAGAACCATTGGGCCAATGAAGTTTATTCAACTCAAGTCAGCTTCAGTACGCACTGCAGCAAGGCGATGGGCTCGACTGGCGATTAACATGCCTTGGTGGAGCGAAAGTGAGGACAGCAGGGCGTGGAAAGCCTGCGCGCGTTCGCGGCTCAAGCTACGAAGTTATGCGTCCAGCGTTTATGAAACCCAGTATGCGTGAGTGCTGCATGGCGTAAGATTCAGGGGCACACACTAGGCTATTTCTGTCCAGGATTTACGATCCTTCATGACCTGCATATTGAGTAGCACTCTGATGTGTTCTTGTTGATGCCATGTTTGTGTACGATTAACAGTACGCTGTGTTTAGGTATACGTTGAAACAAATCCACCCGCATCTTCCCAAAGGTGGGGGTGGCGCCACGGTGGTCTAGTGGCTAAGGTACTCCGCTGCTGACCTGGCGGTCGCTGGTACGAATTCCGGCTGCGGCGGCTGCATTTCCGATGGAGGCAGAAACGTTGTAGGCCCGTGTGCTCAGATTTGAGTGCACGTTAAAAAAACCGAGGTGGTCGAAATTTCCGGAGCCCTCCACTGCGGCGTCTCTCATATTCATATGGTGGTTTTTGGACGTTAAACCCCACATAATATTTAATTATTTAATTCCCAAGGAGGGGGAGGGAGGACTCGAATAAATGCGTAGCAGAGTGGGGGAAGGGTACCGCGTGAATGTTGCATAAAGGTGTATGGTTTGGGAAGGCCTGATTGATATTTCGACTTCATTATTCTTACTTATTAACTGAAGGAGAAACGTTGCCTTTATCGAGTGGAGGATGCTGATGTGCGATCCAGCGACTTCATAAGCACGGTGGCCAGTGAGCGGTTATGCAGCTCAAGCCATCGGTTTTTACTCGTAGTCGCTGCCTGCGTCAGCCTTACGAAGAGAGGGGTGGATTGGGAATGATTATTTGTTGTCTTTTTTATTCTCATTTATCAAATGAAGGAGAAGCGTTGCCTTCAACGATGAGTAGTACGCTGATGTGCGTTTCAATGCCTAAATATGGGCACCACCCGCTAAGCAGAAAAAGTTGACGGCAGATCCACGAGGTGAATGATGTTGAGATTAGGTGAAGCCCCTGGAAGGAACACAGTAAAACTTTCTTCCGTTAATTCGCCTGGCAATATACGCGCTTCCTCGCCGCTTCCCATTGTCTAACGTTTTCAAGATCTGCTTGGTGACGTTGACGTGCTGCCTAGGCCTCTCGTTCCCGCACGGAAAGATCTTGCCGACGCTGACGTGCCGCTGCAGCTTCTTGTTCACGTACGGCGGGATCTTGCCGACGCTGCCTTGTTGATGTAGTTTCTTGTTCCCGTACAGCAGGATCTTGCCGACACTGACGTGCCGCTGCAGCTTCTTGTTCCCGTACAGCAGGATCTTGGCGGCGACGTCGAGCAGCCTCTCGGCGCGCATCTGCCTCGCGTACTCTCACTTCATGGTCCTGTCTGCGAGCGCGCACCGCCGCTGCCCTGCGCGCCCGCCTTTCGGCCTCCTTATCCATACGAGCACACACCGACAGCAACGAGCATCGGCCACTACAAACCTGTATCGATATGGTTTTGATTATAAAACATTTGCTTTAGAAAACACCTGGCGTTTTCGTTAAGCATCTGGCGTCTTCTTTTTGTTTTTCTTTAAAAACATCTGGCGTCTTTTCGTTTTGCTTTTAGAAAATATCTGGCGTCTATAGTTGGTTTATTTCACCAATCAGCGGCGTTTTGAACAAAAAAGTTTTATTGCTTAATCACGCACAGGAAAAATCTCACCAGGCTCTACCTTGGAGGTAAACAATGGATGCTACTGGGAATGAGAGACAGCAGAAGTAGGCTTTTAACACTTCTACTTCTACGAGCGTTTCCTACAGGGACTAGCCGATGGCTGCTAAGGGGGACCAAGAGACAGGAGAATTCGGCTTTTAGTTAGCGCGCACGCTGCGAATTTTTATTGTTCAACAACGCACAGAAAAAATATTCCACAGGCACCACCTTGGAGGTCAAATATTAGACTGGTTACGCACTATTACTACGACTACGAGGGACGAACGGGTGCCGCTATAAGGAGCGTCACGTCGGCTGCTGACTCCGGTTTGCAAGTGCTAAGATTCTACGTCAGGGGCGTCCGTCAGTACGAGTCATGGTGCCCATCACGTCTTGGACGCCTTCGAAGGCGCTTGTCTTCGACGTTGTTGTCCCTACGGGGACTAGTGCCGAGACCGTCGTTGCTGCGACGGCCTCAATAGTCGGCCTTTCAGAGGTATACTGCATGCAGCATCGGGGAGCTCGAAACTTTCAAGTCACCGTGAACAGCATGGCCTCCGTGTCTCTAATCGTCAATGCTGGCTGCCTGGTGATTGGCGCCGAGCGCGTTCAAGGCGTTCCTGTTGGACCACAAGTGACCAACGTCACCTGCCTGTTCCTGCCATCGTTCGTCTCAAACGAAGTTCTCGTCCAAGTGTCATCCCCATATGGCAAGGTGCTCACTGTCACCAGTGGTTTTATGCGCGGGCGACGCGGCGTACTCACTGGAACGCGGTATGTTCGAATGGAGATGAACGCCGCTAATCCTGTGCCGAACTACCTGCGCATCTCCGGTCACCATGCTACGTTTGACTACCGTGGTCTCCAGCGTGTCTGTGTCGAAGATGCGGCTCAGGGGAACATCTAAGAGCCCAGTGCACAACACCGTATTGTGGTCGCTGCGGTGTGCATGGTAACGTTAGTGAACGATGTGACCGCCCGTGTCGACGCTGCGGGGACGGCCACCCAACTGTGGTTTGCCCTGTCCACCGCTCTTACTCAGACGCTGCGGCTGGTGCCTTTCCACCACTGACACTGGCAACGAAACCAAGTACCAACTCGGGGGACGCAGAGGAGGTCACCGACGCTGTGCGGGGCTCACCCCTACAAGTTCCTTCAAACGAAGTGCACAACGAAAGCGCGATTGTCGATGCGACGCTTTGTACGTCGGCCTCCCCGCTGGTGCAGGAACCGTGCGCTTCAAAAGACGCAACGCACTGCCCTGAAAAGGGCGTCGGCGTCTCTTCTCTGACGCCACTTGATGTTCAGTGCGCAAATGATCCCAGTTCTCAGGCTGCTGCTGTTGGAGTTGACCCTAAGAGCCCGGTTATTTCGGAAAACAGTGGCAAAAATACCACAGACTCTTCTGTAGTGGCCACTCCGACCATTTCGAAATCGCGTCGTACACGTAAAAAATCGTTCACACAAAGGGTGCCTACACCGGCCTGCCGAGACTTGGACAGTGCTGCCAGCATCAAGGATGTGGATCCAAGCTTTTTAGGTGGCTCAGTCCCTACCTCTTCAGGACACGTCTTCGGAAGACGGCTACTATCCTGGGATGCTACTATCCTGGGACGGGATAGTAGCATCGGACTGTCTAGCCTTGCCGATTTTGACGTCGAAATGGGAGCTCCATGTGAAACAAAACGAGGGCACACTTCCAGCTCTTGCTCCGATGAACACAGTGATGGCCGTGGTAAATCCCAACGGTTTAAAAAACCTCGACCCTCTTCTGGAGGGTCGAACAGTGCGTTGTAATTTGGTTGTGCAAGTGTCCCCTGGACACTTTCCAGGACACCATCTAGAACTATGCGTCCAGGTTAGTCTTTGCTTTTTATTATGGCTACTACATCGCATATTATTTCATTGAACGTTCAGGGTTTTCGCAGTCCTGCAAAGCCGGCTGAAGTGATTAGTGTCGCCCGCGCTGCAAATTGTGATGTTTTGTGCCTCCAGGAAACAAATTCTTCTCACTATCTGACGTGCTTGCTTTTAAACGAAAGTTCAACCTAGATTGTTATTTCTCTTTCGCTACATCTCGTTTTACGGGAGTAGGTATTATTATTTTTAATCGAGCTCTATTACGGGATCATCATGCTTTTTACGATGGCGTGGGCAGGGTTTTGGCTTTAGACTGTAGCTACTTTTCTTTCATATTAAGGATGCTGTGTGTATGGGCCAGCGCAAGCTGGACAGTCTAATGACTTTTTTAGAGACCTGTATGTGTTTTTTTCTTGACGGTCGTGATGTCAGTCTGATTGGCGACTTCAAATGCGTTCTAAATACGCGAACCGATGTACAATGCCCTAGCTGGGGCCAGTCTGCTTGGAATTCACGCGAGCTGCGTCGCCTTGTTCACCACTTTTTCTTACTAGACCCGCACAATGTAGTGCACGGAAATACCTTTGTTTGGAAATAGCGACGTGGACGATCCTCCAACGGGCTCTACCGGGCTTATAATCCACGAACGTTAGAGGCGTTTGTCTTCGATTTATGCATTCCGTCCTTCCCACCTTCTCCTGTGTACGTATCTGACTATCGGCCTATTGTCTTGAAGCTGAAGTTCCATTTTCTTTTTTCGGAAAACCCATGGCGTCTTGATGTTTGCGTCATGCAGGACGCACGCTCAAGATCAGATTTGTCACGTGCAATACGTGTGTCGCTCACGGCGTCTGGTCCTGAAGATTGGGATGCGCTTAAAACACAGGGGTGCCTGCGCTGCCCAGTAGAGGGGCGTTTGCTTCGTCGAAACGTTTCTGAAGAGCTTGCTGATACTGAGATGAAGTTACGCATTGCTTTGCGCGCCGAGATGCCTTCTCCTCTGATGCGAGCGTGGCAGCGTGAACTGCGAACGCTTTCAACGCTTGACTGCTGCTTCGTCCATGGCGGCAGCAGCATGGCGCTGTAGGCACAACCCATGTGCACATCCTGAGGAGCTGCGCTACGCGAGACATTCGTTTTTTTTGGCGTTCACAGCCATCTGTCTCTACGACAGCACAAATTCCACCTGCGCAGTGGCTTTTCAGGCGTGATCGATGTGTTTTCTTGGCGCATTTTGAAGCAATGTCGTGTTCGGCCATGCTGACTAACTGTGATGAAACACCAGCAATGCTTAGAAGTTTGCCCCGTATTCCTCAAGAAGCTGCGGATTGCCTGCACATCCCTCCGTCAGCTGAAGAGGTAAAGGCGGGACTGAAATCTATGAAACGTGGAACGGCCCAAGGGCCAGACGGTTTTCCTGTTGAGTTTTACTTGACATTTTGGGAAGAGATTGGTGCTACCTTTACCGCGGTAATTCGGCGATGCTACGAGTACGGTGTCTTTCCATCAATTTTTCGAGATGAACGCATTGTGCTTATTCTAAAGGGCGATGCTTCCTCTGTTAATCCTGAAGATTGGAGACCTATCATGCTCCTCAATGTTGACTATAGGATATTCGCGGCGGTAGCCGTTCAACATCTGAGCGGTCTGTTGAACCCCCTTGTAGGTCATCACCAGACTTAATCAGTGCATCGACGAGAAATACGCAGCTTGTCAATTACCACACGGGATATCATAGCCTATACTCTGTCGCGATCTGCGCGTGGTATCCTTGTGTCTTTGGACCAGGAAAAAGCGTTTGACCGACTAGAGCACGCGTATATCCTTAATGTGCTCACAGCCTTCGGCTTTTCTCATTCGTTTGTGAATATCAATAAAAATACGTACACTGTTCTGAAAAGCACACTAGTTCTGGATGGCTGGGAAAGTGCCGCCTTTTCCATAACACGTGGGGTCTGTCAGGAATGTCCATTGTCTCCTGTGCTATTTGTCCCTAACATTCAGCCATACTTGCGTTCTCTTGACGCGGATTCACGTGTCCGAGGTCTTGCGCTTCCTGGTAGCGGTGTCCTGAAAGTCAAAGCTTTTGCGGATAATATAACCTTGTACCTTTCAGATGAAGATAGCCTTTCAAACAGCCTGCATGTATTTTCACAGTATGGCGACATTTCAGGTACAGCGTTGAACATCTCCAAACCCCGGTATTTCTCCATTGGCTCTCTAAACTCCAGGCTTAGCGCCGGTTTTCCCATTCATCCAGCCGCGTTCCTTCGTATTTTAGGTATTTTATACGACCACTACGGCATTTGCAAATCTGTTTGGTTAAACGCTCTAGAAGAAGTAAGACTGAAAATTCAGGATGCATGGGATTTTGACTTCCCGCTTCTTGAGCGGAGGCACCTAGCGCAGACTGTATTTTGAGGTCGCATTTGTTACCTTTCTTACGTCGTGCAACCATCTTTACGGATCGTGCGATCACTGCAGTCTGCGTTGTGTTCTTTTTTTTGGTCAGGCGGCACTGAGTTGGTCTCTCACGCGGCACTGGGAGAGCAGCGTTCTCAGGGAGGCTTTGCTTCCCCTTCAGTGGCCATACGCTGTGGGCTGCTGGCACTGCGCTTCCTTTTGTGCCTAGTGCAAGTGGAGAAATCTCCCGCACGAACGCTTGCAGATTACTTTCTGTATACTCACCTTCGGCATTTGATGCCTAATGTGCAACTTAATAGGGGGCCGCAGTCAATATCAATAACACTTCCTGCGTTTTATGCAACAACTGTTGCTTTTTTTCGTCATGCCAAGTCGAGCTGTCCTGGCATAGATGTTTTGAACAACCACATAGTTGAGACAACTGCTGCTTTGTTGCTTCCGTTGGTGCCGCTAGCCCACCATGCTCGCTCTAGACGGGTGTCTTGGAGCACGTTAACGGCTTCTTTTCTGCCTGGACACTTTCGGGACTTCATGGGGCGCCTGGGTTGGGGTTTTCTTCCCACTCTCGACCGCCTCGAAAGATGGAGAATGGTCCAGTCAGCAACATGGCCAAACTGTTCCCTTCGGGAAATGAATCAGCATTTTCTGAGGCATTGTGTCATTGCTCGCGATTTTTGGAGAGCCGTACATGCCAGATTTGACTGCCTCAGAGTAAATCGCTTAGTTTCTTCTGGGCGTCGTTCGCGAAGCCGCTTCGCTTGTCTTCTCATTATTGCCGGCTCTTTCTGCCTCTGGCGCAACCGCTGCGAGGCGGTTGCAGCGGGCCGCCGCCGCCACGCGCTCTACCCGATCCTAGAACGATTGTACTCGGAGCTGCTGTCTGTTTTGTCGGAGGAGCTCTTCTTCCTCAGAGAAGAGGAATTTCTTCGGCACTGGTCTTGCTCTTTTGGCTTGTTTTACGAGTGAAACTTGCATTTCAGCCGCCCTGGTACTGTCGATGCACCGGCAGAAAAGGCATGCCAACATGTAAATGTGCAAAATGTACATATTTATGTTTTATTTGTGTCTCTTGTTTACCTTGAAGTATTTTTGGTGGTTGTGTTTGTGTGAACCATCGAATATACATGTTCTTTCAACGTCATCTCATATCCATGTTCATGTAAATGTCGTCTGTTTTGTCATCATCGTTAGAGTACGTCTAAGAAGAAAATATTCTGTTGAGTGTTATTGACGTTTGTGGCAATACACTTTTTCTAAACAAAGCTAAATTGCTGGCACTAGTCCATCCCAAGTTCGCTTACGCTAGTCGTTAGGGTCACGCAGAAAACGGACAGCGCACGCGTCCCCGTGTATCTCTGCAGCAATCCACCCACTCACGCAGGCAGGGAGGCGCGGGAATCGTGTTCTATTTTGACAGACCCCATCCTAATATTTCGTTTTAAATGCCAAGCATTTCTTAGCGAACTTCAGCGACTTTGAGCGTGTCTATCTATCTATCTATCTATCTATCTATCTATCTATCTATCTATTTATCTATCTATCTATCTATCTATCTATTTTGCCGCCTACGACTTTTAGCGATAATGCTATCGGCACGAAACTTGGTATGTCATGACATGATGTATAACGAGCATAATTGACTCGTCATAAAACTAAAATCATGACGTGTTCGTCATGAATGTCATGATTTACATTTTATGGTCATACTGCTCTTGCGGTGGTCTCGTTCGCATGACACGTTGCAAAACAGGTACGGTATGACATGATTGCAAGACGAACACAAACAAAAGACCCTAACGTGGAAATCATGACATGCATGTCATGTAAGTCGTGGGTCATGACTACACGCCACGCTCATGATGCGCTCGCTGCCGTCTCGCTAGCTTCACGTATACTAAATTCGGTGTTACGTGATGCGAATGTATGGCGAAGGTATGTGACTGGTGCAAACATGATAATCATGAGATGCGTGTCATGCGAAATTATAACTACAAGCCACTCTCAGAATTCCCTCGCAGCCGTTTCGCTAGCTATACAAACACCAAATTCGGTATTACGGACGTGAATGGCCGACAAAGGGATGTGACTGGTGCAAGCAAGAAAATCATGTGATGCATGTCATGTACCAACATGTCTACATGCTACGCTCATGATGCGCTCGTGGCCACCTGGCTGGTTTCCCATGTAACAAATTCAGTATTACGTGGTGCGAACGGACAACATATGTAAATGACATGTCCAAACATGATAATCATGACATGCGTGTCATGTAACAACATGACTACATGCCAAAATTATGATGCGCTTGAGATCGTTTCGCTAGATTCATATATGCCAAATTTGGTATTACGTAACTTGAATGGATGACGAAGGTATGTGACTGGTGCAAACATAATACTTATGAGATGCGTGTCATGTAAGAGCATGACTACATGCCACGCTCAAGGCGTTAATACACTGAGATGTGTCCCGGTGAGTGTGTGCTCCAGCGTTCGTTTCGTCGAGTCATGCCGGCGATGCCACGCTAGGCGCTGATCTGCCTGGAATATACTCGCAGGCACGCACCGCACTGCGTTGCTTTGACGAATGCGCGTTTGAGCGTGCCCGGTGTCCCTTCGTCACAAAGCTAGGCCGACGCGATGCATTCTGGGCAACGTGGTTGGTACGAAGTGCACCATGGTCGCATTTCGCACCGGTTGCCACCGGACTGCGCCGACAGACCCTGGTCGCGTCTGGCGTCAGACTATAGAGTGTTCGCGTTTTTCTAGCGTAGCGTCGCTGCACCCAGCGTGCTCTCGTCAACGTTACGTTGCAGTATTGGGCCCTTCATGATGCTCTCCCTGCCGTTTCGCTAGCTTCACATATTCCAAGTTTGGTATTATGAGAAATAAATGGACGACGAAGGTATGTGACTGGGGCGGACATGATAATCTTGAGAGGCGTGTCATGTAACGCCCGACCACACGCCACGCTCATGATGCGCTCGCAGTCGTTTCTCAAGCTTTACATGTACCAAATTTAATATTACCTGACGAGAACGGATGACATATGCAAATTACATGTCCAAACATGACAATCCTGACATGCCTGTAAAGTAACAACATGACTACACGCTACGCTCATAGCACGCTCGTGGCCATTTCGCTAGATCTATACATACCAAATTTGGTATCAGGTGGCTTGAATAGATCATGAAGGTATATGACACGTCCAAGCATAATATTTATAACATGGAAGTTATGTACTGCATAATTTACCTCCGCCTCGTAACGTTGTTTTGATTTTAAACTGACATATAAACCTTCCTCATTCGTACTTCGCATATCATCGATTCCCACTATACGTGGGATCTGCCAATTCTTTTTTCTCCGCTAATCGTTGTGCTCTCGTGGTGCAGCCACACTGAAATATTCCGCTACATGGTGCCTAAAGGCACCGCACACTGAACAGTTGGAGCTGCGTTGCGCAAACTGTCACGTCTCAAATTGTTTAACATTCACCGTTAGGCACACGCAGAAAACAGACGCGTGCTCGCGTCCCCCATGTTTTTGTCTACATACCGCCGACAGATGCACGGTGTGAAACGCGCACGTCCCGTTCCATTTTTATTGAGGCCGTCTCGATGTTGCTTTTTATCTGCTAGGCTATGTATTATAGCGCTGCAGGCAGACTGGCAAACTCGACATAACGGTGCATAGGGCCAGTGAACAGTTGTACAGCTCGAGCTGCAATCGGGTTTGACTAGCAGACGCTGCCTGCTTTCGCCCTGCGAGGCGAGACCATGGGGGGGGGGGGGGGCAAACAGTTGGAACCTGAGTTTCCTAATATACACTCGAGGGAACCTTGACGCTAGTCTTTATGGGAGCTGCAACGCCCGGCGCTTCAGCGAGCGTGAGAATGATGGGTAGTACACACATTTGTCTAGTCTTTGTACTTCTGGCCTGCTTCTGGCTTCGTGTGTGTTTGCGTGGCCTGGAGCTGTTTTCTCACGAAACAAAACTAAACAAATCTTCGGCGTTTGCGCTTCACCATCTTATTTTGTTGGGCTTACTGATTCGAATTAGGACACAAAATTGAAAAGAATCTATTCTTTCTTGTAAAACAAAACCGGAACCAGCAATAAACGAAGCCGCACGTGCGATTCGCCGCCTGCAAGTACAAAGACTAGGCAAATCTATGTACTACCCATCATTATGCTGGTCGCTGAACGATCGCTGCGACAGAGTACCCTCTAGTTAATTTTAGGACCCTCTGTGGTCGGAACGAGACGCAAGCATGCGGCACAATACGCGTGGCGTGGGCATGCGCAGTGGGGGTGTGAACATTGCCGCCGACGCATTTAAAACACCCCGCATTTAAAACTTCACTTACCACGACGTTTACTTCATGATCATGGCTGGTAGTCGTCGCGATGGAAACAGGATGCTAGACGTCAACGTGGCTGCGTCAGCGTCAAACGGTGCTATATCAGTGAAATACCAATACAAATGATACTAGTTCTAATATAGCACTACACAATAACCACTACGTTTATATTGTCATGCTTAAATTTCGTTTTATACGGACTCACATGATGGAGAGATCAGTCATGTTTTTTTTTTATTAACTAGTCAACCACTCTTCAATGTCTTGGTCCTGAGTGCCAGTGAATCAAGGGAGTGACATGTTAATAGAGTCAATGGTGATGAAAAGTTAACGCGATGATTCGCCATCTGGATTGTGGTGGAAGTTGTACAAAGTTTGAAAAAATACTAATTTACTGACAACTGAAAACGTTTTTATCTTCTGCTCACAAATAGCTTTCTTGAACGAATAACATAGGATACTCTTTGTATAACTTGTAGCTGCGTATAAAACGAAAAAATTCAAAGCACCAGGGCCTTTCTATATGGCAGCGGGCCGTTCGCGTAGCAGGTGACACCATCCACGTCTGCTTCGGCTGTCGTGGCTATCCCCCTGCTCGTTAGAGCAATAGAGTTTCGTAAAATTAACTAGAGGGTACTCTGGCACTGCGATCATTCGGCGATCAAGGGAATGATGGGTAGTACACACATTTGTCTAGTCTTCGTACTTGCGGGCGGCGAATCCTACTTGCGCCTTCGTTCATTGCTGTATTTAAGTTTCGTTTTGAAATAAAGATTCAAACCTTTTGAACTTCTTGACCCAATTTGGAAAGATAAGTCTGAAACAATGAGGTGGTGAAGCACAGTGGCTAAACATTTGGTGATTTTTGTTTCGTGAGAAAACAGCTCCAAGCCCCACGAACACTTACGGAGCCAAAATCAGGCCAGAAGTACGAAGTTTAGACAAATGTGTGTACTACTTACCATTCCCACGCTCGCTGAAGCGCCGTGCGTTGCATCTCCCTTAGACACTAGCGCCAGAGTTCTCTCTGGCGTATATTAAGAAACTCTGTAGTTCGAGCGGCTCCCTCAAACAAAAGTTCTCGTTTCCACATAGTACAATGCAGTAAACTCCTTCCTAGAAGGTCACAAGTATCCTGCGTACTTATTTCTGTAAGTCAGTAACGCCGCAATGAGGCCGAGCCGAACGACAACGCTGATCACACAAACTTGCGGAAAAAAATTGTTTTTTTTGCGAGTCTATTGATGTTTAGAAGAAATAAAGGCCACGCACGTGATGCTTTAGCATGTACAGCAGTGAACAATATGCATGAATCAGCGTCCATGTGCAAACAAGATACGTACTACGCTTAGTCAGGCCCGTTGCAGGTTGCGAACTTCGCAGCCACAGCGTGAGGAGTCGCCACCATTGAAACGACGATAGCGCACCTGGCGGCGTAGGTAAACGAAATCAAACAGAGCCTTTTTTTCGACAATTTTATTTGTAAGACTTCGGAATGATAAAACATACAATACCGTTCCTGATTTATTTCAGGCATTCAAAACCTTGCGAACGCGTAGAAATTTGAAAAGTGACGCACTTTAGTCGGCAGTGCGGGCAAAAGGCACGTAATTACGTTGATACCACTTACAGAAAGTTTACCGAATACTGTCAATGAATTGTCGCAAAATCTTGAGCTACACAAGTGCAGGGACGTAGGCGGTATGCCTTTACTTACTGCACCAAAGGTTTCGCGCAGTATGTTGGATATATCAGCCAGCGCTGGACATCTTCTGTGCTTCGGGCATCTGCGTTAGGACTAAGCGTAGTACGTATACCTTCCTTGCACATGAACGCTAATGAATTTATTTTGTTCACTGCTGTACGTGCTGAATTGTTACTTACGTGGCCTTTATTTTGTGAAAACATCGATTGATTGAGTTCCAATAAAACGATTTATTGTTGAATGCTTGTGTGACCAGCGTTGTCATTTCGCTCAGCTTGTATGTGGCATCACAACTTACTAAAGAATATATGCAAGATACTTATGAGCTTACATAGCGCCGTTTTCCGCATTGTACTAAGTTGAAACGACATAAATTGAGAAAGGGGGCTGCTACAAGAGCGGGGGTCCACCATGCCGCAGAAGCGTACGACAACGATGTCGTCTGCTATGCGGAAGGCCAGCCGCCATGTGGAAACACCCTGGTGCTTTTGAAAGTGATTCGTTTTATACGCAAATATAAATTATACAAACAATATTCTTAGTCATATATCGTTCAAAAATATATTCATGTGTATAAGGTAACAAAACCTCTTTCACTTATTAGTAAAATAGTCATTTTGCAATCTTTTTACGATTCCCTACAGAACCCATAGGGTGCCACTGTCGCTTTTGAATTGCTGTCCCCATTGGCTCTATGGATATGTCACTCCACTGGCATATTACCAACGCAGATTTCCGGAGCAAAGATGCTGTCCAACGCTGGCTGATATATCAATCGCACTCTACGAAATCTTCACTGCCGTAGGTAAATGTATGCGGCTAACATTTCTGCGCTTCTGTAGCTCTGTGCAATACTGCACTTCTGTAACAACTCTTTGATAGTATTCGGTGATATTTCTGTAATTAATATCAACGTATCTGCGTGACTTTCCGAAGCAGGGTGGCCCGACTGCTTGTTCTCGGGTTCGCCCTGTCAGCTAAAGCAGGTCACTTTCCACTCTTCCACGCGTTCGCACTGTTCATGCTTAGAAATGCCTGAAATTAAACGAAAAGCAGTTTTTATGCGTACCATTCTAAATCCTTACAACTAAAATCGCAAAAAAAGCCTTTGACGGCAATTTTTTTGCCGTCACCGGCGGTGCGCTGTCGTCGTTTTGATGGCGGCGATGCCTCACGGCTCGGACGCGAAGATTGCTACATGCCACTGGCTTAAAAGCTTGCTACATGCCACTGGCTTGACTCAATATCGGCGGGTGACGCTTTGGCAACAAGCGTGCACTTCATAGGAGACTTTGGGATGGGGGGTTGTTCCAGCATATCTGGAACAGGCTGCAAGGTGCGACTGCGTAGTTACAG
This sequence comes from Rhipicephalus annulatus, assembly GCA_013436015.1. Taxonomy (NCBI): domain Eukaryota; kingdom Metazoa; phylum Arthropoda; class Arachnida; order Ixodida; family Ixodidae; genus Rhipicephalus; species Rhipicephalus annulatus. Next base: position 380,554 of record WOVY01009470.1, on the reverse strand, counting down.
CTTTGAAGACTACCCAGCACCTTCACCAAACAATACGGTGGTTTATTGACAAATGCTGAATGCCTTGTTTCAGGGGTGATAGTCACTGCTTTGCCATCTCACCGCACTTAGTTGTAGTCGTTTTGTACTTGCCCACCCTGACACAATAGCATTATTGTACGAGTCAACAACCACCGCTGGCTAAAGCCGTTAAAATTATGCGCCGAGAAATAGGGTAGGATGCGCTGACTGCCAAAAAGTAGGCCACCCTATGACTCGCCATGTGCAAAGTGAGCCTTTGTTGCGAAAATCTTTTTTGTTGTTTGTTCAGATATGTCTGTGGCATCTCACACTGAAGTTAAGAGGACTTAGTAGTAGTCCCAACCAATGAAGCCCACGAAACTGACTTTGTAATGAATATATATATATATATATATATATATAAACATGTAAATAAGAAGAAAGAAAAGTGGGTGAAAAATAACCAGCCGTGAGCAAGAATCAAACCTACGACCTTCGAATAACGCGTTCGATGCTCTAACCACTGAGCTATCACAGCGGCCTTCCCTTCATTCACTTTTCTTTCTTCTTAATTACACTACAATGGTTCTAATAACTTCTCCTGTACATTCCTTGGCATTACTGTCTGTTAGATCTCATAAATATTGTGTAAAAACACGGAAAACGAGCCCTTACGTATACACTTCTTTCCCTTATTCATTAACGAGGGTCTCGTACTGGCAGACTTGGTGTCTTTAGGTTGTATGCAAGGGACTATTATTCAGCTGCCCACTCGTAATAAGTTCACGTGCTACGTGACGCCACACATGCGCATAAAAGTGTTTCACACTCATCGCTTGGCTTATAGATGGCGCTGACTGACATTCCTACTTCTAAATTCACATATAAACCCAAAAAAGTGAGTGGACGGGAAGCCGCTGTGATAGCTCAGTGGTTAGAGCATCGAACGCGTTATTCGAAGGTCGTAGGTTCGATTCCTGCTCACGGCTGGTTATTTTTCACCCACCTTTCTTTCTTGTTATTTAAAATTCATTGGTTCTAATAACTTCCCCTGTACATTCATTGGCATTACTGTCTGTTAGATCTCATTAATATTGTGTCAAAACACGGAAAAACTAGCCCTTAGGTATACATCTCTTTTTATATATATATATATATATATATATATATATATATATATATGTGTGTGTGTGTGTGTGTGTGTGTTTGTGTGTGTGTGTGTGTGTGTGACGCTATGAAGTCTGGGAGACGTGGCCCAGCTCATACTCCATGTTTATTCTCTAAGCACTTCTTCCTCATCTACTTCTCCTAACCATCCCTACCTTCTTACGTTACAAGATTCCCCCTCCCCCCAAAGATGGCACCGGGTACAAACTGCAACAAATTGAAGAAGAGAATAAACAAAACAATGGCCAAGTTCATGGTTTCACGTCTCGACGGAGTTTCACAATCTCACTGAATCTTCAAGGCTGAGGGAGCAGTCCGGTGATTTCTATGACGACACTGGAGGACGAGCTTGACTGTTGCGTCCTAGATGGCATAACCACACCCTGGAAATCTGAACTAGTGATGACATCGGTTGAGTTTTTGTGAGGAACGGACAAGATTGGGAGTGCCTGTAGCATTTGAAGTTCGGATGTCGTCGTGGCTGTATTTTTCGTCATGAAAGGTGCCATCCCAGTGCTTCTTGCTTTCGTGCTTTTTGACAGACTGTGATGAAGTGCCTGAGTGCTTGCGGTGTGCAAGCAGTGCTTCTGCGTCTTTCTCGGCGTTTTCTGTGGTGGTGCAGTCGGTGTGATAGCTGAGGCAGGGAGTGTCTCTGGTGACTTTTCTTTGTGCGAAAGTGTGTGACGTCTTCAATTGGTCTTTGGTTTCAAGATCTTATTTTCCGATGTTCTTCAATTGGTGAGTGCACTTCCGTTGAATTTTGCGTTCTTCGATGCCGTCGTTGCAGTCTCTTTCGTTGTCTCTGGAGTTTGTGTACTTGGCTTTGCTTGCTTTGCTGGTGCTGCTCGGGAGAAGGCTGAAGTGGCGCCCCTTCCGGAATCGGACATTCATTTCCTTCGAGGTTTGACGCGTCCTGTAGACAGCTGACGCATGGTGAATTGGTGTCTTGCTTATCGGGCATAGTTGGTAATGCGCCAACATTGCTAGTATGCTCTTCAAAAGCTTCGGTAAGGTGGTCCAGTATGAACTATGTTCTTGGGGAGTAGCTTGTTTTGAAGGAGCTCTTTCCAGTGTTCGGGAAGGACCATCCTTGTCGGCGGTAGTTTTATCTGCCATCTTATTTTCCGTAGAACGATCCGGCCGTGCTTCATTTGGCTTAGCCATATGCTTTGGATCGACAAGTGAGCAAAAATCATCCCCTCAACCGTAATAGGGGCACCATGGCAAGCACTTTTTGCGATGACGAGTATATGGTCTACATGCTCATTGTAAAATATGACTGAATTTTTTTAGCGGCTTAAGTTCATAAAGACCCTAAGGTACACACAAATCTCGCAAAGACATGCATTTTGTTTTTTATATGTACTCTATCTTTAATCATATAAAATAAAGCGATGCATTTGAACGTAATAATCAATCAATCAATCAACCTCTCATTAACCGTGTTCAGGAAGAACCATTAGGACTTTGATCAGGCACACGCAAATATTAAGCATTGCCCCGCCGTGGTGGTCTAGTGTCTAAGACATTTGGTTGCCGACCCGCAGGTTGCGGGATCGAGTCTCGGCTGCGGCGACTGCATTTTAGATGAACGCGGAAACGCTGTTGGCCCGTCTGCTCATGTTAGGGACATGTCAAAGAACTCAGGTGGTCGGAATTCCCACAGCCCTTCACTACGGCGTCTCCCATAACCATAAGGTAGTTTTGTAACAAATACCACATACTACGGGTAACTAAATAAAACAATAAAGGTAACCAATAAAATACAGCATTCAGAAAATGAAATGAATTTAAAAGAGCCAAAACGCAGAGACAAAAAGAAATTAACGCGAAAAGGGAAGTATAAGAAGGCAAATTGAGAATCATAGAATGGGAGGAAACAATAATGCCGAATATACACAACATTGCGGAAGGCTTCCGTAAAGACGGAAAATGGAAAAATTTATATATATTCTGCAAAACTATGGTAAGACAGTGCAAAACTAAGATAAACGCAATGCCTGTGGAGAATAACGAACATCAGGAAAAATAAAGTTAACATTACAGATGATTTGTATTCTGTAAATGGTATAGAGTGTTGGAAGAAGCTGCCAGGTACATGAAACGGTCGATCCTCTCGAGTTAACGTACGCTGAATTTGAACAGCACTCGTGCAAAGTTCATAGAATAAGCTGCCCGGCAACGCATATAAGCTCCCTGAAAAGAACTGCGATTACAATATAAATTACACCAGCTCTGTAAGTTGAAGCTCTCAGGCGTAGACGACTTCAGCACCCCGCATTCTCCGGAAGCGAGCAGAAGTTGGACTCCTTCGAGGTTCCGCAAGACCTCCGAGCCGCGCGCACACTTCGCGTCTAGACTTCTTGCCAGCGTCTCGACTGGTTCGGCGTCGGCCGGAACCCTTTCCCTAGGCCGACCCTCTTTCACTTTCCGTGGCTTGACCGCCACCGCACTACGAAGCTTTCTTGCGTATAGAAGAACTACGAAGCTGTGAGAGGCAGAGGGAGGTACGTTTCACTCTCCGTTATCCCCCTCAGATTCCGGAACTTGCAATGTCCAGATAACTCCTCCTGCGGAGAAGCGAGATAGAAAGGATCGTACTCCGGCGCGTTGGAGCTTGGTTGAACGGGAAATAGCTATGCACCGAGTGGTGCGACCGAGGGCATTTTCTCTAGCGCTTCGCCGCCCTGACTTGCGCAGTGCTTACGGTTGATGGAGTAGATTTTCAAATTAAACGTTGAGGTAAACAAGTGTGCTTATTCATGAGTGACGTTTAGGCTAAGAGCTGGCGAATACTCGACACTACCAATATGAAATTTAGGTAGCATGGTCTTCGATTTGAGTCACCAAGCACTTGTGCCATTCAAAATATTCTAACACCACTTCACTTCACAAGACACCCTCAAAACCACACAAAAGACAGCCCTGCTAAATATATCAAAATAGAAAGGAGGATACAAAAATGAATTTATGTTGACGAACTGATTTCGTGCTCTTTTTCAAATGCTTGCCAGTTTAATAATGCATGGGCCAGAGCACGACATTTTATATCAAGCCAATCAATTTGATTCAGTAGAGCGCCGAGACTGTGCCAGAACTAATATTCTGAACTAAGATGACGGGAAGAGAATGAGGCAGTTAGAAAATTAAAACTAAATGTGCAGAAATAAAGAAACTGAGCATTATTTTTGAGTATCCTAAGATAAAGCTTCTGTAGAAAACATCGTGCAATCAGTTTTAGTTTCTCTTACCTATTCTGACAGCATGCTGAGAGCAATAAACTGTAACGATAAAGAAATACGTAACAACTACTAGCGCGTCTTGTGAGTAGCTGTTTTTATAGTTGGGAGCATTCTTGGCAAAGACAAGGATATTTTGAACCCCTTTTATACCAAGCAGCTGTCCATCATTCGTAACAGTGAAATAGCTGCATTAAAATAGCCACACAAAGCTTCAGCTGCTACAATCGTTACACGAAGCATCCAATAACCGTTAAGCAACCGGTATAATTAACCCTTATCTGTTCGTAGCCTCGGTCGTACTGGACCAGCGGCAGCACCTGTAGCAGCTGTTGTCGGAAATTACCGCCGTATCAGCCAGCGATACTGCGAAGTTTTCGCTAAGCATATCTGTAAGCACACACAATCTCTGGAGATATTGAAATCTGTATTTCGCCAATATGGCCTCGCATGTTTCTTATTTTCACTTTTGTTTCTTTTGATTTTCTCCCCACAAAGGCTGCCAGGAACGCTCAGCGCAAACGGCGCCTCATTGTTCCAGTAGGTTCGCGATCATTAGAGATCATTCTCTTGAGGTTGCACGAAAGACGCGAACACTCGAAGTTATTTCAAAGCTTTCGTGACGACAACTAATGAGGCTGGAATATTTTACAGCATTTATATAATTAGCGACGTACTTCACAGCTTGTCAGTTGATAGACGGCCGACGCTTTGTTTGTCGCTATCAGTGCCAGTGTCTTGCTATAATCTGACTTTCCTTTCACGTGGGCACAAGTTCGGTCCAATAAACACTTTAAGCTGAACATCCAATCTGCTCCCTTCGTCCGCTTCATGACACCGCGACAATACACTCTTTTTCACTAACATGCAAGCATGCACGTACGATGCACGTACTTTTTTAGATTTACGATCCGCGAAGGGGACTAGTCACTGTAGTTAGTAGTCAGCGAGTTGTTTACCTCTTATTGGAACTCCGCTCAATGCCAATGATCAGGTCCTATAGAAAAATGACGTAAGTTCTCAATTACCAATGCGTGTATGATTACTTATAACAAATTAGGTGAAGCCTATAGAGCCTGGTTGGTTACTACTGTACTCGATAAGGTCAATTTTTACAATACTCACTGATTAGCGTTAGCTATCTCTCAGCGCACAAGAGACGCGTTAGCCATTGCGGGATCTGCCTACTGTGCTGCAACACTCAGCGCCAGTGGCAATGACTTAAATGGAAACGTTGTACAAAAGCAACACAGTGCAATGCGGCTTATTTTGATCGGCAGGAAGTTTAGAGGCATGCACGAGTAGCCACCATTGCTTCTATTCTGAGGCAAAAGTGCTAAGCTGGACCGAAAAAGGTCGTCGTGAGCTGCTGCCAAGAACCTTCGAACCAACGGCAGGCTAAAATCAAAGTCGTTGTGCCGTCCATAATGTTGTTTTTCTCTCCCCCTCTACCGAAGTTGACACCAAGCAAGTGAATGAGCAAGGGCAAGATGCTTTTCGAACCCGACTTAGTGGTTTACTGACTTATTTCCAAAGTGTTTTGACAGTGCTCTCACTTGGCGTCGATACAGTCCTTGAATGAGCTATCACTCGAGGTTATAAACATGTGGTGGTTTCCATTCGTACCAGCTGAACGCTGGATGATACAATTTGCAAGCATGTTGCTGGGTGGCGAAAAATCGCTGTAATGGTGACCCTTTCCGCCATGCGAGCGCTCTAGAGACCTTTTGAGTAACTATTGGTAACACTCGTGTAGAAAGAGAGAGAGAGAGAATTGGAAGGAATTCGGGGAAAACAGGGAGATTAAATACGTTCAGTTTTCTAGCTCACGCACGATAGAAGGAATGAGCATGTAAACGAGTGTGTGCAAACGCTTTTCTCTGTCCTCCAGACTGCTGTCGCCTACTATGAGCGTGGGAAGCTGACTTTAGTTTCGTCCTCCTCCCTGGCTGATTTTGCTCTGCTCAACTGGTGACTCAGATGATATGTAATGATAAAAAAGCTTTAGAATTATTACCTTTGAATACCTAAGCTTCATAAGAAGTTTTCTTTGCGGAAGCATGCACTACATTACTTGAAATGATCAAGAGTTTGACGTGCGAGGAGTGCTGCACCGGAGAAGATGAACCACCTAATATTTAACTTCATAGCTTTGGATGCGTGAGAATGAAAAAAAAACACTCTAACGTGCTGCAGCTACTGAACGATTGGAAACTTTGCGTGGAAGTACTGCTTGAAAAATGCATATAAAACACGCAAAAAACAACCGAGCAACGCCATAGGAATATAACTTTAAGGGCACCCAAACTTCGCCTATAGCAATAAGACAGCGTGATCAGGCAGCGTTCACATGACCTCCTAGATCACTTTTCATGCTGTGCTCTCGGGTCCAGATACCGAATGAGAGTGTCACCATGTGTGCGGTGGACACGACTCGACTATTTGGACGGGCTGACCCTGATATGCCTGAAGCCAAGAAACTCCGCCATCTGATGCGAGGCGTCAAAGAACAGCTGTTCGCCGGCCTTCTCCGCAATGCACTGACGTCCGTTGCGGAATTCAACAAAAAGGCGACAGCTATCGAGCGCGCACTGCAGCAACGGTGTCGCTATTACGACCGACCAAACGGTGCCTCAATCAGCATCTCTGCTCTGACGACCGGCAGTGACGGTTCTCTTCGTGAGCTTATTCGCGAGGTTGTTCGTGAGGAGATCCGCAACTTCCTTGTGACTCCGCAAGAACGGGCGATGGTTTCTGTTGAAAAAGTTGTGCGGCAGGAAATCAGGCAATCGTTTTTCCAGCCCGAATCACCAACAGCCCAGCGATTTATTAGGTATGCGGCAGCCACCGTTCGTCCATCGCCAGTGCCGCACAACTCGTCTGCACTTGTTCATTCTTATAACACGCTGGCGCCACCAGTCTACAACCCACCGCCGCCGCCACCAGCGACGATGATTCCGCAATATAACGCACCTGCTGAAACTCCGTTCTACCCACTGTTCTACCCTCCGCCGACACCTGCAACTTGGTCGCCGATGGTGCCTACCAGTCGACCATTTGTTCGGAAGGTGGATCTGTGGCGCACCGTCGACCGCCGTCCACTGTGTTTCAATTGCGGAGAAGCTGGACATGTCTACCGCATCTGCCCATATCGTGAAGAAAGATACCCGACTTATGCGCCGACTTTTTCACGACCTCGTTTTGACATCTGGCGTGACAGCGCGCACCCGCAAGGACAGCCATTCGCTCTGTATCATCGACCCGCTCTCCGTCACCTTCGCCGAGCTCTTCGCCCTACAGTCGTAGTTACGCCGACGTTGTCCGGGGCAGCTTCCAAGCCCTCATCGGGGAAACTAACAGCTGCAACCTTTGGAGGGAAGGTTGCCACTCGTCGAGATGCTGCAATACCTCCAGTACCAGTACGATACGACGATACGACGAACAATGCAACGCCGCCGACCCCACAGGAAATCGTAAACGCCGACATAGCTGTTTACATAGACGGACGCCCTGTGACAGCGCTAGTAGACACTGGCGCAGATTTCTCTATCATGAGCAGAAAGCTTGTTGATTGGCTTAAAAAGTTAAAACGTCATGAACGGGGCCTAACATAAGAACCGCGGGAGGCCAACTGATAACGCCAATCAGAAAGTGTACTGCCAGAATTAGTATTGGTGATTCAGCTTTCGTTGCCACGTTCGTGATTTTGTCCGAGTGCTGCCAAGACCTGATCTTGGGGATGGACTTGCATTGTGAATACGGCGCCGTCATAGACATTCCAGACAGGTCAATTACACTTTTGATGGCCCCAAATCAAGTTCCAGATATGAGATGTAACGACCAGCGGCGTAAACATCTGCGTGTCTTCGAAGATCACGTGACCCTTCCAGCCCGTTCAAGTGCTCTCGTAGCTGCAACATGTGACCACCCAGGCAAATTCAACCACATCGCTGTACAAATTCCAGCATAGCAATTCAGCCATGGCTTATCTCTTGCAAGAGCCGTCGCAAGCCTCACTTGTGGACACACGCACGTTCTGGTTACGAACTTCAGTACTAAGCGACGACATCTTGCAAAAGGTATGACAGTCGCGTACGTCGAGGAGCTCATTGAGGTTGCAAGCTGCTTGACTGTGGAGAAAGCTGATGTCACCGGTTCAGCCCCTGTATCCGTCGACGTTGGCCCAAGTTTACTGCCCCCGCTGAAGCAAAGCCTTCCGAAGCTTATTAATGAATTTCAGGACTGTTTTTCTTCAACGGCCAGAGATCGCCAAACGCCGTTGACGAAACATCACATAATTACGGATGAAACGGCCAGACCCGTACGGCAGAACCCATACCGAGTAGCTCTACGGGAATGTGAGGCCATAGAAAGTCAGGTGCGAAAGATGCTTCAGGATGACATAGTTAGCCCTCAAAAAGTCCTTTGGCATCACGGGTAGTATTGGTGAAAAAAAAGATGGCACCTTGCGTTTCTACGTTGATTACCGCAAGCTCAATCAGGTTACGAAAAAGGACGTTTACCCGCTGCCTCGTATAGACGACTATCTCGATCGACTACGCCATGCACGGTATTTTTTGTCGATGGATTTACGGAGCGGATATTGGCAAATAGAAGTTGACGAAAGAGATCGAGAAAAAACAGCATTTGTGACACCCGATGGTGTTTATGAGTTCAAAGTTCTCCCGTTCGGCTTGTGCTCAGCACCAGCAACGTTTGAGCGGCTCCTAGACACAGTCCTGTCAGGCCTAAAGTGGCAAACGTGCCTAGTATATTTGGACGATGTAATTGTGTTTTCAGCGACATTCGACGAGAACTTGAAGCGACTACACAGGGTATTCAAGCGATACGTTCGTCCGGACTAACACTCAAGCCAGAAAAATGTCTTTTGGGCTTCGAAGAGCTTTTCTTGGAACACCTTGTCAGCAGTGAAGGTGTATGGCCTGACCCAGACAAAATAGCCGCTGTTGCAAGTTTTCCTACGCCATCAGACAAGAAGGCAGTGCGGCGATTTTTAGGCCTGTGTGCCTAATAACGATGCTTCATTGAGAATTTTTCGCGTATCGCATCACCTTTAATACAACTTACCCAAGAAGACGTCATATTTGTGTGGGGTGAAGAGCAGCAGGAAGCGTTCAACGAGCTGCGACAACGTCTTCAAAGCCCGCTAGTTCTCGGACACTTCGACGATGACGCTCCGACAGCGGTTCAAACCGACGCCAGCAATGTCGGCTTAGGAGCTGTGCTCGTTCAGTGGCAAGATGGCGCCGAACGGGTAATTGCTTATGCAAGTCGGACTCTCTCCCGTCCAGAGGAGAATTATGCCCCTGTCACACGGCCACCACCAAACTCCGTTGAACACCGTCAACGTAAATCTCCCCTAGGTGGTTCGATGGAGAAGGAGTTGTGGCAGTGTCACACAGCAATGACAAGCTTGTAACATTTGCCACCCACGAGGGGGCTCAGCTGGCGCTGTTTGATTTTCGGAAAATTAATCTAATTTCATCCCTATTGATTTTTTGTCAATCCTCGTTATGCGGTTTTTACAAAAAAGCACTATTATGTAGGTATGCCACTAACAAACCATTAAAAATAATTTCAAATAAAAACGTATTTGCTAAATGTAGCAATGCTGCTAGTGACGCTGGCCACATTGTGCTTTTAGTTGTTTTGTTGCCTGTGCACATGCCCGGTACGAAAGTTATCATGCTTCCTTGCCTAGTGAGCGCACATTTGGTGTTCTTCAGCCATGAGTGACACTAGGGGCGACGTGAGAAAGTGGTACGATATTGCGCTGGTAATGACGTTGATCGGCTGGCGCCGGCCGGCCCGACTCGCGAGGCACGGTGTGTAGGGCATCGTTGTTGAGAGTAAGTGAACTCTGGCGGACGCAAATATATGTAAACAAACACGCGTTGTGAAGGAGTACTACAACGAAAGAACGTTTAATGTTGCCAAAATGTATTATTTTTTCACTGTGGCCACTTCGTGCTCGAAAGTTTTCACTGACCTCTAGACTGCTGGGAACGAGAGTACCTCGTTTCGCTGCGAAGTGAGATCATTGAACGTCCTTTGTGAAATGCTCCGTTTACCTTCATTTGCGTAAGGATGGCCGTGTGACACCAACCGCATCCTCGTTGTCGTAAGGACGAGGGAGTTAAACGGTCTTCACGGGTGCCCGTGTGACAGGGGTATTACTCTACCACTGAAAAAGATTGTCTTGCGGTGGTGTGGGCGGTCATGAAGTTTCGTCCATATTTATACGGCCGCCCATTTAAAGTCATCAGTGATCACCACTCGCTTTGCTGGTTGACGAACATGAAGGACCTGTCTGGACAATGGGCGCGCTGGAGCCTCAAGCTTCAAGAATTCAATATGGCTATAGTTTATAAGTCCGGAAAGCGACACACAGACGCCGATTGTCTTTCTCACGCCCCATTAGAAGACGTAAATGCTGAAGATGATGACTATGCGGCATTTGTTGGTGTAGCCAACACGTCTACAATCGCACAGCAGTAACGCGACGATCCCGAGTTGCAACCCCTTATTGATTTTTTTTAGAGGGACGCACATCTGCTATGCCAAAGCTCTTCGCAAGAGGGGTAGAATCGTTTTATCTGTGCAACGAGGTCCTTTGTAAGGTGAACTTTTCTCCGAGCGGCAACACTTACTTACTTGTCGTTCCAACACCACTCAGGAAAGAAGTACTAGAGACGTGCCATGACGAACCGACATCCGGTCATTTAGGCCAGACAAGAACGCTATGCCGATTGAGACAGAAGTATTACTGGCCGAAACTGACGGCAACCGTTCAACAGCACGTTCGGACTTGTCGTGAGTTCCAACGTAGGAAAGTGCCAGCCGTCAAACCAGCAGGACTCCTCCATCCAATTGATATGCCGGAAACTCCATTCGCTCAAGTCGGAATAGATCTTCTAGGAACATTTCCAACTTCAGCTGCTGGTCGCAATTAGGTAATTGTAGCCACAGACTACCTTACTCGCTATGCCGAAACCAAGGATTTGGAGTGGGGCACAGCAAGTGAAGCAGCACATTTTTTCATTGAGTATATAGTCCTGAGGCATGGCGCTCCATCTGTAGTAATAACTGACAGAGGGAAAGTGTTCACAGCCGAGCTATTACGCACAGTTTTAAGTCTAAGTGGGACATCTCACCGGCGCACAACGGCATACCATCCACAAACAAATGGTCTGACGGAACGGCTGAACAAAAAACTTGCGGATATGCTTTGCATGTATGTCGATGTGGAACATAAAAACTGGAACGAGATACTGCCTTACGTCACTTTCGCTTACAATACGGCACAGCAAGAGACAACAGGCATGACACTATTCCGTCTTCTCTATGGCCGCGACGTCACAACCATGCTCAACGCTATGTTGCCGCATGAAAGTGATGGCGTTAACACAAGTACATAACTCAGCTTGCTGAAGAAGCTCGCCAACTTGCCCGCGTACCTATTCGTCATCACCAGGACTATGATACAAGGCGCTATAATCTTCGTCACCGACCTGTCTCCTTTGAACCAGGACAGAAAGTTTCGATCTGGACCCCAGTTCGCCATCGTGGCCTCTCGGAGAAGCTCTTGAGACGGTACTTTGGGCCGTATAAGGTCCTTCGTCGTCTCAGTGATGTTAATTATGAGGTGATTCCCGACAGTCCACATTGTTCAAGACGTCAAATACATGCACTAGAAGTTGTGCACGTGGTTCGGATGAAACCTTATTTGTCCGAATGAGCCCGTGGGCTTCCAGTGACTACAAAACCTTCCGCCATGATGACGAAGCATCGGGACGATGCCATCTGGAGATGGAGGCTAATGTCACGGTTATTAGCCGTAAGCACAAAAGGAGGAAGAAGTCAGCATCTCGTGTTGCGGTCTCTGGCATTTTCAAGGAAGACGACGTTGCGCGTCGGCTCTTGCGCTTTGTTTTTGTGTGCCAATAGAGCCTTGTTGTTAACGTCGAAAGGAAGCCTTGTGTCCTGTTTTTTGCACGTTGCGACAATATATTTATATTTTTTCTAGCCATGCGATGGATCGACTACGCGTAGTCTTCAGCTTCCGGCATGTTCACTTGAGCTCCATTTCACGCGACCTCACCCTAGAGCTGAAGTCCACTTCATAGCATGATGGTGATAATCCCGCACTCCATAACCACAAGTAAAATAGTGAAGTGTAAGCGAAAACCTAAAGCAATATTACAAACAAAAACATTGACTTGACGGATTGGAAGCATGAACTTGAATTTATCAGCAAAACTATCAACTACAAGAAACTGTGCGCCCCAACAAGAAGATTACTGACAAATAAGCTTCAATACGCTCCCAGGGATTACCTGAACTCGTTTGGCAACCTGTCCGGATATCTTAACATAGCCGAGTTAGGAGACCGCTAATAATTTTATCTTGTCTGCTCTTTTCTTTTTTTCTGCCAGCGCAGAAAGCCTAAATTTCTGAGAAGCGAACACAGCAAAAAAAACTATGTGCACTTAAGCCAATAGAAGAGAGGGTGTTCATCCTGCAGTGCTATCAGACCACCGCTGCTCAGTGGCGGCGAAGACGCATCAACTCGTTCCGCCCACTTATCGTGCCAATAATGCTTAGTATACAGAAAGGAAAATTGGCCAAGAGTAGACGCTCAACGATGAGAGGTTCGAGCTCTCCCCACTACATTCTCGCGCAGTAGCCTTCAAGTTTATCGCGTCAAATCACAGGGACCTTTATCCTTGAGACCTTGCATATAAGCGAAGGTCAAGTATAGCGCAAGTAACGGACGAAAAAAAAACAACTCAGTCGTGACATGAACGTAAAATTAGTTCGGTTTTTTCAATTTTCTTTCCTGTAGTTGCAAACAAATTTTGTCGTAGGATAGTTGAAAAATTAGTGAAAGAAAATTCCCCCGCTAAGCCACACCAGCAATAAAACTTCATAGAAAAACCAGCTATGGCGCCTAATAAAATCGGGCAGCTCTCACACGTGTTCTGAAGACATAGGTCTTTACTTATTCCCTTCGAGAAATTGTTGTATTGAGTGATATTTTTGTGTCAAAGGCGCTTTGCAGAAAGGCAATATGGTGTCGTCTGTTGGAGTAATGACAGGAAAGTGTTTTATCGCTGAAAGTATGCACTGTAAATGCGTAGTTATGGTTAGCGTACGTTAGATGGTTATAACTACGCCATAGCTGGGAATCAGGTGCTTCGACTTAAGCTTACAGTGGTTCGTGACGGTTTCTATGTTCCTCAGATACACATTCCTTTTGGCGCTCGCGTTATCAGGTGACAATATTTCGATGTATACCATGGACAAGCGTGTCCAAAACGCAACTGGTGGTTAAAGTGGTCAAGCGAGGACGCACGTCACCAGCGTTCAGCCTGGAGCGAGATAACTCGCAGGAACGAAAAGCTAAGTATATGCGTGCATCGAAATACTCGCTTTAGTACGACAGAAAAGCGTGTCACCCCAGGCATTTATTTATTTCGACTGGTTGTAAAACCTTTTCACCTTTAACAATGTACTGGTTCTGACTGCACTGCACGTGGCAATCTATCGCGGATGCCGTAACTTAGATATGCGTGTTTATGGGTTGAAAGTCGCGTTGAATAAGGTAATGTAATGCAATGCTTTATATCATGAGAGCATAGAGAGATCGTCTGAATGCAATGTTAATGAAAAAAAGTTGATATTTTTTTATAATACAGTGCGTTGAATGACTAGGTCTGTTCCCCTTTGACCCAAATGCTAAGATGACGTACTTTAGATATGTTTTTGGCTTACGCAGACCAGTGGAGCTTCGCGTGGCCAAAAACCTCTCCGTGCTTTCGTGGGGCTACAACGCAAGTAGTTTAACTGCATTCAAATAATATGACGATCTTTTTTTGTCAATTTTTTCTGTCTATTTTCTAAAACTGCGCGTTCCCTAGAGGGCATCTGCAATGATGGCTCGTGGATTATTCTCACAATCTTATGTATTGTCATCATAAAAAAAAATGTCCACTTGACCCTTCAAAAATGTAACTACTAGACTGGTTGTAGTAGCGACAAAACACTGCCAAACCTGCGTAGAAGGCGCAGCGCAGTCACAGCGAAAGCTAGAAGAACGGCCTTTCTGAGCCTTTTCAAAACACTCATTGGGTAACTACTGCAAGCACACTTGCATAATACCCACTAGGGAATTAATGATAAACTTTTGGGCAGTAGGCTGCCATTCGCTATGGCATTTTTCGTCATTCCTCTGAGAAGCGTGGTATCCGCTAAACACTTGCAAAGAGTTTCGTGCGAATTGTTCATGTAGTGGCTCGGGACGATGAGAAATTATGGCTCAAATGGGTATGCGCCACAGTTAGTAAGAGAACAAAAACAAGCTTCGGTATTAGGTTGGAGCATTCGACGGCCTACATGCTATGCTATTCACATTGTGCGACGACTGGTTGTTATTTCGCTGTTTTAAAACGCCTTATAAGTCGTATTAACTCGATTGGTTTCCAGACACACAGCCTGCCTAAGGCAAGTATAGCAAAAAGCCACAAGCACCAGTGTAGCTCAGTGGTAGTATACTGGGCTGGGACCCACCGGACCCGGGTTGGAGCCCCACTGTGTGTTTGGTACTAGGTTTGCCAAGAGATCACAAGCATCAGCGTAGCTCAGTGGTGGAATACTGCGCTCGCACCCTGCAGACCCGGGTTTTTAGCCTCACTGTCTTTAATGCTAGGTTTCTTTTCTCTAATTTCGCGCGATGTGCTTTCGGACAACGGTGGCGGCGGGGGCGGACAACTGCACGTGAGCCGAGTTGTGATCTCATAACAGCTTTCACTATAAAATGAAAAAAAAGATAGGTTTAGGATACACTGCGTGCACAATGAAAAAAACGAAAACTTGCGAGGTATCGTAAGTGACCTCTTGGTGCCCCAATGCTTTCCGAGAGAGGGTGAAGCCCTCTTTCCACTGTACTTTTCACTAATTTGGGGGCATGGCAACGTGGAAGCATCCACTATTTACCTAGCTTCCTTTTCTCTATCTGCTTACTTAAACATGCATTTCGTCAAGGACCTTCCCGGCACATGTTATAACGGTCCCGACCCCCTTTAGTTTACCTAGGACGTATAGCACGTCTTAAATGAGTCGCTTTAGTTTGCTTTAATGTTGATCCGAGTCTGCCAGAAATGAATATCACTGACTGTTGTGCGCCATGCCAGCCTTTTGCACAGTAGAGAAATCACGTAGCGTAATAGCGAAGTCCGTTCTACATTGCATTGATGTCAGATATTTACGTTATCTTCGCGTAATCGGAAATAACCGCGAGCGTTTGATTAGCATATTTGGATTTGTTAAGGGTATTTTGTGGTTCCTGTCTTCTGCAATCAAGATTGTCTACTTCATTAGCTAATACGACAGAACAAATTCTCTAACGGTTCTTTGAAAAGGCCGGCCCAAAGGCGCTACCTGTACGCTCAAGTAGTCCTACCTATTGACGATCAGCGCAGTGTGAACACGAAGTAGTTACATATACCAACACCTGAAGTGCTGCTTAATGGAATGATCGCTGATTGGTAAACGACGTTCAATTCCTTCTTGACAGGAGCATTTTTTCTTAAATCTGTTTGCTTTGTAAATATCTTCAATTTTAGATATTTTAGAGAGAACACAGGCTAAAAAAAGGAAAAATAAAGCAGCTGGTAGTCTGCGCTTTATCCTGTACCTATTTTCCTTCTTTCTGATTGTGCAGCGAATCTACGTTTTATTATAAACCATATTGTCACAGGGTCGTGACGTCATCAAAGAAACAGACAGTAGGATGAAGGTTAAACTGTTTATTTGGGTGAACTTGTGCCCGGTAAATGGAACGTCGGATCACAGTAGCAGACCTGCACTGATAGCGGAACGGATAGTCAGTATTTCACCGAGAAGCGGCGAAGCGCGTCGGTGTTTATACACTTGCCGTCGAATGTTCTAGCGTTATCGCTAGCGGTGACGTAGGCTCCAGAATGTTCTGTATAGTTCGCGGAGTGGGCATCATCTTATAAAAATGATCTGCTACAGTCCTGAAGCTTCTCGAAGACTGCAGGCGCGAATTGCGCTGAGAATTACGTAGTGTATTGGGGTGATAACAAAACTTGACACAAGAACGTGACAATATAGTCTGCAAAGAACTGTTGCAACGGAGTTTACTTCTTATTGAGGTGTTCTATTTTAGCCCATTTTGTCACGTTCTTCAATACAGCTCACACAGGATGTTTTGCTTTGTGATTTACACCATCAACATGACCGCTTTTGTCTTCATGATGCCTACGGTAACAACAAGGACGTCTTACGGTTAGCAAAAGGCAGCGTGAAGTCATGGCGTTCCTACAATATTAGTTATTGTATTACCGATTCACGAATATGGCTTTTCCGAAGCCCTCTACTACTGCATGACTCTTAATAGTACTGTAAAGCCTCAGATATTCTTTAGAAATATGGCCAGAACGCGCACTCTATACCGCGAATAAGTGGTCTCTGCTGGTAGCTTCACAGGTTTTCTTATTTCTCCTGTCTGTCAAATTAATTGTGAAGTTCAAAGTGTCCCACATGACAACATAATGGGCAGAGGAACTCGTGTTCTTACGTGCTGCTGTTTCATCATGCAGCTTTCACCGGAAAAGTGTGTTTTATTCTGCGATATTAGACCATACTTATAGGTCAATAAATTTGCGTTACTACGCTCGGTGTACGAACACTTAGTGAACAAAACGAGATAATTCCTTCACTAAGCTTTTTAAATATGTCCTGAAATAGTATTTCAAAATGACCATCGGGGCATTGTGCTATTCTTGGTAATGACGTCACAGATAATACGACCCGGTCCACCTGCAAGAACTCCAAGGCAGCCCTGGTGTCTAGGTCAAGAACAGACGCGGCAAAGGGTCTTCGCTCGTTCACTGACACAATGTCGTAAACTCGGTTGGGCGATCCAGTATCTGGAACGGCCACCTGCATTGACTCGGCCCATTGAGGAAGTCGAAACTCAGTTGCACCACTCCTTACGTGATGCATCTTTATTGTGACACCTGTGATTGTGGATTACTTAGACGTCTGAGGCATTTACGAAAACACATTGTTTTCGCATAGGAATGGCCGGGACTTCCAGATGTGACTCTGAAAAGGGCAACAAAGAAATAGAACGTTTACGGTGTTTTTGCGATCGCTGTGTGGCGGGACGCGTTGTCTTTCGCATTGCGCCAAGTAAACTTCACTACTGAACAACTATACAACTAAACAAAGTAAATCAATTTAGGGGGATTGGACTCTCAGATAGTGGCCAGCAAAGCGACTGTTCTAAGGATTCTATGAGATAAGTGATCACTTGTCGGTGAGTAATCTACAATAACATGCATTCTGCTAGTATTCGCTTTTGCTTCTTTTATTTCTACCCTTAATTTCTTTCCCCCAAAAGAAGGATTACGAGCCGGGCACGCCTCTGGTCACCCTCCTTGCCTTTTTCTCATTTTCTCCTTTTGCTTCTGTCTGTACAGCCTATAGAAAGCAATACAAGGAACAAGTAACTTCTGTAGTGGTTGGCAAAATGTGACTACAACAGTTATCCATTGCTCTTGCTTTGTTGGGGTCATCCTCATCATCTTTTTCATCATTTTCTAACAATTAAACGAAAGTTATTATGAACATTGCTGTGGGCTATTACAAAAAATTGATTTTTGGAAAATCATTCCGAATATATCACATTGCGAATCATCGCGGATATTATCTTACCTTTAGGAACAGAAATGTGGAAAGCAAAGAACAGTCAACCTCTAAAACTGATTGCGAGGTCACAATTGCCTGACTTCCGGTGAAGCAGCAGTCTCCATTTTGTTCTATTCCCCTCGATCGCGCCCCACTTTTGCGAAGGCCGACAGTTTTCAGCTCTAGGTTAGTGAACGGAACCTCTCTTCCGAAAGGGGAATCCCCTTGTTGTCTTTAGGACGTCCTTCGGAGTTCTTCCTGATTGCCCAAAGAGAAAGAGAAAAAGAGTACGGAGAGAGAACAGTGCTCACACCTTGGTGATGAAGTTTCGTTAGTGGATGCCCGCGAACGTGGTGTGATGGCGTACGAGAAGAATGACACGCCCGGAGATTAATGAAGGTTCCGGCGTTCGGAAAAGCGGCGAATTATTATAACCGCGCCCTCGGGGCACCTGTCACACCGCAACGAGGCGCGAGCCGGAAGAGACCGATGAACATGAGAGACGCACAGGGAAATACGCGAATACCTCGAAGAGATGGTATGCAAAGTGAGTGACGCAGCCTAATGATAGTGTTTGCGTGACTCTTCGAGGGGTTACAACATTATTACGGCATGCAAAAAAGGAAGACGAAGCATGTAGTAGTGAAATGACGTGACAGAACGTAGTCCGGTCGTAATTGTGTGCATGTTCCGTTTTGGTAAGCTTTTTTTATTTTCTTTTTCTTTTCAGTGCAGTACTAAGAAATAAACAATATACACTAACCGAATACACCTTTCTGCACAGGTTTCCACACTCTTTAAAACATCTTCCAACTGTTTGGCATTCAGGAAAAAGAAAATTGTCTTCGAAAAGGCGAGGACAATATATTTGGGACTGGCTTCGCATCTTCGTAAAGTTAGGCATAACAAATACGAAATAAATTACAATGAATACGGGAAAAGTAGGGGATACTTCAGGTTAACCTTTAAAAGTTGAACAAGATATTGATATTTTGTTCACATTGTGTACTTCAAACACTTGGTGCATGAACGCTTTTCGAAGTTTCCATGCACGACTATATACGTGGCCGAAGAGAATAGGCGCAATAGCTTGTGTGCCTTTCGCTGCGAGTGAGCGGCTTTAAACCATGAAGTCATTGTGATAATGATAGGTTCTCACGCCCAATGGCAATCTACGCTTGCAACATTAATATTGTGATAATTTATGTTGTGTTGCGAAGCATGCATACACAATGCGCGTGTTTGTAAAGCGCGAGTTTGTTTACCTGCATTCCAAACAAGGAAGTTCTGATATGAGACGACGTAATGGAATTCATTCAATTCTAAGTCAATAGTTTATTCTGGACTTATTAAATTAACAATCATTTATCCCCATTGCTGAAAGTGGACAGAAACGTAGGTAAAAATAATCACTTTAACAAAGATTAGCCCTATTTACTACTACCCAGTTGCTTCAATCTTCCGAGCAGATTTTACGAGGAGTCATTCGAGATATGTCTAAAGCACTGGAGGAACTCGTGTATTGTCGGAGATTGTGACAGAGAAAACGCTTTCGACAGGAAGGGTACTTAGCTGAAAATAGAATTCAGTCACATGCTCATTCAGCGTAGGGAAAGGAACAAGGGGGAGAAAAATAAAGGAGGAGAGAGACTCAAGAAAATAGACATAAAAATAAGAATACCTACACTTGAAAAACGACGTGCGTTGATACATTCCTTGAAGGCGAGCACTGCCCATCAGTGTCGTGATGGTTTTGCGGCACAAAGCATTCATGGGAGGAGCAGACAAGGAACAAATAAGGTTTGTCAAGCTCATTGATATTTTCAAGATGCGCGAAGCGTATCGAACGTATGTGTTGAATGAGTTAGGCTAAATGGCTCAAGATGCAGTCAGATGACACAGGTCCTAGTGGCCAGCAGAGTGGGTCAACTGGATACTTATGGCGCAAAGAAGAGAAACCTTGAGTGACCGCATCGATACGCCACCCGAAGGCCAAACACTGCAGCTCACCGGCAACGCAAGACTGCAAGTCATTCAGGGCACCACAGTCTTGAAATGATCGTGACGAATACCCCTGGCTATGTAACGTATTCGCTTACATACGGAGGGCTGTCAGGTAAAACTTAGAGCAGTTTACGCTAAGCGGGTTTCTCCACGGCGAGTCCATTTCATATCACGTAATGTGGAACGCTCAATACAGGCTGTTCTACTGATATGCAAACTATTGTTTTGATAACTATAGGTAGGTAAGAATACTTGGCAGCTTTTAATAGCCTTCACGAAAAACATGCGTTTGCAGGATAAAAGTGAAAGGACGCCACTAAAATGTCAGGCAGAAAAGTTATCGCGTTTACACAATAAGGTGCTCATTAATAAACTTTTGTTTATTGGGAGAATCGCACAATGCAGATGCGTTGTAAGAATATTGTCAGCATAATAATTGCCTAAAGGCATCTAACTGTGGCTTGTTCAAGAATTTTAGCCGCAACTATGTTGGCAGGGACGATTGTCAAAGCACGCCGAGTAGGAAAGGCCAAAAATTGGGGGTACAAATGTGAAAAAACTGTGTTCATAGAGAAGCACAACGAGGTGGCGCGATCTGCATCGCTGTAGTTATCAGCTAGGAACCATGGTTTTGTCCACACGCGCAATCAGCAATCAGCAGCTTCGTTTAACGTGATGAAAAGCGCACACACTGTCAAAAACTTGAACATGGCGGAAGTTCTTGAATGTGAAGAGCTTTCACTGGTAGTGCTTATGCTGGCATAGAACTGGCTTGCTACTTCGTGATGGATAACCAATCAGTCGCTGATCATTTTACATGCAAAAGTACTAAGTATCTGTGTGTGGTGGTGATGGTGCCAAGAGTGGCGGTACGCAATAATTGAAAGATGCTGGGTACGTGTCGAGCCAAATAAGAGCAGGATTTGGAAGTGAAACCACGTTACGTTTGAAGTCGCAAGATGCTTACATTTCTGGCGCTGCACCTCATCAATGAACAAGTACAGCATTTACGTAGTCGTAAAACATGGAAGGCTATCGATGTAATTGACATTTATTTTTTGTCTTCGTACATCGACCCAATAATTAAGCACTTGGATTGCTCGGCAGTTTTGTTCCTGTCCTCCTAAATCCGAATTAACGAGAATTTGCTCTTACTTTTACTATATTACAGCATACGTTCTAGGTTGTAACTAGTGGCAAAATTTTTCTCACCTTAGTTGAGTTAGGTTGAGACAAGTAACTATACATTCGGTCATCTAACCTGCCTAAACGCTCCGCGTTTCATAAGTGTGTCACAACTGTTTGCAACTGCAGAAAAAAGAACATGAATTTGTTATAGCGTGTACTCGACCAATTTTGTAAATGCGCCGCTTAACACGAAAGAATAAACAGGAGAAAAAAATGCTAATAAAATACTACAATCAGGCTGAGAATTTATGATGTTTTATTGTACTATCTCATTCTTTCCCTTAAAGCGATAAACTTATTATTTGATTCGAACGTTTCAGATAGATACCGTAACTATACTAACGTCGTCATGCTCTTGATTACACCGCATTGTGAGGACAAGCGTACATCGTCACCGCTCGAGCCTCTTCATGTTTTACATAGTCGTCTGTCACATTGAGCTTGCTAATCCATAAGTAGCAATCGAAATCGTTGCTACGTTATTACTGACACATTGAAAATTCGCCTTTCAGTTTAAGCGGCGTCATTACATCTGAACATAATCTAAAAGAGCAAACGCAGACGAGTCTCCTGAAGCGGGCTATCCGTGAATAAGAAAAGGGTGATTAACCGAGAGGGCCATTTGTAAGAGAAAGTCACATGAAGCCAACAGATACAAAATAAATTGAAAAATATATAATAGGCACTATTTGTAATTTTTAACTCAAACTTAGGTATTCACAATAAAACAAAAACAATCAAAGTGAACGGAAAAAGAACTTGCCCGCAAAGGAGACTGAGCTCATGTTCTTGCAATTATGCATCCCGTGCTCGACGCTCTAGTTCAATTGTTTCATTCCTATTGGAAGATAGAGGCAAGGATTAGGAGACGCCAGCTTCGAAACGAGAGAACATTGCTCTGTGAAGCAGCTTACGGGTGTGGCGTTATGCACCATGAACAAATATTGTGAATATCGCGTTCATTAACAAAGCCACCAAGAAAAGCAGAAATACCTTTTGTGAGATATGGTCCTCAATATTGCTGATAATGTTAAAGAAGCTCTTTTTCTTACAAATGATTCTTAGTTAAAATAGTCGGAAGTTGAGTTCGCATTCATTTGCACACAAGAGTTGCCTTTGTGTGTGACCCAATTCCATCTACCACGCTCGAAACACCCACCATACGCTTACTGTCATTTGGATTCATTCATTTTTGGTATTCAAATTATCACCGAGACATACTGATAGCGCCAAGCACAAAAAACGGCGTTTAAAAATGTTGAATATCTTTCAAGTAATATGACTTTAAGAAAAAAAACATTCTCTCCTTTGAAGTTCACACGATGACAAAAGAAAATGGAGCTATTGAAAATCAAATACGTTCATGACTTCCGTTTTATAAAGAGTATGTACATCAATAATAACACAACTATTGCTGCACAACAGTGGGTTCAACTGCCCAATAAAGTGTTTCCTATGTCTATGCATACAAAAAAACTACCAATACGTTGACACACAAAACAGTAAGGCAAAAGGAGAAAAAAAGTTGTACTGATGAAATACTAACGTCGGAAACACACAAAGGCAAAACCCACAGAAGCGTGTCACGGAATATATAAAGGGTGCATTGCTTTAGATGCTGAAAATAATGCGATATTTAAGATGTCAAGTGGCTGTTAAGCGTGGAAGGTAATTTGCATACTTGAAAAGGAGCGTCACTATCTTGCATGCAAATCATGTAATAAGTGTTCAATGTGTGCCATTTCGAATAAGTACTTTGAGCTTATACAGAGCAATGTGAGCGTAAACTTCTGGCAAAAGATTAAAGCGCCCACCTCGCCGCGATTCATGCATGCTAACGTTTCCGGTTTCATCAAAGCAAGGGCAGCAGCAAGTGCAGTGAAACGTTGGCCTATTCCCTTCCTGCTGCGTCGGTGTGCAATGTTCTCAGCAGCTGTTTGATGCCTTCTTGAATAAAGAGGAACTGGCTATTTCAACAAATAGAAACTCTTCATTAACAATGTAGTTTCAGCATTGTCAGGGTTCGGGAAATACAGGTGCACTAATATGCTACGTGTCTATCACAATTAAAAAAATAGTTGAAGAGTAAGTTTACTTTCCTTTCATCACAGGTAGAAGAAGCAATAACAAAATGCTTCAGAGGTAGTAGATTCAACGCGGTCTTGTGGTACCTGCAAGTGTGAGACGAATTCCTCCCTGGTGGCCCACCGGAGGAGCTTATAGTGGATACTTCGTGTCGGGGTCGCGCTTACCCCATCTGCGATCCCCCTTTAGGCCCAACATTATTGTGACCCGTATGGTACGTCGGGCCTATTTTGTGACGCCCCAAACGCCGATAGGACTGTTACAATGTGTTTTGCACAGGTCTACAAATCAACTGTTTTCAGAACCTCCGTGCATAGGCCCTAAAGCCTGGCAAAACACCTGAACTCGATCAGTGGTTCCTAGGAACTTGCCAGTGATCACCACTGGACTTTATATGCACGAAGAAGATTTGCACGTGTATTTTGGATACCATGAATTACTGTTGCCTAAGCTCAGGCATTTTGATATAAGATGAACTATTTTGTTTTAGGGGCGAAGCTCCTTAGGGCGTGGGCTGTGCGTCCCCTGTATGTAACCACCTCTAGTTTAGTTCTTGCAGTGTTCACTAGATGGCGGTACCGTCCCCTGTATGTAGCCACCTCTAGTTTAGTTCTTGCAGTGTTCACTAGATGGCGGTACCGTCTCCTGTATGTAGCCACCTCTCGTTTAGTTCTTGTAGTGTTTACTAGATGGTGGTACTTGTAGCTGATGATTAAAAGAAGCAAGATTTTATAAACTAGAAAGCGGTACTTGTAGTTGATTAAAGACGCGAGATCTTATAAAATAGGAATGATGTCACATATGGCGCGTGTCATTGGTTGAAGGCAATCGTTCGATTTAGTGCGGCGACGTACGCTAGGGGGAGCGGTGTAATAAAATCGAGTGGGCAAAATGTACAGAGGATTCATGGTTTACCAGGTTTACCTCCGGAGCTTCGCCCACTCATCATAATTCACTTCGTGGATATGGCGGCACTTTTTTTTCCCCTACCAAACGCTCCAAACCACGCAAGGCTATGATCGGCGTCTGTTGATTGCACGCTTTCACATTAAAGTACTCAGTAAGATGTAATTGCTTGACCTGCAAGCAAGAGAAGCTGAAATGTGAGCAAAAAAGACACGAGGAGCAAATAGACTGAATAAAAAAGCATTTCGCGGAGATGCCAGAAAAATACCACAATCTTTTGGAGACGTCACTTTCAAGACGCCAGAAAATAAGCACTGATGCATCATTTCTGACGTCATCAATATTTTTCTGTGCCTCTGGGTATGAAACACTTGGGCATCGAAATAAAACGTGGTGCGTATATGTTCGCGTATTTGTTGTACTCATACAAAAAAACTGATGCCTACGATGCGAAACAAACCTGCATTTTGAGACTCTCTATACGAATAGTGGTGCCGTCTCAGTATACGCTCTCAACCGTCAGAACTAAACACAAGCGTTGCAATAGAAATGAATGCCTAAACAAAATGGTCAACAGAGGAACTGCACACATAGATACATTTATGGGAGCATTAGTTGTGAATGTAAAGAAGTATCGATGCATCTTCGTTCTGCGCATGCGCTTATCGCAAGTCCCAATTCGCAGGGGCAGCATACATCAGCCTGCAGGCTGCGTATTGGCCATTCAGGTTGCAGCTGTGATCCGCAGGGAGGAGACCTGAGGATCGAGGCCACACAGCGTGGCTAGCCTAAAGATGACATATATACGGGCTCTTTTCCAACTATGTCGATTGAGGAAAGAGCGCTGTTTAGTCCCCGGTGGCAGGGCATTGAAGACTTCGGTGATCTGCGTAGTTTTAATGCAGGTGAAACCCCTGTGGGCTTGGTACACGTACCTTCTATAAAAGAAACGCCACTGAAAAGCTCTACTTGTAACGATGAACAGTGGTGGTCAAAAGCAATATCCAGGGATACACGAAATAAAGCCATGCTGCTTAGTGTGCTTCTTTTACCTTTTGCACGTGTATTGAAGGTGGTTGGGAGAACTTACAGCCACACTCCAGCGTTCTTATTGATTTTTTCTCTTATTTCGAATGCATACTGAGACAACACTTGAAGGCGGTATGCAAACCCGTAAACAAAAAAAAACACACTGAAAGATACACATCGTTCACATAAATTAATAAAAACCCACGACAAAGAAGAAGGTAGTGAGTGCAAATATGTAGCAGAGTAACTGTCGTGGCAACAAAGTATGCGAAGTTACTACAGAGAGCGGCTTGAAAGGGTATTTTATATATGCGGTTCACAAAATAGTTAATGCGCATAAAGTGAAAGAAATACCAACAGAACAAGCGAACAAGAGTAATGAGTTAAAACGGAAGAATAAAACAATCTTTCATGTCATGCATGCATATTTCAACCAGCGTGGTCACACGTTATGAAAAGCATGCCCCCTTCGGTATTCAGCGAGAACTGCAATTAAAAAAATAAAATTAAGAGACGAAGCTGACATTTCTGTGAACAGCTCCATCAGAGGGTGGGATGCGTGAGAGAAGGTGGGCGCGCTTACGCTCGCATTCGAAAGCTCTCAGTGAATGTCTTCAGCAAAAGAAGACGAAAAGAGAAAAAAAAACATCCCGTGTGCTTAGAAATCTCTGTATCGATTTTTGTGGAAATTATTAGGAGTCACGCATGCGGCGTGACATGTCACCACTTTACGAGCCCTCGTGGGGTCCATGCCGCTCGACAATAAGCGAAGCCTGGCGTCGGGAAGTGCAAATTTTGTACTCTAATTTGAGAACGCCTCGGTCGCCTGGTGTGTTGCCTAAATGTGCTTGGGTGTTACGTCAGTAAATAACGGAGCAGACATTATCCTCTTATCAACAGTGACGCAGGCTCCTATCGGAATGGCAGCGTCGGCAATAAAAATATATGCGCCGAGCAACCACAGTTTTGTTGCTGCTTCGGTAAACAAACACTGTCACACTTTAGGGATATATGCATACAAATAAACTTCACTTTGTTTACTTGATTCGTGCCGGAAGAGAAAGTTACACACCAAACACTGCGCACTAAAAGGATTTTTTGTGATGATGCAGTTTCCAATTTAACACTATACCGTTAATGAGCTCACTTCACAGAACACCCTGTGCGGGCGTTGTTGGTCATGAGGAAAAAAATCATGACCTTGTCCGTGACCAACGATTCAAAAAAGTTACTAACAAATTAAGTGATAGAAAGATATGTTCTTGTTGGAGTCAAACCCAGGCCATCTGCTCGGTAAGTGTTTTACCGCACAGCTGTACCACTGCATGAGCTTTCTTAGGGAAAAACGCAGTACGTGAATTATATGTAACGAAAGTGTATGCATTGCAGGTAACTCTTTAACGCTTATTTAATAATTATTGTGTAGAGTTTAACGTCTCAAGACCAACATATGATTATGAGAGATCTCGTAGTGGAGGACTTCGCAACTTTGGGTCATCTGGGATTCTTTATTGTGCATGTCGATCAAAACCCACGGCTCTCAACATGTTCGTCTCTATAAAAGAAGCAGCCTCCTCAGACGGCAATTTATCCCACGACCTTCGGCTTAGAAGTCGAGTGCCGAAACCACGAGACCACCACGGCAGGGCTGCATTTGTAAAGTATTTATAAAACCTAGAAAAAGCGTATAATCACTCCTAGCAAGCAAAAGGTTCCAGTACATTAGTGCATGACCTAACATGTGCAGCAATCGGAGTGAGTGCAAGTTAGCCCTAACGTTAAAAAGTACAAGGATGCATGAGTATATGCAATTTTAGTATGTAAGATGTATTTCTCAGAGTCTTCACAGGCATAGCTTGTAGGCCAGTATCTTTTCGTACATCACAGAATGTGTGTTTCTTTATTCGCTGTGTTGTCGTTTTCATGAGTGCTGTACCGATAACATTACACAATAATAAAAACTGGTGGGGTTTGATGACTTAAAACTACGATATGATTATGAGAGATACCGTAGTGGAGGGCTCCGCCCATTTTGATTACGCGGGGTTTTCTAATGTTCACCATAAATGTATTCACGTAGGCTTCAAATATTTTCCCCTCTATCGAAAATACCAGCACCCTGGACGGGATTTCACCCCGCGTCTGCTGGGTCAGCAGCCGAGTAGCTTAGCCATTATACCACAGTAGCGGATTCGACTACTGTAGCGAAATATTCATAAGGTTTTGCTGGCCTGTATACCTATATAGCTGAACATAAATATTATCCTAAGCCGAGTATAGGTTAGTTGGTACTGTTGCAAATTCTCGAACCAGCGCTAATATTGTCGTCTACTTTGAGACATGCAATAACGAAAGATAAAGCGACTGGCGGACATCAAATGTTAATGTCCGCAATGCCAGGGCAATTTCTTGTTTGTGTCAGATGCTTACTTATCAGCTCCTTCACTTCAATTCACCGAGTAAGTGATACCGTTTCTTTCTTTACTGTTTAGCTGTGATGTTATTGCAGTGGTTGCGAATAAAGCTCGTAAGATGATTTATGCAGTTTAGTGACCCAGGTCACAATTCCATGGCGCAATCCTGTGTAGAAAACAGTGCAATGTAGCAAAGACATTTGAAAACAAAATACAAAGGCTTCTTTTAATGAGATATGTGACCACCACACAAAGTGTTTACTGTAATATCCATGCCCGGATATATATATATATACTAAAACAGCTGGACTTCGGAAAAGAGCCGCGTTTACTCATCAAAATCACGCCTTTGTCACGGATTAGTCACTTCGTAGTTCACTTCTAGTTCATCACGAAGATCATGTCACACGATAAAAGAACAGGCAATGCTAAAGAAACGGTGGCAGAGTTAATCATATCAATCACGAACGACCACAATAATTGACTGCTTCACGGCCATAGCATTTTCAAAAGCACTTTGATGCATTTTAAGTGTACAATCACGTCGTTTTCAATTTGCAAATGTTGTTTGCACATCATTGAACGTCGTTTTTAATTTGCAAACATACTAGTCAAAGGTACTAATAAAGTTGGCAGATCCCAGGTACCGTGAGAATCGATGATATGCAAAGCTCGAATGAGAAAGGTTGATATGTCACTTTAAAATTAGCGCTACATTACGAGGCGGAGGTAAATTAGGCCATGCATGACTTCCATGCATTTATTATCATGTTTAGACGTCTCATTTACCTTCGTAATCTAATTATGTCACCTGAAACCAAATTTGGTATATGTGAAGCTAGTGAAACGGCCGCTAGCACGCTATGAGCATATCATGTAGTGATGCTTTACCTGACACGCTCATCATGATTATCATGTTTGGGCGTGTCATTTACGTTCATCGTCTATTCACGTCAGGTGATACCAAATTTGGTATATGTGGAGCTAGCAAAACGGTCACGAGTGGGTCATGAGCGTGGTATGTTGTCCTTTCTTACATAACACGCGTGACATGATTATCATGTTTGCACCTGTCATATAGCTTCTTCATCCATTCAGGTCACTAACATCAAATATAGTACATGTGGAGCTAGCGAAACGGCCGCGAGTGCATCATGAAGGGCCAATTATACTCCGACGGAACGTTGACGCGCGCACGCTGGCTGCAGCAACGCTATTCTACTAAAACACGAACCCTATATTTTGACGCCAGGCGCGACCCGGTGCGACCAGCGTCTGTCGGCGCAACCCAGCGGCAACCGGCGCGAGATGCGCCATGCTGCATTTCGCGCCGATAACGTTACCCTGACTGAACTGTACCACTGATCTCTACTATAGGTCATTGAAGTGTACTAGAGCACTGCACCAGACAGCCCAGCGTTTGCCTCTCTCGGTGACGGAGGGATGCCGGGCGCGCTCTAACGTGCATGCTTCAATGCAACGCAGCGCAGCACGCGCCTGGTAGTATATGGCAGGCAGAACGGCACCTGGCGTGGCATCACCGGCGTGACGCGACGAAACGAACACCGGCGCGCACGTGCGACCGGTCACGTTGGGGGGTCTCCAATAGGCGAGCGTGCGCCACGCTCTTGAAGTGAATGGACACAGTAGAACCGGTGGGTACTAACCAAGAGCAACACACATTTATTTAACTAATTTAAAACGACGATATCGTCCGCCGAATGATACATGAATCGTAATACGCTAGGACATCGTTGCACAATAACACGACAAACACACTAACACACCCAAGGCGGCGTCACCAACGCTTGACTTACCATGCGGGCCCCCGGCGTCGCGGCTTGCGGTGCCACACACGGAGGACCCACGCTAGAGACAACCGTTCACGGCAACCGCCACGCATCAAAGAGGATCGCTCAATTCTCACCCACCACCAAGGCTTGCCTTCCACGAGATGTCACTACTGGCGCTACCACTGTCACAACCATGATGATGATGACAGTTGTAATCAACGCCACCTACCACACGGTTGTTGTAACCCGAATTGTGTCTTTTGAGCGAGGCACGTGCGCCACGCAGCACAAACAACTTTACAGGGGGTGTCAGCACCCCCACATCCCCCCAAACTTAAATCAAACCATACCCCGAAAACAAAGAGATCAGCTACACAAGCTTTAACAAAAACAAATGACATCGCATGTCCATGATGTCCTTTCACCACGACACCACCGCTGGTCGACACTGCTGCACTGTCCGGCTCGACTTCACCTCAGTACCGGCCCCGCAACAGCAACGTTGCCGTCGGCCCGGTGAACCGTCGCTAGCGGCGACACGCCTCCAGTTGCGACCAGCACTCACAAGGGCGCCGGACTGCAGGCAGTTGTTGTGCAGGTCCCAGGCATCTCCATCGCTCGACCTTACGAACGCATTCCTGGCCAGCGACGCTCACGATGTGCCGAAGACAGCCGGCCGTGGATGACATCCTTCCCGCTGAATACATAAAAAAGATCTCAAAAGAAACAATAGACCAGGGCCTAGGGAAGGGAGCTTCGGGCTTTTCGGCCACGTGGTACGATGGTCAGTACTGCTAGCTAATACATCGGCGGCGGCCGAGACGCCCACCAAAATAAAACAAAAATCACTTTTTCTAACTCGTGCATCGCAAGATATAAAAAAGTGAGGGAAGCAGAACGCAACACCTCAACACCACGATTCGCCTATTTGTGTCACGTGCGACAGGCGGCTGCGCACAGCCTTCGGCCAAATGAGTTGCCCGAAACCAACCGGCATCCACCCAGCATCCAGCCTAGGCGCAGAAGAGGCACACTCAACTCTCACCCACCACCAAGGCTTGCCTTCCACCAGGAGTCACTACTGGCGCTACCACTGTCACAACTATGATGATGGATGGATGGGTGGTTATGACTGTACCCTTTAGATCAGCCGGTGGCTAGCGCCACCAAGCCGTAATAACTAATGAACTAAAAACTGTATTTATTTTTTTCTTTAAATAGTGAAGTTGAGGATTCCTAGTTTGCAGTGAAGGGTTTTATTTTCACTCGTGCCTTGACTTTAGCCATCAATCAGATAACCTCTTTTGGAAATTCTACCCGCTTAAAGTCTATTTTGCACACC
The DNA here is from genome assembly GCA_013436015.1 of Rhipicephalus annulatus. Taxonomy (NCBI): domain Eukaryota; kingdom Metazoa; phylum Arthropoda; class Arachnida; order Ixodida; family Ixodidae; genus Rhipicephalus; species Rhipicephalus annulatus. The sequence goes on along the minus strand of WOVY01009470.1, from coordinate 349,650 downwards.
CTGTCCCTAAACCCCAGTGCTTTGAACAACTCTGCACGATCATCCTGAACTACAGGGTGAAGCCCTTTACAGAACAATATCAAGTGTTCGGAAGTCCATTCTTCCTCTCCACACGCACTGCATACCGGGTCTGCCCCTTCGTATTTGGCCTGATATGTCTCGGTTCGCAATACTTCAGTCCTGGCCTCCAACGGTACAGAACTACCCCGAGTATTATCATAGATCCTTTTCTTAGCAATCTCTTGATTAAAAGTTTGATAGGTCTCTAGTGCGGACTTCTTTATCATGCCAATTTTTTACATACCGGTATCAGCCTCCTTCATCTTCTTAACCGATAATTCTTTTTGGAATGGCCCCCTGCTGTTTTCTAAGTATTTACCAGCCAATTTTCAGGTTCGCTTCCTCCATTTTGTATCGATATTCTTCATGTACAAGTAGCTGAATACCTTCCTAGCCCAACACTCCTCCCCCATTTCTCTCAATCGCTTCTCCAATTTTATCTTGCTGCTAGCTTTCTGCCCTCGAATGATGTCCATCTTATATCACCTTGTACTCTCTGATTTCGTGTATTCCCGTGAGCTCCTAAATCAAGCCTGCCTATTCTACGTTGCTTAATTTCTAATCTTGCTTCTGATATCATGCACAAGATCGCATTGCCGAACGTAAGTCCAGGAACCATGACCCCTTTCCATATTCCTCTTACAACATCATGCCTACTGTATTTCCCCAGTTCCCTGTTTTTCATTACCGCTGCATTCATGTTACCTTGAGCCGTCACGTATGATTCGGGTTCCCTAAGGTACTCGGCCCCATTGCTTATCCATATGACCAGATATTTGTATTTACCTGTTATTTTTAGCGTTACCTCCTGTATTCTAAGCTTACTACTTTCCTTGTCATGAAAAATCAGGACTGGTAATTTTTCCTTACTGAATCTGAAATTTAACCCATCTTCCTCATTACCGCAGATGTCCACCAATCTCTGCAAATATTCCTTGTTGTCGGCCATTAGCACTATATCATCTGCGTACATCAATCCTGGTAGGGCCTGTTCTATGATGGCTTACCTCCCTGTCCTTCCTCTTTCAATTCTCCTCTTGTTCAATGAGTTTTTTGTTTGACAAAAGAGAGGATTAAACCCAGTCCACTTCCCTCTAATTCGGTCTCTAATTCTTGTTGGTACATCATGAATAAGAAGGGTGACAAGGGACACCCCTGCCTAAGTCCCCGTTTTACATCTACAGGCTTGGATACCTGTTTTTCCCACGTTATAACTACCTTGTTACCTTTAACGATATGATTGATTTGTGGGGTTTAACGTCCCAAAACCACCATTTGATTATGAGAGACGCCGTAGTGGAGGGCTCCGGAAATTTTGACCACCTGGGGTTCTTTAACGTGCACCCAAATCTGAGTACACGGGCCTACAACATTTCCGCCTCCATCGGAAATGCAGCCGCCGCGGCCGGGAATCGAACCCGCGACCTACGGGTCAGCAGCCGAGTACCTTAGCCACTAGACCACCGCGGCGGGGCTACCTTTAACGATATCCTTTAAAATATTAATGACTACATCTTCAACGCCTAGTGTTTCCGGTATTCCCCACAATTCCTCTTGAACCACGATATCGTACGCTCCCTTGATATCCAAAAATGCTAGCCACAGGCATGGCATGTGTTCTTTTTCTGCTATTTGGATGCACTGCGTCAGAAAGAACAGATTGTCTTCCAACCTCCTGTGTTTTCGAAACCCATTCTGCAGTTCCCCCAGCACCCCCTCATCCTCTATTCATGCCTGCAGTCTTTCCTTTATAATCTGCATCGCCAGCCTATAGACCACTGGTGTCACTGTTATAGGACGGTAATTTTTATGTCAGCTGGATTGATTGATTGATTGATTAAAACTTTATTTTGTCCTGAGAAGACGCAGGGGAGACCCCGCGCCACCCGGCTAATCCCACGTTGGGACCGTCAAGCCAAGCTTGGCGGCCCGTTCACGGGCACTCTGGAAGGCCAGGGTTCGATCCCTAAGTTCGGAGCTGCGTAAGAGCGCAGCCCACCTGTCCTCGCTGAGGGCGGGACCGATGGCTTCACATTCCCACAACACATGATTGAATGTGGCTAACAGTCTACAAACGAGGCAATCAGGACTTAGATACCGTTCAGGGTAGATGGCATAAAGAACCACAGGGTTAGGATACGCACTGGCTTGCAATAGTCTTAGGGTGATTGCCTGCGCCCTGCACAATGATGGGTGTGGGAGAGGGAATACCCTTCTTGACAGATAGAAGTGCTTTGTTATTTCGTTGAACGTAAGTAAGGGTTCCCAGCGAGGCAGAGGGACTTTGGAGGCAGCGCGGTCAGTGAGTCCTCGCGCGGCCTCGTGTGTGCCCTCGTTCGGTTTAGAGGTAGGGCCCTCAATCGACCCCAGGTGAGCGGAAAACCAAGTGAGAGAATGGGGCGTGATAACTTGACGCTTTGGAGAATGCGAAGGGCCTAAGGGGCTACCATCCCGGTTTCGTAGGCTTTGATAGCCGCCTTGGAGTCGCTGTATAGCTTTGTCCTCCTTTCCTTTATAGATCATGGTCATCCTGATAAGTTTCAATCCATCGGGAACTTCACCATCGATTATTGTTTTGCTCACTACCTCTCTCAAAGCCTGCTTAGACTTCGGACCTAATGCCTTTATCAGCATAATTGGAATTCCATCTGGGCCTGTTGATGTACTACTATACAAACCCTCTTCTCAGCCCTTTCTTACTCTCGTTGTGAAAATGGAGCCATTGCGCCACTTGAGTCATCCTTGTCTATTGTGGTGCATAAAACACTTCTTTGTGGAAATTTTTCTGTCACCCTTGTTTTTTTTATAATCAAAAGCTTCGTCTCCTTTTAGCCTAGCACCTTGATCTGTAGTTATAAACCTCTGCTCTACGCTCGTATGATTTCTTAGGGAGTTTAGATGGTTCCAAAATTTGGCAGCTGCCTTTTTATCTATTATGTACTTCTGCCAGCCACTGAGCTCCCTTTCTTCTAATCTTTTCATTGATCTGAAGGGATGCATCTCTTCTACAGCTTAGAAAGATTGCCAATTTTCTTCCAATATCTTCTGTCGGTTCACCCCGCTCTTAGCATGTCCGTGTTCCCTAGAGGCTTCTTGACGTTTCGCTATGGCTCTCTCAACTTCCTCATTCCTCGAACTTCTGGGTTTGTGTCTTCTTTTCCGGGGTGACTTTTCACGTGCCTTAGCAAGCACTAGCTCAAACAGTCTTATTAGATTCGTGTATGACCACACTGTTCTAATATCCTCATTGATTGCTTTCTCAGATTGTTTGTTGGCAATTTAAATTTACCTTTCCTTTATAAAAATTTTCCTGTATTTGCTCATCCTGTCTCCTTCCCATTTTCACTGCTCTTCCAAAACTTAGCTTGATACGTTTGTGATCACTGCCCTGATTGCTGGGGCCACCTTCATCTGTGTGCATTCCCCCGAGCTATTCATACATCCTATGTGACATCAGTCCGTATTCTAAAGTCGACTGCAGCCTTCATATCTCCCATGTCATTTGCTCTTCGCACTTCTCGATACTGTTGTAGATGATCAAATCAAGCCTTGTCGGGTCGATATAATCATCTATATCCTCTATGTGCGCATTCATATCTCGTAGTATAATTATCTCGCACTCTCCTCCGTACTCAAGAATGTCATTTGATATACACTCTACCGTTGCCTGGTTTTCCTCTCTGGCCTTTGCACCCATCTACAAGTACACAAAACCAAGGAGTGTCATTTGCCCTGCCACTTTCCCTTTTAGCCATAAATGTTCCTTGCACACCTGTTTTACACTTTTCCGGTCTTTAGATTTATGAATGAATGCCCCAATACCACCCCCCTTTCTGCCACCTTCTGTTCTATTACATTATTCCCACGCGTAGTCAGAATTGTTATAGGAGGTTGTTACATGTCCCTGAGATGTGTTTTTTCAAAACCGTATATCATCGGCCTCTCTTACCTTAGCTGTTTTTCTATCTCTTCCCTATTCAGCCTGTTCCTACCACCCTGCATGTTATTATACTTTATGTCTCAGTTAGCTCGGCGCTCGTGGCTACGTCTATTTATGCCACGGACTCTACCTATCTTAGATACTGGTGCCACTTTGGAATCGTATCTGTCCATACCACCTGTCAAACAGTCTCTCTGGTTTTTTTACTCGTTACTAGCTATCCTGCACTCCAAAGGGTCCGCTTGCGCCCTAAAAAAGCTACTCTGCGTCCTGCAAATCACCAACTCACCTCATGACCTAGCCGCCCATCGAATTGAATTCTGTCTCGTTGAAAACCACCCAACCTATGCACCTCTCTGTTTATTTCCATCACCTCAAAGCCCTTTTCTCTACTCATCCGCCATATCTCTTGGTTTGCCTTGACAACCGCTCTTTGCAGGTTGCTATCACGCACCGGTACCTCCGGTATCATGCATATCACTACCTGTACCTGAGGAGAAGTGGTGCGCATGTCATCGACACCTTTCGCCAGTGTGGTTGCTAGTCCTGCTGTATCTTCATTTAGGACATAGCTTAAACCACCTGAAATTATCACGAGATTTCGTCTGTAAGCTATAGCTTTCAGTTTTGCGCTCGCTTGCCTCATGACTGCTTCCAGCTTGCGTCCTAGGAACGCCCCTACTGCAACCCTTTTTTCATCTCTTACCCTTCATTTGACGTCTTCTGCGCATCGATTTAAATTCAAGTCCCCGGCGATTACCACATGCTGTGACTTTTCAAGTGGAGTGTCCTGCACCTGGCGGTTACTTGCACCTGTGAAGCCGGATGCTTTGTCCCGTCCCAGCCCCACCACTACTTCACTAAAGCTGGCCTAGCAACAATTGAACCGGCTGAACCTGTTTTTTTCCAAACTTGCTTGCTCTTCCTTCTCCGCCGTTCTTGTTGCCGGTTCCCTACTGTTCTCTACGCAGGCCTCTCCTCTGTGCACCTTGGCTAGTGCTTTCTGGGCGGACTTCAGCCTTTCTCCCATTGCCCTCGTTTTCTCTTGCTCTGTCACTAACGCAGTCTCGAGCTCGGTGATTCATGAGCAGGTCACTCTGGGCAACCATCATTTCCTCAATTTTTCCTCGACCTGACACAGTGGTAATCAACGCCACCTACCACCCAGTTGTTGCAACCCGAAATGCGGCTTTTTGGGCAAGGCATGTGTGTGACACGGCGCAAACAACTTTATAAGAGGTGTCAGCACCCCCTCAATGTCCAAGTGTGTTCGCGCCTGGAGTGTGGCATGTAGTCACGTTCAAGACACGTAGTCAAGTAGTCATGGCACGCACCTGATGATTATTATGTTTGCAGCGATCACATACATTCGTCATCCATTCACGTCACGTAATAATGAACTTTGTATATGCGAAGCTAGCGAAACAGCCGTGGGCGTATTATGAGCGTGGCATGTAGTCATATTTTTACATGATAAGCACCTGATGATTATCATGCTTGCAACAGCTACATACCTTTGTCATCCTTTCACGTCCCGTAATACCAAACTTGGTATATGTGAAGCTAGGGAAACGGCCGTGGGCGCATCATGAGCGTGGCATGTAGTAATATTGTTAGATGACATGCATGTCATTATTTTTTGTTAGTGTCTGTTGCGTTCGCAAGTGACAGTCCCTGTCATCCCTATGTACGGCGGCTGTCCAAGAGACTGAGAGAGGCATTCGATCGCGCACTTTGCAGACGGCGCGCGGGTAACACCGACGGTAGGCGAGTCAAGGAAGCCGAGCGCGAGCGTCTTCAACGCATCCGCCGCGCTGCTTCGTCAGTGCCCCACCAACGATCCGCCGTGTACGGCGACTGTCCAAGAAACTGAGAGAGGCACTCTTTGGCAAAGCGCGCGCAGCAGCCAACCGAAGAGTACCGGAAGAGTAACGCCATCTGCATAATGAGACAATAAATGGTCATTCAGTTCTTTTTGCCCCTTTTATTTCTCGTCTCTTCTATCGGTTACGCGTGACTAGCACAAAGTTAGACTATAAGGAGCTTCACCCCTCAAAAATCAGCAGATTTCACGTACAGTGGGAATCGATGATATGCAAAGCAAGATTGAGAAAGGTCTATATGCCACATTAAAATCAGCGCAAAGTTACGAGGTGGGCATAAACCTTTTGCACAAAACTTATTATCATGATTATCATGCTAGCGCCTGACATTTGTATTTGTCGTCCACTCACTTCACGTAATATTAAACGTGATGTGTGTGAAGCCCAAGCAGCCGCGAGCGGGCTATGAGCATACCATGTTGTCATGTTTCACATGACACGCAAGTCATGATTACCATGTTAAGACGTGTCATTTAGCTTCGTCGTATATGCACGCCACGTAATACCAAATTTGGTAAATTTGAAGCTATCAAAACGGCCGCGAGCGCATCATCGGCCTGCTATGTAGCGATGTTCTCATAAGACACTCATGTAATCATTATCATGTTTGCACCATTCATATACCTTCGTCGTTCATTCAAATCACGTAATACCAAATTTAGTATATCTGAAGCTATCGAAATGACCGCGACCGCATCATAAACCTAGCGTGTAGTATTGTTCCTAAATGACACGCGTGTCATTATTATCATCTTTGCACCAGTCGTGCCCCTTCATCATTCATTCACGTCAGGTATCACAAATTTTGGTATGTGTGAAGATAGTAAAACGTCTGCGAGGGCATCATGACCGTGGCATCAAGTCTTGTTCTTACATGACATGCATGACATGAATATATTGTTTACATCACTCATATACCTTCGTCATTCATTCATGACACGTAATGCAATATTTCGTCCATGTGAAGCTAGTGAATCTATCGCGAGTGCTGCATGAACTTGGTGTGTGGTCATGGCTTACGTTACACGCATGTCACAATTTTCATTTTAGAGCCTGTCACCTATCTTCTACACGTAGTCATGTTATACTATACCAGTTATGCAAATAATATTAATATTGTAAGTTGATTATTAATAATATTATTATCAATAGTAATAATAGTGGTAATAGTAATATTATCAATAATATTTTATTTGCATACACAGGCACACAATGACACAAGGAAAGCTGGAGAGAGCAAGCTAGCAACTGCTACCCGGAGGGGCACAACGCCTGCTCACTCGTTCGGGAGGAGAGAAGAAACAGAGGAAACAAAGATTAGAGGGTAGAAAGAGGAAAGAAGATGAGGAAGAAAAAAATTGACGAAGACTTTGACGAGTATGAATAAAAAACATAAATAAAAATAATAAAAAAAGAAAAATAAGGATCATCTATAAACGGGTGGCCAGGTCCGTTTGGTTCATAAGTATAAGGAGAGCTCGGTGGGCCTGGTCGCGCCGGGAAGCACTACCACTCGGAAAGAGGGAGTCGTCTAGAGTCGCACACTTGAGTACCAGGAATTTGTATTCCTTCATCAGCAAAGACCACTGCGTAGCAAATGTGGGACAGGGCACTACAATATGCTCAAGTGTTTTGCAGGAGCCACAAGCGGCCCACAACGGACTGTCCACACGCCCTTGACGGTGTAATTGTTCACGCGTCAGCACAGAGCCTGCTTTTAGCTTGTACAACAGCGCTCGCGAACTATGAGGCAAGCCACGGCCACGAACGTGGGGAGGGACCGATCAATTCACCACACGCTGGTCTGGATGCTGCTTTAGGATGTGTCGGCGTATAAGCAGACGAGCGTTGTCCATCTTACATAGAATGCCCGGACAGTCACAGCCATCATGGTTGCATGACGAATCAAGTTGATCCACTTCTTCATTGCCCGCAATACGCACGTGCGAAGGAACCAATGTGCAGCTAGGCATACCCCAAGTGGCAGAATATTGTTCATGGTTTCCATGATGCTGCTCAGAATAGGGCTGTTGGTCTCCTTGCTGGTGAGTCTGCTAAGGGCACTATGAGAGTCGGCGAAGATGACAACCTTCGATGCCAATAACCATTCATGAACGCACTTGAGGGCGACATCAATTGCTGCAAGCTCAGCCGTCACCGACCATGAGGGGTGCGGTACTTTAAACAACCGCCTGATATAGGTTGAAGGGCAGAAGAAAGCTGCATAAGCGCTGAGGCTGGAGCCCGCACTTTTAACATTCGTCGCCGAGTCGCCAACCTCATTTAGTTCCACAAGCTGTATCACAGTCAACTCGGTCACCCACCCTATATCTTGCCTCCTGCCCGCACAACTCACCGCACCACTCATTCCTTTAACGTCAGCCGGCCACGTGCCCGTACCACGACATTTTCCGCCTCCTTCTTTGTTCGTGCAGCTTCCGACTGGAATGACCTTTCCACTGATCTCGCCACCATACTGCGCCACTCAACATTCACACAAAATGTCACTCGTTTCTTTTCAATTTGAATACAATACATTGTTCTTTTTTGTGCCACTGGTTCTCACTTTGTCGTCTTTTTTTTCGGCAAGGTGTTACGCCTGTTAATATGTATACTGATCCTGCACATGTATTTTTTACTTTATTTTGGTATTGGTTATCCCTGTTCATACTTGTACCCATACCGTATATGTATTACATTTGTTGTATGTTTCTCACCCCTTATGTAATACCCCCTCTAGGGGGTCTTTAAGGTAATAAAGTGAAGTGAAGTGAAGAGGCCATCGGTGCGCACAGTAGCGTCCGTAAATACTTTTGCATAGTCTTCGAAGTTTTCAAATAGGCGTGAATGGGCTAATTAGTATATTTGCAATACAAGTTGGTCACACTTTTTGCGTCTTCCTGGAATCGAGAGATGGGTAGGGAAGGCACGTGGCCTGTGCGCTGTGAATGTTGGCAACTCAATAGTTTCGCCGGAATCGCGAGTATTGCAATTGAAAAGAGCCGCAATTTTACACACACAAGAAAATGGGCGCTCTAAAATCGCGTTAAGGAGTGTTTTGCCATGTGGGGCTAGGTTAAGACGCTCAATATGATGCAGTGCTTTCAGGTTAGCTTGCAGCCTCAGCGGCAACTGGTGTGCTTCAGTCAGTAGTGGGATGGATTGTGCTTCACGGGGTAAGCCAAACAGTACTTGGAAAGCAACACGATGATCCCGTTTCAGCTGAGACAATAAGGCAGGTGTTACATTCAAGACTGGCTAGGCATCAATCATGGAAGACAGTACAGCTGATTGGTGAACCTGTAGTGCCGTCTTCTGACCAATGTGCTCACCCCTAGCAGTCAAGGCGGCAACATACTTGAACAGGGACAGCAATTTTCGCCTCACAGGTTTAACAGCAGGGTGCCAAGAAAGGCGATCATCGATGATTACACCCAGGTAGCGATGTTGGTGTGCCCACTGTATCGGTGTGTCTCCGAGGTGAAGCCTACTAAGGCTTCGACGAGCGCGTTGCCTTGGATGGTACGTGATCGCACCTGATTTCGCAGGTAAAACCTGCAGGCCAACTTCCACCAAGTATTGTGAATTTGCATTCAGGGCTCGCTTCATGGTCCACGTCTACCACATAGACGTGGACCATGATGTGACGAACCACTGACCCAAAGTGCGATACTATCAGCGCAAATCGCTATGCCTATAGAAAAGTCATATTCTTGCGATAATCGGCCTGGAAGTCCAGCAAGTACGTTGTTAAACACAAGCGATTACAAGACGCTGCCTTCCGGGACGGTACATTTACCAGCGCGAGGCTGACACTGTACTTCACCAATGCGCACATTCATTCTGCGCTCAAATAGATAATCACAAAGAACGTGTCAGAGAGGACCCGAAATTCATCCATTCATCAGTGTACAAATAATCGCAACGAATCAAACGCTTGCTGTATGTCAAGAAATAGAACATTTGCTGAATGTCTGTTTGCTCGAGCAGATTCAAGCGATGATACAAGATCTGCTATGCTCTCGAGGGCTGAACGGTAGCGACGAAATCCGCTCGTGACGTAAGAGAAGAAAGTGAGCTCCTGTAATCTGGCGTTGAGACAAAACAGCACTATACGTTCCATCAGCTTCATAACTAAAGAAGTCATTGATATTGACTGGTATGAAGTAAGCAGTTGTGCAGAGCAACAGGCTTTAAAACTGGCTTCACCATAGACGATTTTCTTCAGCAGAAATCAGACTCGTTTGCCACACTTTGTTGTATTCGTCCAGGTTAGATTGATGAAAAACCTCATCAATGTTTCGCAAGGTTTTGTACGTGACCTCATGTTCGCCTGGGGCAGTGCGGCGATAACAGAGGCTAAGTGCATGATGCACCTCAGCCAGGGTAAATTCTGCTTCATTCATCTCGCAAAGAGATTCATATAAAATTGTTACAAAACGATGACTGGCGTTGTCGTTTGACATAGGACAGTTAAAAATATTGGCAAAATCTTCCGCAATAATTTTTGGAGACCATCCAGTCGTGATGCACAATGCTGTAGTTGGGTTCTTGCAGACCACAGGTGTTTGGAGAGCCTTCAATATGCGCCGCACACTCCCGAAACCGCTCGCCATGTGCAACTAGCTACACAATGCAGCCCAGCTTTTTCGACGAAGTTGTTTTGTGTGCCATCTGGCTGCAATCTAAGTGGTTATAGTGTCTAATCAGAGCTTCTTTTGGAATGCTGTGCCCCTCCTGTAAGCACGTCATTGACAAGCACGTGGTCTCAAAAGCTTTAGGTCAGGGTTTGGCTTGTCTACGCTTCGCAGTCGTCGTACTGTAGCTTGCTGAAGACATTCTCTCACTAGCTTGAACAGGTTATCGTGTGATGGCGCCCCCGCAATCAACTGACGGAACTTGTCCCAATTTGTCACTGTGTAGGCAGCACTCTGGCTGCTAGGAAAATTCTCGGGAACCAGTCATATGGGCAGATGATCTCAACCCCATGGGTCAGCTTTGCTTGACCAAGACGCACTACTCTCGTTGATATGACAAGAGAAATGGCGGATTGTTTCGTTCCTCTGCCGACAAAATTTGGAGGTGCCTTCAATAAGGGTCTGAAGATCATGTTTAACAATGAGCTCATTGATTTCCACTCCACTATTGTCTCCTGGGAGACAACACCAACGAGGTTGATGGGCATTGAAATCTCAACACAAAGGAAATTACGAGCCACACCGAAATTCCAGACACTCCAGCAATGTGACGCCCGAAGATCGCTTTGGCCGAAATAATATTCTTGCCACAGTCGCGGTTGTGTTGCTGAGAACAATAGCAACTGCTACACATTCAAAGTCGGCGTCGATCACATTCATTGCGTCGATCACATTCATACACGTTCATTGCGTCGATCACTGAGAAATGATCACTCCAGATCGTATGTACAATGACGCTTACGAAGCATTCCGTGGATGCGTGGTGTCTGTACAGTGGAAAACTGCGCACATCATTACCGTGTATCTGCTATTGCTCTGAATGCCTCCGTAACCCGGAAGTCATAGCTCGTAATTTCTCAAATTAGTTTCTTGGAGAGCTATCACATCTGTCGGATTCTTCATTGCAAGGAGCCTAAGAACGAGATCACATTGGCGCGGTCGCAGAGACCTGATGTTCTATTGCAGCACATAGGGACGAGGCTTGCGACAGGTGTTCATGTTGTTTTTAGTGAAGACTGTCAAGAACTGGAATGAGAGCCTCCAAGAGCTGTTGTGCGGCTAATGCTGCTGGCGTTTGACGACCGGCTATGAGAGTTCTGACGAAGTTAACAAGTATCTTAAGCATGGTTACACGATGGCCATCATCGTTGGATGGAACCGTTTCTGTGCCCTGTTTACAGTATTTTCTATTGAAGACAAGGCCTTGGCGGAAGCTGGCTCCGAAATTTTATAAGGCGTGACGTTTGACGAGGTTGTGTCTGACGGCTTTGATGGTAGCGCAGGCCACGATGTTGCCGAAATGCTGAAATTGTGCCTCCCTTCGTTGCTTCGATTCGCTCTGACTGTACTCTTTATCGGACGTAAAGGTGCACCTTCAGTTGAGCCGTTGCTAGCTACTTGACGGGTGCTATGACTATGCTTCTTTTCTCGTGATACATCATGTGAAAGAAACCATCACCGGAGGAGCAAGACCATGATACGTAAATCACGACATTCATGTCATCATTTTCATGTTACGACTTATTAGGTTCGTCATGAAGTTTAGGTATGTACAGCAATATTGGTATGGATACCATTATCCTAACGACGAGAAAAGCAAAAGGTCGTAGCCAGCTGGATAAATAGATAGATAGATAGATACATAGATACATAGATACATAGATAGATAGATAGATAGATAGATAGATAGATAGATAGATAGATAGACAGACAGACAGACCAACAGACATTAGTGATAAAGGTAAGGTCTTGCACGTGGTAGAAAATTCCAACGCTTTCATGGGACCAACATAAGCCCTAAAGAGCCACCGTATCATACAACCTGAAATTTAGTGAGCTGAAACTCTTACGAGTCCATAGTGTTTATTGAAAGTGCGTTTTCGAAACCGCCTTAAAAAAGCCACCACTCCTTCCGCGCCAAAATGCATTCCAAAAGTGAGCTTCACGTCAATAATAAAGCTTTGGGCAGTGAAGCATACTAATAATTCGAAGGGGTGCTGTGGAACGGGGGAGTAGTGGGGTTCTGTAGCTGGCATTTTTCGTTTTATTTTAATGCGCTAACAATTATATGGCCACTCTCGGCTCTATTTTGCCGGCATTCGGCGTTGTGGGCGTCGATGTCATGCAATACATATTAATATTGTGAGACAGTAGCAGCGTTGGAGTCTCGACGGCGTTTATTAGGCCGAATCGCCTGATCAACCCTTCGAACGAAGACGACGTTTTTCGTGATGATGATTATATACAGATGAAGAAGATGAAGGCCAAACGCTGTCAATATTTTGCTTACACTAATTTCCCCCTCGTGCGTAAACGGCCAATTAGGCCGCAGTTTATGACGGTGCTGTACGGCACACGAATGGTTTCAAGCGCGACACGTGAACAACCTCCATACCACGAAAACGGCCGTCGGGAGGTATGACAACAGGGGTTACTCGATAGTTAACAGGAGTCGTCTGCTCGACCATAGCGTAGCGGCTGATGAAACGTGAGTTAAACTTATCACACAGGCCGGGAACCCGCGTTGGGGTCCACAACAGTACATCGTCTCCAGTATTGAAGTGAACTACGCGGTGGACGCCATCTTAGCGAGTCTTCCGCTCTTGTTGGCTTGCCTGTGCATTTAGGAGGGCACGTCGGTGACAATCGGCCAGGCGAGAGATTAAGTGCTCCCTCGAAGACGATGACGACTTCACAGGGACGTCAAAAAAGGAGATGTCGAGCGGAGATGTTGGTTGACGGCCATAGACGAGAAAGAATGGGGAATAGCCCGTGGTGCGCTGCGTAGCGGTATTGTACGCAAAAGTCACGAATGGCAGGATGGTATCCCAGTTGGTGTGGTCGGCGTTGATAGACATAGATATCATGTCGGTCAAAGTTCGATGGAAGCGCTCTGTGAGTCCATTAGTCTGGGGATGGTAGCTGGATGTCATCTTATGAATCGTATTACATGCATAAAGGACTTGTTCGAGTAGTTTCGAGAGAAATGCCTTGCCGCAATTGCTCAATAAGATGCGTGCTGCACCACGTCTTAGAAAGATTGCCTCCAGAAAAAATGTGGCAATGTCCTGTGCTGATCCTGAAGGAAGTGCAGCTGTTTCGGCGTACCTTGTTAAGTGGTCAACTGCTGTGGCAATCCAGCGCTTGCCTATAGCTGATATTGGTAGCGGTCCGTAGAGGTCAATGCCAATGATATTGAGGAAGCGTCGGGACACGGAAGAGGTTGTAGAAAACCAGCCAGGGAGGAAGTGGGTCGCTTGCGGCGTTGGCATAGCGAGCATAACGCAACATATCGCGCTACGCAGTTGGAAAGGCCAGGCCAAGCAATACGACTGCGGATACGTTCATGGGTTTTTTTGAAAACCGAGATGACCAGCCTTGGGGTCATCGCGAAACAATTCCAAAATCTTCGCCCTTAGGGAACGAGTAGCAACAGGAACCCAGCGCTGTCCCTCGGGGTTGAAGACAGAGCGGTAAAGGATTGAGTTTTCAGTCTTGAAGTTCCGCTGCTGTCGATGGGCGCGAGCGTTGGGAGGACGAGAGGAGCCTTGAAGGCACTGCATGATATAGCGACAGTAAGTGTCACTGCGTTGGTGGGACGCAAACGTGTAGTTGTTGAAGGTAGAGAGAAAATCGATAGCGGCGAGTGAATGAACTGACGGAGACACTTTGATGGGTTCACTGACAGTTGGCGACAGGCCAGGAGTGCCTGATGAGGATTGTAAAGGACAGCGGCTAAGGGCATCGGCATCGTTAAGTTTCTTGCTGGATTTGTAGATAACGTCAAACTCGTATTCTTGGACACGAAGTATCCAGCGACCAAGACGTCCAGACAAATTCTTCAACGTCGACAGCCAGCACAAAGCGTGGTGGTCAGTGACGACGGTAAAGGGGCGGCCGTCAAGATATGGTCGAAGCTTCTGGATGCCCCAGACAACGGCGAGACACTCTTGCTCGGTGAGAGTGTAGTTTTTCTCTGCTGCTGTGAGGGTGCGACTTGCGTATGCGATCACACGTTCGTCATAACGCTCTGTTCGTTGCAGAAGTACAGCGCCGAGTTTGTGTCCACTGGCATCAGTATGAAGGAGAGTGGATGCGACGTTATCGAAATGACAAAGCACTGGCTCAGACGTGAGGGCACGTTTCAAGGTGTCAAAGCCATTTGGCATTCGTCCCACCATACGTATGACGCTCCCGAAAAAAGGAGTTGGTGAAGTGGCGCAGCAATAGTGGCGAAGTCTCGTATAAGGCGCCGGAAGTACGACGCAAGGCCAAGAAAGCTTCGGAGCTCTTTGACGCATTGAGGCACCGAGAAGTAAGGAACGGCGGTAATCTTGTCGGAACAGGCCGGATTCCATATTTGCTGACGAGATGTCCGAGTACTTTAATACTTTAGCTAGCAAAGTGGCATTTCTTGGTGTTGAGCTGAAGGCCAGCAGCTGCGAGACCCGTCCGAACTTCATCCAGGCGCTGCAAGTGCTGTTCGAATATTGAAGAAAATATGACGATGTCGTCAAGGTAACATAAGCATGTTTTCCACTTAAGGCCCCGCAATACAGTGTCTATCAGTCGTTCAAACATTGCTTGTGCATTGCAGAGGCCAGAAGGCATGACGTTAATTTCTTAAAATCCGTCGGGTGTGGCAAAGGCCGTTTTTTTCTTGTCATCCTCGTCCATTGGAATTTGCCAATAACCGGAGCACAGTTCAAGGCTCGAAAAATATTCCGCTCCTTGTAAAGAATCTAAGGCATCATCAATGCGAGGCAAGGGATACACCTCTTTTCTGGTCACTTTGTTTAATGCGCGGTAGTCAACGCAGAATCGCACCGAACCGTCTTTTTTTCTTACGAGAACGACAGGTGACGACCAAGGGCTTAAGGGGGGGGGCGGATGATGTTTTGCTTGAGCATATCAGCACCATGCTTTTAGATGATCTTACGTTCGCTGGAAGAAACACGGTATGGTCGACGACAGACAATAGAAGTTCCGTTGGTGTGTATGCGATGAGCCACTGCAGAAGTCTGCCTTAGAGCAGTGGAATGTACGTCGAGAAAAAATTTATTTTTAGACAACAACGCCAGTAGTTCGTCTGCTTGCAGGGGAGTGAGATTCGTGCTGATGGTATTCACAAGAGCCGTAGTGGGTGGAGCATCTGTTGGTATTGAACGTGATTCCACCATACTGGTATCCGAAGCCAGTACAGAGATAGGTTGTGTGTCCACGCTGGAAACTACAACAGTGCTCTTGGTCAGCAGAATCGGCTTATTGGTGATATTCGGTACTGCGACAAATGCGGTGCCGTTGAAGAAGCGCACAAGACTGGATGAAAGTGCAATCCCTCTGGATAGAAAACAGGCTGATGGACTGACTAGGACGTCACCGTGGTCAATGAAGTCAGACATAACGATAATGTGCTCGTGATTAGGTGGCACAAAGAAGTCATTGGCTGTTGGTAGCCGGTCGCGTGATAATTTTGTGGAAATATCATCCGTCTCTCGCATATGAATGAGTAGTTGTCGACAAGAGATGGAAGCAGCAGCATCAGAAAGGAAGTTCCATCCTAAAATAATCGTAAAAGCACAAGAATCCAGCACGGCAAACGGAATATGATGCCGGATCCCATCAATGGAACTCTAACGGTGCACTGTGCTGATGGCCGTATCTGCGAGTCATTTGCGCTACGTAAGAGAGTGCCAGCATAAGGTGTGGTAACCTTACGTAGACGAGTACACAAATGCGCATGAATAACAGAAATAGCAGCCCCAGTGTCCACCAATGCCTGAACTGGTACCCCTTCCGCATACACTAATAACAAGTTGGCTGGGCCCTCGGGAGGTCTTGGTGTTTGTTCGAGCAATGCAGCTTTTCCTCCAAAAACTGCACCAGCTAGTTTTCCGAGTGGTAGTCAGAAGTAGGTACAGCCGGTCTCAGAGGAGATGTTGAGTGTCGTAGAGGTGAAGGGGACCGGCGGCGTCTGGGATAGCAGGGGCGAGGTGCAGCGAGTGGAGAAGTCGGAGAGAAGGAACGTGTCGTAGGGCATCGCTGGTAATGGTTCGGGGATGGCTCCGAACCCCTTTCGTAAACATTGTAGTCATTGCATTCGCCCTGTTGGCGCTTGATGCGAAATCGGGAAATATGGCCCCGAATGCCACAATAGTAACATATTGGGCGAGGCGAGCGCCAGGGGGCGTAAAGTGCTGGAGCTGTCACAGGCGCTGGTACTGGTGCTAGGACAGGCGAGTGTGGTGCAAATGCTGCTACGTTGGACTGCGCAGGAACAGGATGCGCGGGCTGAACCAAGGCAGGTGGCATGGCAGCGACTTGCGCATACGTCATGGGTGGTGTTGGTGGTGCCGTAGGGTTCGATGGGAGAGCGCCAGCCATGGATGAGAGCTCCTCTTTGGTGACGTCGCGCAGACCAGCAGATTGAGAGTGAGGCCGAGGGGCGGGTGCACATAACAACCCTTGCGCTTAAAGTTCCTCGCGAATCAGAGTGCGAATCAGCGCGCGCAAATCCGCGTCCGAGGAAGGCCAGCTGTCACTGGCGTCTGGGTAGTCTGGGTGCAATCGAATGGCTTGGAGTTCATGAAGATGCTGACATGTTGTGATGACGTCCTTAACGGTGGTGGGGTTTTTAACAGCCAGAGCGTTAAACGCGACATGGCCTATCCCTTTGATGATGTGGCGAACACGATCAGCTTCTGTCATCGCCGAGTTCACGCGGTGGCAAAGGTCAAGGACGTCTTCAATGTACGAAGTGTACGTCTCCCCGGGAATTTGGGCACGCCCATTGAGCTTTCGTTTCGACACTTCGGAATGGATGTTCGGTTTTCCAAAAATCCTACGAACTTGTTGAGCAAAAGTAGGCCATCGCGGGAAGCTGCTCTCGTGGTTGAAAAACCACGTTTTTGTGACATCGGACAGATAGAAGGTGACGTGACGAAGTTTTTGAGGCTCATCCCATAGGTTATAAACATTGGTCATGTCGTATTCTTTTAGCTATACCTCGATGTCGTCGCGTGGAAGACCACAGAAGATGGGTGGGTCGCGCTGCCGGGCGTTGACGATCCACGCAGGAATGGTTTGTTGAACAGGGATGCTGGATGTTCCGGGCAGCGGTTCTTGAGCCGTGACAGCGGACGGGGGAAGCAAGCGGTGACCCGAACGAAGCTCCAGGGGAACGTGTCGTCGGAGAGTACTTGGGGATCAAAGCACTTACACCACTCTGTAAGATAGTAGCAGCGTTGGAGTCTCGACGGCGTTTATTAGGCCGAACCGCCTGATCAACCCTTCGAACGAAGACGACGTTTTTCGTGATGATTATATACAGATGAAGAAGATGTAGGTCAAACGTTGTCAATAATGTGCTTACAATATATATATATATATATGACGTAGGAAGGCAGTGACATATGTTAGAGGATGAGGAAATCAGAATGGAATAAACATGGCGTGTGAGCCAGGCCACGTCTCCCATTCATTATAGCGTCATATGAGTCGACAAGATAAAGACCTGCCAGCCCCTTCATCAGTCGCTCAACATCTACACAGTTCTCCGCGTGACACCCTGAGCATAAATGGACTACCGTTTAAGCGCCTAGCATTCCGCATCGACCAGCAGAAAGTCAGAAGCTTCTACTGACCTTCCCAACCCCAAGTACACCAGAGCAGCGTACGATGGACCCGTACAAGACTGGTTCGACCTGTTCGAGCGCCACGCTACCACTGCATCTTGGTCGGAACGGGAGATGGTTACGAACTTCAGCGACTACGTCGCCGGTAAGGCATTTAAATTTTATCTTACCCACATATTCGAGAACGACGAGTCTTGGCAAAAGTTAAAGAAAGAAATGATGATCTGGTTTCAAGCCTATAATGAAGATTCGGTTACAACTACCCATATTGATCCATTCAAATTCAATATTCACAGTCATTTGCAGCTTGCACGCATTTGAGCACAGAGCAGAGGTTTAAAATTCCCGTCAGGAGAAGTCAGTCATCTAGTTATCTGCTCATAGAAGGACCTCCCAGCCGTTTTTCTACAAGGCCCAACCTTCCAACTGGTTTCCCCTATGCACAATTATCGCCAACGCTAACCTCTTCCATACAATGCACAAAAAAGACAATATTTGAGCACCCAGTGTACTTGACTTTTCATCTTGCTTACGTAAGCCACCACCTAGTTTTCAGCCAAGTAGCTCGTCTGGTGCTTATAACTCACATTGCACCCCTAAAGATATCGCCACATACGCAACAGACCACCTGAAATATCGGTAAAATATCTTGTCAAGCCACTGCATTCCGAAAGCGGTTGTACTTCAGGAACGCTTGGCTCAATTTCCCAGCAAAGAAAGAAACATACGGAATCGGAAACACGTCAAGCAATGTTTGCGGCAATGTCATCCTCTGGAACCGGACAAACCGAAAGTCGAAACGGTACGGAGTCACCATTGAATAGAAGTCTCGCTGATAAAAATGAAAATGTATCGACTGCTTTCTTTGACACAAATGATGCTTGCATCCCACTCGAAAATAATGCTGGGACTACCCACAGCGTCTCCTTATTCAACGACGATGGCCATCCGCAATTTTCTCTGCGCCATCACCAAACCGAGAAAAGACGATGACGAACGAAAAATTCAACGGATGCACACTCACAACTTGAACAACTTAAAAAGTTAGTGACTTTGATCCAAAGGCCATTTCAAGAAGTAGCACTTTTTTGGATGAAGGAACATCGCCACAGACGCTCTCTGCCCCTGCGGTTACACAGAATTCAACACCACAAAAAACGCCCAGAAAGACACGGAAGCACTTCTTGCACACCACCAGCACAGAGGCATTGAGCCTTCACCATCTCTCAAAAAGCACGCATTCTAGATACAATGCATCTGTTGCAATCACGACTCAGAATCGAACGTATGAGACATCCAACCTTCCAACGCTACAAGGACTCCCAACCTTGTTCGTTTTTCGCTACTATCCAGGCTGTGTCATCATCATTTTCCACGTCAAATACATGGTTATGCTCCCCAGAACGCGAAAGCTAACCCCGCCCACCTGAGGTCTCCTAGATGTCACTGAACTGCCTTTTCTGTGAACGTTTTTGTGCAAGTGCATGGAACTGCCGTGATACATGAAACTACCTAACTTTGTGATATTTGTTTTTCCTATGATGAGACACTACTTGTTCATGCTTCATAGTTTGTAGCTCATGCATTGTTTCGTGACCTAGGAAGGCAGTGACTTATGGTACAGGATGAGGAAGAAGTCAGAATAGAATAAACATGGCGTATGAGCCAGGCCACGTCTCCCAGTCATAATAGCGCCACGCGCATACACACACACATATATATATATATATATATATATATATATATATATATATATATATATATATATATATATATTGTGTACGGTGTCATGACGGGGACGAATGAAGCGCACGGCGAGTCGGATAATAAAGTGTTTATTTGGGCGAACTTGTGCCTAGTAACGGAAAGTCGGACTAGAGTAGCAGTCTTGGACTGACAGGGGCAAACGAAGCGTCGGCCGTCGATCAACAACTGACAAGCGGCAAAGCGTGTCGGCATTTATACTTTTGCCATCGAATGTTTTAGCCTTATTACTGGCGGTGGCGTAGGTTCCAGAATAATCTGTACAGTTCGCAGAGTGGGCGTGATCGTATCGAAATGATCTACTAAAGTCCGGAAGCTTCTTGAACACTGCAGACACGTTTTGCGCTGAGAATTGCGAAGTGTTTTGGGGCGATAACAAAACTTAAGAAATAGAACGTGGCATTGCCCCCCTCTGAAAAAGGCATCGTCCCGATGTTCTAACTAAAAATGAAGGTGCAACAATACTGCAAGAAAGTACAATGAATAAATTACAATACAATAGTAATAAAAAAACACTGTTTCAGTTTGTTACTGCGCATGACACGGCTTGAGGCGCGCGACATCGACGACTTCAGGTCGTGATCGGCGTCGTTGAGAGTTCGTGATGCCGTTGGGGACAACCTCGTAATCAAGTAGGCCGAGACGTCAAAGCACCCTGTACGGTCCGAAGTACCATCGCAGAAGCTTTTCACTTAGTCCACGTCAACGTATCGGCGTCCATACCCAAATACGTTCACCGGGCAGATATTCCACAAAGCGTCGTCGAAAATTGTAACGGCGGCTGTCGGTCGTCTGCTGATTCTTGATACGGAGACGCACGAGTTGTCGGGCTTCTTCGGCGCGTTGAAGGTACTCACTCACATCGAGGTTTTCTTCGTCGGTGACGTTGGGTAACACGGCATCGTCTGCTGATTCTTGATACGGAGACGCACGAGTTGTTGGACTTCTTTGGCGCGTTGAAGGTACTCACTCACATCGAGGTTTTCTTGGTCGGTGACGTTAGGTAACATGGTATCGAGCGTCGTTGCCGGGCTCCTTCCGCAGACCAATTTGTATGGAGATATCTGCGTCGTCTCCTGCACCGCCGTGTTGTGTACGAAGGTCACGTACGGGAGAATGGCGTCCCACGTCTTGTGTTCGACATTGACGTACATTGCCAGTATGTCGGCGATCGTCTTGTTTAGCGGCTCGGTGATACCATTGGTCTGTCGGTGGCACGCTGTCGTCCGGCGGTGGTTTGTCTGGCTGTATGCCAAGATCGCTTGAGTTAGGTCACCAATAAATGCCGTTCCTCTGTCGGTGATAAGGACCTCCGGGGCGCCGTGACGTAGCATATTATTTTCGACGAAAAACTTCGGATGCACTGCCTTTTGGCAGGGCTTTTGTCTCGGCGTAGCGGGTGAGGTAGTCGGTAGCTACCACGATCCATTTGTTTCCGAAAGCCAACGTCACGAACAGCCCCAGTAGGTCCATACCAATCTGCTCGAAAGGTCAGCGAGGTGGTTCAATTGGCTGCAGAAGTCCCGCCGGCCTTGTCGATGGTGTGTTGCGTCGCTGACAGTCTCGGCATGTCCTCACATAACGAGTGACGTCGTTCGTAAGACGTGGCCAATAGTACCTTTCTTGTATCCTCACGAGCGTGCGAGAAACACCGAAGTGCCCTGCCGTCGGATCGTCATGCAGGGCCTGCAGGAGTTCTGGTCGCAGAGCTGAAGGCACCACAAGGAGGTACTTAGCTCGAAGCGATGAAAAGTTTTTCTTTTGTAGAAGACCGTTTCGTAGAAAGAACGACGCAAGTGCCCGCTTGAATACCTTCGGGACTTCGGCGGTCCTGCCTTCGAGATATTCTAATAGGGCCTTAAGTTCAGGGTCGGCCCGCTGTCATTCAGCGAAGTCGTCGGTAGTTATGGTTCCCAAGAAGTAGTCGTCATCCGGGTCATCGGGTAGCGGTTCGTCGACAGGCGCGCGAGAGAGACAGTCGGCGTCGGAGTGTTTTTTGCCGGACTTGTAAATGACAGTAATGTCATATTTTTGAAGTCTCAGGCTCGATCGTGCGAGGCGAACTGAAGGGTTGTTCAAGGTGGCTAGCCAAGACAAGGCATGGTAGATCACAACTTTGAAGGGGCTGCCGTAGAGGTAGGGGCGAAATTTCGACATTGCCCAAATGATAGCGAGGCACCCCTTTTCTGTTGTGGAATAATTGGCTTCTGCTTTGGATAGCGATCGGCTGGCGTAATTAATAACCCTTTCGAGTCCGTTAGCCCTCTGAACAAGAACGGCGCCAAGACCTACGCTGCTTGTGTCAGTGTGTATTTCTGTCTCGGCGAATTCGTCGAAATGAGCAAGTAACAGAGGCGTCTGGAGGCGATGTTTAAGCTCCTGGAAAGCATGTTCCTGCGGCGTTTCCCACTTGAACTCCACGTCGGCTTTGGTAAGGTTAGTGAGTGGATCGGCGATGTGGACGAAGTTTTTCATGAACCACCTATAATAGGCGCACAGGCCCAGAAATCGGTGCACCGCCTTCTTGTCAGTGGGCGGCGGGATGGCGGCGATGGCGGCTGTTTTTTATGGATCGGGACGAACTCCAGACTTGCTAATAACGTGCCCCAGAACCAAGAGCTCCTCGTACGCAAATCTGCACTTTTCTGACTTCAGTGTTAGTCTGGACGTCTTGATGGCTTGAAGTACTGCTTCAAGGCGCCCAAAATGCTCGTCGAAACTCGAGGAAAACACGACAACGTCGTCCAAGTACACAAGGCAAGTGTGCCACTTCAATCCTGCCAGTACTGTATCCATAACGCGTTGAAAAGTTGCAGGCGCTGAGCGAAGGCCGAAAGGCATCACCTTAAACTCTAAGAGGCTGTCCAGTGTTATAAACGCCGTCTTCTCTCGGTCTCATTCGTCGACATCGATTGGCCAATAGCCAGTCTTGAGGTCCATTGACGAAAAGTCCTTGGCCTTATGGAGCCGATCAAGTGCGTCGTCTATTCGTGGGAGAGGTTACACGTCCTTTCTTGTGATTTGTTCAAGCGACCATAATCGACGCAGAAATGTAGGGTCCCATCCTTTTTCTTCACTAACACCACAAGGGACGCCCATGGACTCTTGGACGGCTGGATGATGTCATCCCGCAGCATTTCATCAAGTCGACTCTTCATGGCCTCACGTTCTCGCATCGAAACCCTTTACGTTCTCTGACGGAGTGGTCTTGCATTTGCTTCAGTTATGATGCGATGTTTCGTTATTGGGGTCTGCCGAATTTTCGTTTGCGATGAAAAGCAATCTTCGTAATGCAAGAGCAGGGTCCTCAGCTGTTCTTGCTTATGGTTCGAAAGTCTGGGATTGACGTCGAAAGCTGTGGGAGGGGCTTGGTTTTTCTGAACAGGTTCCACAGAATCGGCGAGGGCGAAAGCACTGGTGGCGTCCACAATTTCTTCGATGTAAGCGACCGTTGTTCCTGTGTTCACATGTTTGTACTCATTGCTGAAATTTGTGAGCACGACCGTTGCTTTGCCTCCCCGCCGCTCTGCAATTCCTCTTGTGAAGCAAGTATTTCGGATGACCAACAGATGCTGACTGCTTTCAACGGCGCCTTCCAAGTCATGTGATATAGAAGCGCCGACTGAAATAATGACGCTGGAGTCAGGCGGAATGGTGACTTGTTCTTCCAGCACATTCAAGGCATGGTTTCCTGGCGGCGTGCGCGGTGGTAGTGCTTCTTCTGTGAATAACGTTATCGACATTATTCTTAGGTTGATGACAGCACCATGGAGGCATAAGAAGTCCATACCAAGGATGACATCTCTCGAGCGACGCTGTATGACTACGAAGACTGTAGGATTAATACGGCCGTTCATGGTGACTCTCGCTGTACAGATTCCTGAAGGTGTTATGAGATGACCTCCGGCTGTGCGGATTTCAGGGCCTTCCCAAGCTGTCTTTATTTTCTTTAACTTCGCGGCGAACGACCCACTGATGACGGAGTAGTCGGCTCCAGTATCGACGAGAGCGGTCACACTGTTGCCGTCGATAAGAACGCGCAGGTCGCTAGTTCACCGTCTCGCATTGCAGTAAAGGCGTGGCGTAGGGTCACGACTGCGTCGGCTTGTTCCGCTGTTTCCATGTTGCGTCGTCAGGTCACCGTCGGTAAGTGAGGTTTCGCCGTCAGATCTCTGCCTGGTTGGCGTTGTGGTCGGAAAGCTCCGTGGCGGCGTCGTCGTCGTCGGAGGATCTTCGGTAGTTCATCGAACAGCAAGCGCACCTCCATCGGTTGCTGCCCTTAATTTTCCGGATACGGACTAAGAGACCGGCCCCGAGTTGAGCCAGTGTACATCCGGTGGTGCGGTGAGATGCGGTGGCTGGGCGACGGCGAACGGGAAGGACTTCATGGTGTTCACTGAGTTCCTGTCAGGTAGTCGGCGATGTCACGTGGCCGTTCTCCTGGCTGTGGACGCGATGCATTGACGGCGAAGCCACGCAGTCCCATCTGTTGGTACTGGCAACGATGGTATGTGTGCCCGGCCTCGCCGCAGTGGTAGCAGAGCGGGTGGTTGTGAGGTGCACGCCAAACGTCCGTTTTCCTCGGCGCACAGCGCTGGCCTGCTGGCGAATGGTAGGACTTCGGTGGGGGTGGTGGCAGCGGTGGCGTCTGGCAACGGGAGTGGGACGGGGCGGTGTTTTGGCGTGGACGGGGAGGAGCGTTGTGGCGCACTTCAGCGGCGTAGCTCATAGTTTCTGGCTCGGGCAGCGGTGTTTGTGGAATTTGAAGCGATTGCCGAACTTCGTTTCGCATAATGTCGGCAATCGAATCCACTTGAAGCTGCGCCGAAGGCAACAGCTCGCGAAGCTCTTCCCACATGATCGCTCGGATCGTTTCACGCATGTCTTAGAAACCACTGGCTTGAGCAGCAGCGCGTTCTGGAGTAGGGCGACGATTATACTGTCTGGTGTGCATGTCCAGTGTTTTTTCGATAGGGGTCACCTGGGATGCAGATTCTTGGATGGTGTTCGGTGGATTCCTACTTAGTCCCGCGAAGAGCTCCTGTTTGACCCCACGCATGAGGAAACGAACTTTCCTCTTCTCATGCATGTCTTGGTCAGCGTACGAAATAGGCGGGTCATCTCCTCTGTGAAAATTGCAACCTTTTCAGTTGGTAGCTGAACCCGGGTCTCTAGTAGAGCAGCGGCCCTGTCTTTGCGAGCGACGCTCGCGAACGTTTGCAGGAATGTGTCGCAGAAGACATCCTACGTTCGGAGCGCGGACTCCCGATTCTCGAGCTAGGTCCTTGCGGTGTCTTTCAGGTAGAAGCACACACGACGGAGCTTTTCTTCATTGTCCCAGTGGTTGAGGGCGGCCACACGGTCGTATGTTTCTAGCTAGGTTTCCGGGTCTTCAAACGATGACCCATGGAACGTTGGTGGTTCCCTGGGTTGATGAATGACGATCGGGAGCTGGGACGCTGTGGTTGTCATTGTCACTGCAGTTGAGGTCATGGCGTTGATCTTCCGCACCTTGTCTTGTAGAAGCCTGTACTCCGGTGGGAGACCTTGCTGTCGGCGGCTTGTTCACTGCTCTTGGTTGGCGTCGGTGTTTTCTCAGCCACGTGGGTTAGGTTCGCGGCTTGACGGGGGCGTCCGATACATGAAAGAAGCAGCACCTCCACCAAATGTCACGGGGTCGTGACGGGGACGAATGGAGCACACTGTGAGTTGAATAATATTTTGTTTATTTGGGCGAACCTGTGCCCAGTGAACGGAAAGTCGGACTACAGTAGCAGGGTTGGACTGATAGCGGCGAACGAAGCGTCGGCCGTCGATCAACAACTGGCAAGCGGTGAAGTGCGTCGACATTTATACTCTTGCCGTCGAATGTTCTAGCGTTATCACTGGCGGTGGCCTAGGTTCCAGAATAATCTGTACAGTTCGCAGAGTGGGCGTGATCTTATCAAAATTATCTACTAATGTCCGGCAGCTTCTCGAAAACTGCACGCACGTTTTGCGCTGAGATTTGTGTAGTGTTTTGGGGCGATAACATACTTGAGAAATTAAACGTGGCAATATATATATATATATATATATATATACTCTTGGGTAAACTCGAATGAATTTAATTCGAGGACCATCCTTGTCAAAGTTGCGATGGCAGAGAAATCTGGGGTGTTAGATTGTCTATGGTTTGTGTACATGTTTTGTAATGCAGCTATGCCGCCATCGTGAGGAATATTTGTATACAATGAAGAGACATTAAGAGTAACCAAGCACGAGTTTTTCGCCACACACAGACCTGCAATGTCACGAAGAAAATGTGTGGTGTCTTTTATGTACGACGCGAGGGTGCATAGAATGTGGCTTATTAGTTTGTCTAGGTACCCTGATATAGGTTCAGTTATTGTACCGATGCCTGATATGATTGGTTGACCTGGGTTAACGGGTTTATGAATTTTCGGGAGGATGTAGAAGCGACCTGGACGAGGGTAGGCTGCTCGCATAAGTTTGTGGTCAGTATTGGTTATCTTTTCTGGATCCTACAGTTTGCCCCACCGCGGTGGTCTAGTGGCTAAGGTACTCGGCTACTGACCCGCAGGTTGCGGGTTCGAATCCCGGCTGCGGCGGCTGCATTTCCGATGGAGGCGGAAATGTTGTAGGCCCGTGTGCTCAGATTTGGGTGCACGTTAAAGAACCCCAGGTGGTCAAAATTTCCGGAGCCCTCCACTACGGCGTGTCTCATATTCATATGGTCGTTTGGGACGTTAAAGCCACAAAATCAATCAAATGCATCCAACAGTTTCTTTAGTTCGGTTGATACGATACGTTTGTATTCGTCTGTCGGATCACCTTGGAGGCGTTCGTAAACTCTTGAGACGTCGAGTTGGCGGTATGCTTCTTTAGGTAGTTGGTTGTATCAAGGTTGTATTAAAGGAGGATCAATTGTAGTCCTTAATACAACCAACTACTTACAAGAAGCATACCGCCAACTTGACGACTCAAGATTTCACGAACGCCTCCCAGGTGATCCGACAGACGAATACATACATTTCGTATCAACAGAACTAAAGAAACTCTTGGATGCAGAAAAGATAACCAACACTGACCACAAACTGATACGAGCAGCATACCCTCGTCCAGGTTGCTTCCACACCCTCCCAAAAATTTAGAAACCCGGTAACCCAGGTCGACTAATCATATCAGGCATCGGTACAATAACTGAATCCATATCAGGGTACGTGGAAAAAACTAATAAGCCACATTTCATGCACCCTCGCGCCGTACATAAAAGACACCACACATCTTCTTCGAGACATTGCAGGTCTGTGTGTGCCGAAAATCTCGTACTTGGTAACTCTTGATGTCTCTTCATTGTATACAAATATTCCTCACGATGACGGCATAGCTGCATCACAAAACATGTACACAAACCATGGACAATCTAACATCCCAGATTTCTCTGCCATCGCAACTTGACGAGGATGGTCCTCGAATTAAATTCATTCGAGTTTAACCAAGAGTATTTTCGAAAAATCAGCGGGCCAGCAATGGGCACCAAAAGGGCACCTAATTATGCCAACATATTTATGGGAGAGCTAGAATCTGAATTTCTTGCACAAAGTACCTTGAAACCAATGTTATACAGAAGATACATAGACGACATCTTTCTTATTTGGACCCACAGCGAGGACGAACTTCTCAGCTTTATCGACACTTACAACGCTGTACATCCGAACATACACTTCACACACGCATACTCGCAAGTAACCGTAAGTTTTCTTGATGTTACCATAACGATAGTAGAAGAGAAGCTCTCTACAACCCTATATCGCAAACCAACGGATCGACAACAATACCTCCATTACCAAAGCGATCACCCACGCCACTGTAAAAACAGTATTCCATACAGTCAGGCTCAAGCAAATCCGCTCTAAGCGATTTAAGCGAATCTGCTCTAGAGACGCTGACTTCGACACGAGCTCACAGAGGCTAAAACTTATGCTCGAGAAAAAAAATACCCTCCACATGTAAAAATGAAGCTGTTCAAAAAGCGAGAAAACTAAAGCGTGAAGACTTACTTATAAAGCGACCACCGCAAGAAGGCCCACAACAAGCAAACCTCTGCTTGACTTACAGCACAAACTTCCCCAATGTAAACAAAATCTTTAAACGACATTACAACATTCTGGAACAAAGTGAACATCTGAAGCGCACATATCCATCCGCTCCAGGCGTCGTTTACCGACGATCACGTAACTTCAAAGACACACTCTCCACTCTCAAATTAACACATCACTCCCAATAATTCATGCCGACCTTGTTTAAAGCCACCATGTCTTGTATGTAAGGCGATGCAAGAAATACACAAAGCAAACAGCACACAATCCAAGTTTTCGATTAACATACGAGGAAACCTAACATGTGATTCCTCTAATTTGGTATACCTACGCAAATGCAACGTGTGTGGTATGCAGTACATCGGACAAACAGAAACATTATTTAGGATTCGCTTCAATAATCACAGAGCCCTTGCGAAATCAGCCCCAAGTCTACCTCTATCAAAACATCTCAATCTTCCCGACCATGCATTCGACAAACTATCAGTAACGCTCTTAGATACGGGATTTAAATGAAATCGATAACGTGAACAACGAGAGTCATACCTTATCCACCGATTTAACACCCTCGATAGAGGAATTGATGAGAATCCTCGTACACTTGCAGCCATTAAAGGATTAGAAAACAATAACAGCAATAATGAAAATAGTAACTGAGTTCACGACACTGCAGCTGCGAAGGGCACTGGACAATTCAAAACAATTCCAAGTGTAACTACTCTTGCTAAGTGCAGCTGTCGTCTGTTTTTTTTTTCATTTTACTACCCAATCAATTGTGCCATGCTTGACATGCCCAACAGCAACCCTGTGCACAGCCGGGAGGCCCCCACTGCACGCGTGATCCAGAAGCGGGCAAGGAATTCGCAATGCGCCCGCTTACCAGCCTCTGCCGCAATACGCGGCACCCCTCTTTCTACGACGAAATTTTGACAGGGCTCCGAGTAGTTAAAGGCTTAGAACTTCCTAAAAAAGCTCTGTTTTGCCCCACACCGAACCGCCAGTGCCAGGAGGCGCCGTATGGTCGGGAAGACTGCGTTAGTGAAAGGAAGCATACATAGACCGCGGACATCAGAAAGGTGAAGGGGAGAAAGGGGAGAGAAATGAAGAGGGATGTAGAAGGAAGAGTGAAATGGGGGCGCCCGAGGGGAGTCCACCTTATATTATTTTTCTCTTTTTTCTTTCTGTTCTTTTTTTCATTTTTTTGTCTTTTTTTCTTTTTTCCTTTCCCTCTGATTTGAGATTGTATAAAGCTGAGCACCAACAAACTGTACCTTTAATCCCGATGAAGGCTAGACTCTGGGCCGAAACTTCGAAATTAACCACGTTGTGACCGCTCACGGAGGATCTACTGGAATATATATATATATATATATATATATATATATATATATATATATTATAAAGAGGCTGGCTTCAGTTGCCGTAGAATTAAGAAAAAATAAGTATACGCCTCTAAAAAACTGTTTATTGGTGACGTTTTGATCGGAGACCGATCTTCATCATACATATCATCATACCATCAGACCATATATATATATATATATATATATATATATATATATATATATATATATAAGAACTGAGCCGGCGGGGAGACGCACCAAAAACTGGGAAGATGGCTGCTTCAATAATAAACAACTAGCCAGAGCACACGCTGCCCCAGAACATCGTCTTCCATTCTGGCGGGCAGCCATAGCTTGCGCTCACCGTAACTTGCGGCCAAGTGGAATTATTTCCCCTCTGATGAAAAAAAGGCATCAATCTGATTCTCGGATAGTACAAAGGCAATGTTGGGGTGAACCAACAGAAAATATGAGCATACACAAAAACAGTGATATGGCTCATGCGCAGTCGCACTACCGCTTTAAGTACGACTTCAGCCGCACCACGTGGACAATCTCTGAGGAGTGTCTTCGCCGTCGTGGCGAGAAGGCGCCATCAGGGACTACCTCATAGCTCACACCGCTTAACCGTCGCAAGACTTTGTATGGTCCAAAGTAGCAACTGAGCAGTTTTTCTGACAATCCCTGGCATCGGACTGGAGTCCACACCCCGACTTCATCGCCTGGTTGGTATTCAACTTGTCAATGGCGAGCGTTGTAGCGGCATGCGTCTGTACTCTGCTGGTGCGTAATGCGTAAGTGATCTAACTGGCGTGCTTCTTCGGCGTACTGGATAAGCTGCACAGCATCAGGAGTGATCAAAGCATCGCAATTGTGTGGAAGCATCGCATCCAGCATGGTCTGAACGTCACGTCCGTAGACAAGACGGAAAGGCGTGAATCGCGTAGTTTCCTAGACGGCAGTATTGTACGCGATTGTGACGTACGGTAGCACCTGGTCCCAGGTATTATGTTAGACATCTACGTACATAGATAACATGTCAGCGATGGTCTTGTTGAGTCGCTCTGTCAAGTCATTGCTCTGCGGATGATATGCCGTGGTCTTGCGATGGCTTCTGTAGCTGAGCTTGAATACGTCATGAATAAGCTGGGTCATGAATGCTGTTCCTCTGTCTGTGATTACGCACGACGGGGCGCCATGTCGAAGAACGATCTGGTCCATAAAGAATTGGGTGACGTCGGAAGTCGTAGCGCGTTGTAAGGTCTTTGTTTCGGCGTACTTCGTCAAATAGTCAGTGGCTACTACGATCCACTTGTTGCCGGCAGATGTTAGTGGAAAGGGCCCCAGTAAATCTATTCCTAATTGATCAAATGGCGCTCTGGGTGGTTCTATTGGTTGAAGAAGCCCCGCGGGCTTTAGTGGCAGGGATTTGTTGCGTTGATATTCCCGGCAGATTTTCCCGTGTCGCTTAACGGATGCAGAAAGTTTAGGCCAGTAGTATGCTTCTCGAACTCGAGCGAGAGTTCGAGAGGAACCTAAGTGACCAGATGTAGGCTCATCGTGGCAGGCAACAAGAATGTCGTCACGCATGTCAGTTGGCACAATTAGAAGATAGGTTCTCTCATTGCCGTTGGAGTTTTCTTATACAGGAACCCATATCGCAGACAGAACGACGACAGATTCCGAGAAATACATCGTGGTATGGATGAGTTGCGTCCTTCTAGGTTTCCGTAACTGCGCGAATTTCATCGTCCGCACGCTGTCGTGTAATCAGATCTGTTGTAGTAAGGGCCCCAAGGAAACCATCGTCATCCTCGGTGTCGTGGCCACAAACTTCGACAGGTGCACGGGGCAATGAATCAGCATCTTCGTGCTTGCGGCCTGATTTGTAAGCGATCGTAAAATCGCATTCCTGCAGACGAAGACTCCATCGTGCCAGTTGCCCACACGGGTCCCGCAGGTTGGCTAACCAGCACAACGAATGATGGTCGTTCACTACCTTGAAGTGGCGGCCGTATGGTAAGGCCTAAATTTCATCGTGGCCCATACAACAGCGAGGCACTCTTTCTCTGACGTGGCAAAGTTGACCTCGGCGTGAGAAAGAGTGTGGCTAGCGTACGCTATCACTCGCTCTGTGCGTGTTGTTGTACGAGGCCAGCACCAAGACCCACGTTGCTGGCATCAGTATCAATTTCAGTATCAGCGTCTTGATCAAAGTGAACCAAGACTGGTGGTGTCTGCAAACGCTCCCGTAGTTCAGAGAAAGCTGCGTCCTATTTTTCCTCACAGACAAATGAAACATCTTCACGAGTGAGTAGAGTGAGTGGTTCAGCAATCTTAGAAAAATTGGCTATAAAGCGGCGATATTTCGCGCAGGGCTCTAGAAAGCGACGCACTGCCTTTTTATCCCGTGGAACAGGAAACGAGGCCGAGGCGGTACTTTAGTCAGGGTCTGGTCGAACACCATCCGCACTGACAACATGGCCGAGAAACTTAAGTTCCTTGTAACCTAAGTGGCATTTTTGTGGCTTCAGTGTTAGATTAGCAGAGCGGAGCGCTTCCAGCACATTCTGCAGACGCTTCAGGTGCTCCTCAAAGGGGGCAGAAAACCCGAATCGAGGTAAACTAAGCACGTGTGCCACTTCAGACCAGTAAGAACAGTGTCAATCATTCTCTGGAATGTCGCAGGTGCAGAACAGAGGCCGGAGGGAAGCACTTTGAATTCATATAGGCCATCCGGTGTAACGAAGGCGGTTTTTTCACGATCTAGTTCATCAACATCGATCAGCCAGTAGCCACTTTTCAAGTCTGTCAATGAAAAATGCTTGGCCCACAGCAGTCTGTCGAGGGAATTGTCGATGCGAGGCAGCGGATAGACGTCTTTTTTTAGTCACGCTGTTGAGTTTCCTGTAGTCCACGCAGAAGTACAGTGATCCATCTTTGTTCTTCACGAGCACGACCGGAGATTACCAGGCACTTTTCAAAAGTTGGATAATGTCATCTTGCAACATCTCTTTGACTTGAGCAATTATACCGTCACGTTTCTTTGCCGAAATGCGGTAAGGGTGTTGTTTTATGGGTGAGGCGTCGTTATACGTAATTATTCGGCGTTCGGTGATCGGTGTCTCACGAACCTTCGAAGTGGATGCGAAGCACTCTTTAAATTGTAATAGCAGTTGACGTAGCTCGGTCTGTTGTTGTTCCGAGAGGGTCAAGTTGACATTAACTTTTCCAAATAGATAAGTCACAACGCTTGGTGTCGGTCGAAGCCCGTCGT
This sequence comes from Rhipicephalus annulatus, assembly GCA_013436015.1. Taxonomy (NCBI): domain Eukaryota; kingdom Metazoa; phylum Arthropoda; class Arachnida; order Ixodida; family Ixodidae; genus Rhipicephalus; species Rhipicephalus annulatus. Next base: position 316,950 of record WOVY01009470.1, on the reverse strand, counting down.
TGGCTAATGTAGATGCGGAGCATTCAGAAATGCCTGCGATAGGGTAGGCGAAAGCGATGGCGGTGTCACGAAACAGGTGCCGGTACTCGTTACTGAAATTAGTCACAAGTAGGGCAGAGTGTCTGTCATGAAGCGTGACGAGGCTGCGTGCAGCGCAGACACCTAGCGCGAAAAAAAGCGTCAAGTTGCCTTCGGCGACAACCTCCCCATCCCGTAACTTGTCAGACACCACATCAACTAGGACGCTTGAACGCGGAGGCAACGTGATGCTGTCGGCAGAAACGCGTAGCGTGGTGTCAAGGATGTCGTCAGGTTTGTCGGAGGATCCAGCTGTCGACAACGTCACCATACGCTCTCGAAGATCAATAATAGCGCCATGCTCCCGCACAAACTCGACTCCGAGGATTAGGTCTCGGGAACAGTCACGAAGTACGAGGCAGCTGGCGAGAAACTTACGTCCCCGAATGCTCAATCTGATAGTGCACATTTATTCATTTTTATTTTTTTTATTCGAGTACCTACAGCGCCCAGTTTGGGCATTACAGTAGGGGGGAGGAGACATAAAACTTGAAATTGATACAGGGTATGAATACCGATAACAAAACAAGTAAGCATGCTCAGCTTATACAGTGTGTACACATTCTCGGGAACACGAGACAATCAAGGAAAAGTAAAACACAAACAAAATGCAGACAGAATTTGGCATCTTTCATTTCAACAAAATTGTGACAAAGCATTTTGAAATGAGGGTGGCGGGATGGATATAATATATTCTGGTAGGTTGTTCCATTCGTGTGTGGTTTTCGGGAAGAAGGAGTTTTTTGTAAGTATTTATGCGACATCGGTATTCGCGAACTTTGCGGGAGTAATCTAGGCGAGAGGATACATAAGTGGGATCTTTATTGTACACGTCTTTATTTAAACCAGTGCTACCAATATAAATATTATGAAATAGATTTAATCTTAAGAATTCGCGCCTGTCCTGCAGGAGAGGCCAACCCAAATGTTTACGAATGCACGAAGAGCGGTTAGTGAAATCATAGTTACCAGACACAAAACGCGCTGCTCGTTTCTGAACGCTTTCTAGCGCATTAGTACATATTTTAGTGTCTGGATCCCAAGCCACACAACCGTACTCTAAAATTGAGCGAACGTTAGAAAGATAGAGCGTTTCTTTTAGTTTAGGTGGGGCCTGTTTAAAGTTACGCTTCAGGAAGTTCAATACACGGCTCGCTTTAGCACCGACGTATTCAATGTGGTCGTTTCAGGATAGGTTGCTCGTAAAGAAAATGCCTAGGTACTTATATTTAGACACAACTTCCAAACGATTGTCTCCAAGAAAGTAATTCGTAGTTAGAATGTTCTTTTTGTTTGTGAAGCGAACGGTATAACATTTTGAAAAGTTAAGTGTCAAGTTCCATGTGGTGCACCATGATAACACAGCATTTAGATCACTTTGTAGTTGAGCAGAATCTTGAGCAGACGTGACGTCACGATATATGCAGCAATCATCTGCATAAATGAGCATGCGGCTGGATACTTGTTGGGTTATATCATGTATAAATATCAAAAAAAGAAGGGGTCCCAGAACAGATCCCTGGGGGACCCCTGATAAGACATCGACTTCAGATGAATTCACTCCCTCGAGAACAACCCGCTGTTTTCTACCAACAAGATACGCTTCAAGCCACTTCAACAAAGAGGGAGGGATATTTAGAGCAGACAGTTTAAGTAATAATAAATTGTGTGATACAGAATCAAAGGCTTTTTGAAAATCTAAAAATACACAGTCCACTTGGCATCAATTGTCGATCGAGGCAGCTATATCATGACTAAATTCAATTAGTTGAGTATCGCAGGACAACCCTTTTCAGAAACCGTGTGGAGTAGTGCAGAAAAAGTTATCTTGAAGATGGGAGATTAAATTGGTATAGATAATGTGTTCCATCAATTTACATATTACACAAGTTAGCGAGATCGGTCTGTAATTTTTTGTTCGCGTTTTGTCTCCAGCTTTGAAGATAGGGGCAACGTGGGCACTTTTCCAGTCGTCAGGTAAACAGTCAAGTGCCATTGATTTTTCGAAGAGCAAGACTAGAAATAGTACAAGTGAGGCAGCACAGTTTTTTAAAACATAATTAGGAATAGCATCAGGACGAGGTGCCGCATTTACCTTAATTTTTTGTAGCAGAGCTAAGACTCCCCGCTCAGTAAAACATATTTCAATCATTTCTGAATTTTTTCTGACTAACTGAGGGCCAATGGGTAGGCAAACTGATTGGGTGAAAACAGACTGAAAATAAAAATTGAATCTCTCAGCTTTGCCCTTTAAGTCTGCGCTGAAGTTGAGGTCATCTATAACATCTGGAATCGTTTCTTTCACAGCCTGCTTGCTTTTAACGTACTTCCATACTTCTTTCGGGTCATTTTTGATCCTATCAGTTAGGCGACCCAGATGCTCAAGTTCAGCACAGCGCATCTGTTTAGCAACACTCTTGTTTAGTTCTTTTAACGTTTCATGTAGCTCGCGTTGTGGTGTCTGGCGGTACTTTCGATACACGCGGTGCCTGCGATTAATCAAGGCCTCAGGCTGCTGTTCATCCAGGGCTTCTAGTTCTACGCTTTGAGGAAAGCACCCGTGACGGAACATTAGTGCGTATCAGTGATAAAAGCTTAGTTTTTTACAAGTGCCATGTAGTATTCAAATACAGGTTTGTAGCATGTTGTCTGAACTCCGGTAAAAACTGATCTAGCTCTCGGGAACGAGAGACATATTCACCGCGATTATAATAAAACACTTTTCGCGGTAACGAATTCGGGCGGCGCACGATATCGCAACTTATTATTCCAACAATGACGTCGTGGTCGCTTATACCTGGTATTGTTGTGACAGAAGAGATTAGAGTTTGGTCATTGCAAAAAATTAAATCAAGCACATTATTGCAAGAGGAACCTAGTCTGGTAGGACGAGATACAAATTGAAATAGCGAATGAGCGTTAATTATTTCACAAAAAGCAGAGTACAGAAGCGACGATGCGTTAGATTTAGGCTGAAGATGGCCCCATTCGATGTTTGGGAAATTAAAATCGCCCGCGAAAATAACACGCGTTGCATCTAGAGCTAGTAAAATATTGCTAAGCTGAAACAATGACTCGGGGCCTTTCTGTGAAGGTGGCCTGTAAAACGACCCGATAGCCATTGCGGAGCCGTTAGCGAGGATAACCTTACACCAGACCGTTTCGCATGATGGGGTATTTAGGTTCATTGGCACGCTACTGATAGCACTGTGGACAAGGACGAAAACGCCCCAACCATTCACATTGCGATCTTTTCGATATGCCGTATAGTTCGGCGGAAAAAATTCGCTGTCAGTTATGGTGTCATCCAACCACGACTCAGTGCCCACAACGACGTGTGGCTTTACTAGTTCAACAAGTGCACTAAACTCCTCCTTTTTGTTCTTGAGGCTACGGCATTTTACAACAATTATTTTAAGTTCCGTTGCAGTATCTGTCTTTTCGCGCGATAGAGGTTGAATTCGTGGCTATCGGACATTGCACTTCACGCTATCACTAGCCACGTCATACCTAAAAACTTGAGTGCCAATCTTGAGCTTATTGAAGTTCAGCTCACCACCGCGTTCTCTAGCAAACTGTAGTAACTTTTTACGCTCCAATCTAACATTTTCAGAGTAGTCTTCGCTGATAGAATAGTCGGTTCCCTTTAGTTTTTGCGCAGCGGCAAGCACCCGTTGTTTTTCTTTAAATGACACGTACTTCACTAGTGTCGGCCTGTTGTTTTGCGGTGAAAAACGCCCAAGCCTGTGGGCTCTTTCTATCGATGTTACAGAAGCATCAACGCTTAGTTTTTTGAAGCAAAAAGTCAAAATTTGTTCCTCAGATTCCGCCCACGTTTCACTAGCGGTATCATCAAGACCATAAAATAGAAAGTTATTTCGGCGTGATCTATTTTCTAGATCGTCTTGGCGTTCGCGCATGGAGGCAAACGATGCAGCAAGTGATTCAACGCAAGCCGTCAATCTCCCTACTTCTTCTTTAAAAGGCAGAACACATGATGCGCTGGCTTCAGCTCGCTCGACCTTAGCCGCGAGATCGGATACGTTTTGTTTGATAGCTTGTTGCTCACAGCGTAGGGTGCGAATTTCATCAAGAATGCCTGAATGCTTCTGCAACATCTGAGGGATTTGCATTATCGCAGAAAACCTTTTTTGTTCTTGCTCCTCGGAAAGGGGGCCAGGATTCTGCTCGATATCGCCGGACAGCAGCAAAAGCAACCCAACAATAACATCTCCGCTTTCCGAGTAGTTTGTAACAACATGAAATAAATCACAAATAAGCACACTGACACATGTGGGATCTGACGCCAGCTTTCTAAACGGTTTTCCATATACACAACGTTAGGAATAACCAACCTGCAGAAACAGTAGGCGTAAATGCCTGGCGTCCATGGCGGCGCCAGATCTCGGAGTGGCAGGTTGAGGTGCCTGCTTAAGTAGTATCCCATCCTGGTGTGACCAAGGTTCCCAGAGGATGAGACGATCGGCTGCCGGCAGCGCTGTAATGTCCAGTGGCGGGTTGCGATCCCAAGGGCATATGAAAGCGGGGCACACGTGATTCATGTCGGCATTCTTGATATGAAACAAGCACGCCGAGTCGAAGGTGCCGCAGACGGTAGTCATCACCTGCATCAGCTGCAGAAACAGTAGGCGTAAATGCCTGGCGTCCATGGCGGCGCCAGATCCCGGAGTGGCAGGTTGAGGTGCCTGCTTAAGTAGTATCCGATCCTGGCGTGACCAAGGTTGCCAGAGGATGAGACGATCGGCTGCCGGCAGCGCTGTCATGTCCAGTGGCGGGTTGCGATCCCAAGGGCATATGAAAGCGGGGCACACGTGATTCATGTTGGCATTCTTGATAGGAAACAAGCACGCTGAGTCGAAGGTGCCGCAGACGGTAGTCATCACCTGCATCAGCTGCAGAAACAGTAGGCGTAAATGCCTGGCGTCCATGGCGGCGTCAGATCCCCTGGCGCCGCTTTTCAATTTCAATTGGGGTGACTACGTGCCCGCCGGCAGTACGAATTTGTGCTTCGTACCAAGGCGTTACAACTTCCTTTATGTGCGCTGCTAGTTTCCCGCTTATGATCGAGTAGTCCACACCTGTGTCCCCTAATGCACTAGCGTCGTGGTGACCGTCGACTACCACATGTATATCCAGAGAAAAGCTGCTTCTGGCTTTCGTTGCTGTCGTCGGGGAATCGCTCCGTGTCCGTGCTTGCGTCGGTGGGAGGCCTTGCTTGCGTCGAGTGGCAGCGGCCTCGCTCCCGAAGGTCGCTGTCGTTAGTTTTCCCGCCTAGGGCTTGGCTAGCGCGCTGACGCTGCTCCTGGGAGGCTCCAAAAATTTGGAGATCACCTTGGTGATGGGGACCACGACTGCCGCAGCAGTGGCATGAGCTGTTTTGAGAGGTAATCTTCAATAGCTCTCGGTCTTTCGCCAAATCTCGGCCATGGTGCGTCGACGGCAAAACCCTGTAGTCCGAGGCGACAATAGGGACATTCTCGGTACACATCTCCAGCTTCACCACAGTGGTAACAAAGTGTCCGTCTGTCCCGTGTGCGCCATACGTCGGATATTCTTGAAGCGGCTGTCGATTTTCTCAGTGCTGAATTGGCTGCAGTGAAGGTAGTGCATCCTGAGGCATAGGATTAACGAAGCGCGGTGAAGCAGGAATATCTCGGCTTACAGCTTCTGCGTATGATGCACGATGTGGATCCGCCGGGACAGCCGGGACATAGCTGGAAGGTGGCACTTGGAGAGCCTGTCGTACTTCGTCTCTGACAAGGCTGCAAATAGACCCTGCAGTAGGTTGTGACTGGCATCGAATCTTTTGTATTTCGTCGCGCACCACCGATCGAATGAGATCACAAAGAGACTCGATATTGATGTTGCTTGCCACACCTCCGATCTGACCTATCGACGAAGCGGCCCTCACTTGCCGGTCGTACACAGAAGAGCGCTGCTGCAGCACTTGCTCTATGGTTGTGGCTTCGGTTCGAAATTCCGCCACGGTCTTTGGGGACAGCGAACGAGGCCAGCGAAAAGCTGCTCCTTCACTCCTCGCATTAAATGACAGACCTTCTTTTCTTCTGCCATTTCGGGGTCGGCTCAACGAAAGAGGCTCGTCATGTCCTCGATGTACATGACGACGCTTTCATACGGAATTTGGAGGCGCGACAGAATCTCTCGCCCGGCTCGTTCGCGGTGATCGGGAATGGCCCAACTTGCCAGCAGGCATCGGCGAAAGACGCTCCACGAGGGAAAAGGCTCACGGTTTTCGTACCAAGTACGAGCGCCGTCCTCCAAGCTGAAATACACGTTCCTCATTTCGTCGAAGTTGGTCCAACCATTGTAATCCTAAACCCGTTCGAACTGGGCCAGCCAGTCTTCGACATCCTCCTAGACGGAATCGTGGAACACCTTCGGCACACGTGGCTTCCACAGCGTATAATGCGTGGCTGCAGCGCTTTCCTGTGCGTTGAAACCTGCAGCGCCTTTCTTAGCGTTCGGGGGTGTGACAGACGTCATCTCGGGAAGAGGTACACACTCAGGAGGTAGTCCTCGAAGTCTTCGGCTTGAGCAGCGGACAGGTGCCGTCACTGTAGGTACAGGGCTACCAGGAGGCGTTTGGAATATCAGCAGGGGGTTACCCCGCTCCTCCTCCTGTTGTCACGTGCTACAAAAGGTCTTCATCTAGGAAGAACTTAGCCGGCAGGGAGACGCACCGAAAACTGGCAAGATGGCTGCTTCAATAATAAACAACTAGCCAGACCACGCGCTTCCCCAGAACATCGTCTTCCATTCTCGCGGGCAGCCATGGCTTGCGGTCGCCGTAGCTAGTGGCTAAGTGGCAATACACACACACACACACACACACACACACAAACACACATATATATATATATATATATATATATATATATATATATATATATATATATATACGAAAACGCAAGAAAGAAAAGACTGCAGCGTACGGAATCGAACGTGGGACCTTCGCATCGCGAATGCGAGGCACTAAAGAGACACTAAAGACAACTATTAGGTCGACGTTGATTGTTGAAATAGCGCTCCAGAGAACTCGTGGTGTAACTTTTGTGCCAAGGAAGGGCCTATTTTGAAATAAAGTCTAGTTTTAGCTGTTCGCATTGGGTTACCGCACATCAAATTACGTGCCTCAAGAAGGAAACCAACCGGACCGGCCCACGTCACTGTTGCCGTGCACAAGGTTGCCCGGCTTTACTGTGCTTGTAGCAGCAGCCCAAAAGCAGCGGGGACCATAGCAGCAAAAACCATGGCCCTCGGTGCGCGCGCCCACCCTCAGATGCCATGGCAGACGCTTTTGGTTTAATTGCGCCCCGCTAGATGGAACCACAAGTTCAGTGTAACTACGCTAAAATTTAGTGTGTGAACCACTCGCGCCATTCCTATAGTAACGTCCGGCGGTTATTTTTTCGATTAATCAAACAGAAAAAAAACAAGTAGCATTTTATTGTATCTCTTGATGCGCGGAAGCTTCTTTATTTAGGGCAGCTAGATCGATTACTAGTGATCAATAGTAGGCGGTCCTTCTGATGTCATCGGGATCATTTTGAAAATGTCCTACTGTGGCGCTTCTTTTCTTGTGCATTTACCTTAATTTCTCGTTAAGTAGGGGACTGTTGTTGATATAACATTGTTGTTTTAGATGTCATACATTGAGCGTTCACTTTGACGTAAATTCTTATTTGACTTTAGTGTGCCTTCAACCACTGAGACAGCGACAGGTACCTCCTTCAACCTCCAAACTGCAAGGTATTTATATCTACCACTTACTCTTGCGGGCGGCCATATCAGAGGGGGGGGGGTATCGTGTTTTCAGCATTATCGCGCACTGGACAATCGGCGGCTCTCATCTCTCACACCTACTTTGGCCTACGGTGAGGATAGGAGTGGATAATCTCTCACGCGCTCTTATAGCCGGGTGGGAGAATCATACGTCTTGGCTTGCGTTGGGCAACACAACAGAAGTTCTGTATTAGTTACGGGGTGCACAAAAGTAATTTAAATTGTTGCATAGCTTCTATTTGCGAAAAGGGCGCGCTTTTCAGACACAGCAAACTAACAAATGAGACGTTTATTTGCGTTCATTTGTACCTGTGAGTACGTTGCACGCGTCATTTGATCATAAAAAACGCGGGGCACGTTTTGATCTGCTTGCCATTCTGCGCGTGGCCTTTCAATTTGTTGCTATCGCATTCATGGCTTCACGTTTGCGACAAAATGTGACTTTTTTCCCCAATGATTTATAGTTTCATTGCCCTTCGGCAGTGACACACACAGCCTGAATTCACTGTTATAACCGATATTGTGGCATGTCGTCATTAATCTAAGCTAGTTGTCTTACCGTCGAAAGCATACGAAAGTTGGTGGTTTAGCAGCCTTAACTGTTAGAACCAATATATTGAAACGCGCTAGCGAAGATTCGACGAAGAGGAGGAAGAGACTCGACTGGCTCGCGAGCGACGCTGTGGATCCTTGGCTGAGCTACACCTCTGCATTACCCATATTGTAAATAAACGCGTTCCATCGTCACAATTGTGGTGGAAGGTGCTGGGTAAGCTAGCTACTACCAAGTGATACCGGAGAGGCACCGTCCCCTTACGACGGAACTGCTACACGAGCTTCGCCGCAGCCGTCGACTAGCGGGCTTGGCACCATTACCTCAAGAAATGAGCTCGGACGGAGACAACCAGCAACCAGCCGCAAGGACGTCGCCCTACCACTACAGGGAGCCGCGAACCTTCACAGGGAAACCCGGCGATGACGTGGACGAATGGCTAAGCCACTATCAGCGGGTGAGCCGTTCGAACGGTTGGAATGCGGCTAGCAAGCTGTCTCACGTGGGGCTCTTCCTCGATTTCACGGCGCTGGTATGGTTTGAGAACCATGAAGACACATTGACAACCTGGGACCAGTTTGTGGAGGAAATTAAGAAATGCTTTGGAGACCCAGCAACGAAGAAGAAACGTGCCGAGCAGACGTTGTCGCAGAGGGCTCAAGTCACCGGTGAGACATGCAGAACCTACATTGAAGAGATTCTGAAGTTGTGCAAGTCGGTGGATGCCCACATGACGGAAGAAGACAAAGTGGGCCATATACTCAAGGGCATCGCCGATGACGTCTACCACTTCCTCATTGGCAAGGAGAGCCTGGAATGCGTGGCCGACGTGATTAACCACTGCCGAACCTTCGAGGCTCTTAAAACTCGTCGCATCACATCGAAGTTCGGACGTCTGGCCAACGTCACGACTGTTGCCACCGTCGATGTCTGCCAGAATTCTCTACCTGCCGACCTTTCCTCCACCATTCGTCAGATTGTACGGGAGGAACTGCGTCGCCATGTCTCTGTTCCCATGCAAGCTGGAGACCCGCAGTGTGATACACTATCCCCAAGCATCAATGCTGCGAGTTTCGACGAGCGCAGTTACTCCACCCGCAGTCCACGGCTGAGGGCTCCGCCACCACAGGCTACTTACGTCGAGTCGTCTTATGCGCCCCGCAGCAGTTATAGCTACGACAGCCAACCGCCTCCGTTTGTGTCCGAGTGGCAACAGTTCCCTGAGCATCCTCTCCACACCGCAGCATTCAATGTGCCTCGGGAACGCCCCGTGTGCTACCAGTGCGGTGTTCGCGGACATATCGCCCGGTTTTGCCCATCGCGACGTCGCCCACGCACGACGTTTTTTGACCGACCAGCGATGCTTGCACGGCGAAGTCAACAGCCCGATTACGCCTACTGGCCTTCGGATTCAACTGCCCAGAAGCACGGGCACCGGCCGAACATCCGCAGTGACTCGCCTGCCTCTGTGAGGAGCTTGACGCCACCTACCACGCGCCAGCGACGGTCCCCATCTCCCCGTCCCCGGCCGCGGCTTTCCTCTCCGCCACCGGGAAACTAGCCGGCGCGGCCGATGGAGGCGAGGTCGCTGGACGTACCGCTTTGCACACAAGTATGCCTCCATTAGTTCACATGCTTCACAACAAGGTTCATGTATTCATTGACGATGTTCCCACGATGGCTCTGGTAGACACCGGTGCAACAGTTTCTGTAATGAGTTTAGTTTTCAAGGAGAGACTTGGCCGCAAGGTTATGTTTTATTGGGATAAATCTTCTACTTTTCGAGCAGTCAGCGGCACGGCTTTGTGTCCAGTAGGTGTGTGCACTGTGTCTGTTCGTGTTGCTGGCAAAGCGTACAAGGCAGAATTCGCAGTGCTCGCTCATTCCACGCATGACGTTATCCTTGGAATTGACTTCTTGCAAGAGTGCCGTGCGACTGTCGACTGCGGGGCAGGCGAGGTTCTGTTGTCCGCCCTCGCCCAGCAGCCTCAGCGTAGCGGAGACGACAAACTCGTTGTAGTTAAAGACACTATTCTACCGGCATGGTCTACTGCCAGCGTGCCCGTTGCTGCTTCGAATGCCGACTCGAGTTTCAGTTCTCCTGATATTGTGATTGAGCCGTTGCCTTTGCCTTGCATGAAGAAAAACATCTTTCTGCCGCGCTGCGTTGTGTCTCTCACCGAGGGAAAAACTAAATTATGGGTAGTTAACTGCTCATCCGAGTCTGTTGTACTACCAGAGGGAATGCGCCTTGCCATGTTTGAAGGGCAGTGCAGTATCTGCATAGGAGCTCTCAGCAATGCGGCACATTCGAACTATGCTGATGTATCCGGCACGGAATACGAATTTTATAAGATGGTTAGCAAGTCTATTCCCTCGCATAAGCGCAAAGTGTTGGTTACACTGCTGGCCAGGCACGCTAAAGTATTTGATTTTGCACGGAAGTCGCATAGACCTCAGACGCCCAGCACACGCACTCGTCACAAGATCGACACCGGATCTGCGCACCCCCTCAGACAGAAACCTTATCGAGTTTCCGCGTCAGAGCGCAAGGTAATTTCAGAGCAAGTCAGCGAGATGCTAACCTCTGGCGTAATTCAAGAATCGTCAAGTCCCTGGGCCGCGCCTGTTATCTTGGTCAAGAAAAAAAATGGGTCCTGGAGGTTCTGCGTTGACTACCGACGTCTCAACTCTATAACTAAGAAGGACGTGTACCCGCTTCCTCGCATCGATGATGTCATCGACTGCCTGCATTCAGCGTCCTATTTTTCATCGGTGGACTTGCGATCCGGGTATTGGCAGATCCCCATGGATCCGGCTGACAAAGAAAAGACGGCCTTTGTTACACCCGACGGTCTGTTTGAGTTTAATGTTATGCCATTCGGCTTGTGTAATGCCCCCGCCACATTTGAAAGATATATGGACACCGTTTTACGGGGCCTCAAATGGGAAATTTGCCTGTGTTACCTGGACGATGTCGTGATTTTTGGCCGAACATTTGAAGAACATAATCATCGCCTTGACCTCGTTCTAACCTGTCTCGAGGAAGCTGCGCTTACACTGAACTCAAAAAAATGTCGCTTTGGAGAACGTGAAACCTTGGTTTTGGGACACCTGGTGGATAAAAATGGCGTGAGACCGGACCCGCAGAAAGTCGCCGCTGTCAGCAACTTCAAGCAGCCGCAGTGCCCCAGGGAGTTGCGTAGCTTCCTGGGCCTGTGTTCTTACTTTCGTCGATTTGTTCCGAATTTCGCTGATAAAGCACAACCACTGACCGACTTGCTGCAAAAGGATGTCCCTTTCCACTGGACACCGGATTGCGAAGCAGCCTTTAAGCAGCTTCGGTTCATACTGACTTCAGGACCGGTACTACGCCATTTCGATCCTTCTGCTGAAACGGAAATTCACACAGATGCCAGTGGAATCGGCCTTGGTGCAGTGCTCGTTCAGCGCCATGACAATGCTGAACACGTGGTCGCTTACGCGAGTCGTTCGTTGAGCAAGGCAGAACGAAATTACACAGTCACAGAACAGGAGTGCCTCGCAGTTGTTTTCGCCGTGCACAAGTTTCGCCCATACATCTACGGCCGTCGCTTCTCGGTAATCACCGACCATCATTCTCTATGCTGGTTGGTAGGCCTCCGAGACCCATCTGGACGACTGGCGCGATGGGCTTTGCGCTTACAGGAGTTCGACTTCACAGTACGCTACAAGAGCGGTAACCGGCACGCAGACGCCGACTGCCTATCGCGCCTTCCTCTACCGATGACGGAGTGCGACGCTGACAACTTCGACCAGTATATCGGCGCTATTGCCTCTGAGTTCCCTGATCTCGCGACTTTCCGGACAGCCCAACAAGAGGACCGCTCCTTAGATTCTCTATTCGCCTCCGCAAATGAACACGCAAACCCAAGCTCTTTTGTGGTTCATGACGGCGTCCTTTACAAGAAGAATTATTCCGGACAAGGCGCCCGTCTGCTTCTAGTTGTTCCACGCACTTTACGGGCTCACGTCTTTCGGTCCTTACACGACGACGCAACCTGCGGCCACATGGGCTTCGCCAGAACGCTTCAACGAATCCAGCAAAGGTTCTATTGGCCCAAGATCGTACGCGTACAATACCGCGAAGCATGAGACTACAGGTTACTCTCCATTTTACCTGCTGTACGCTCGCTCCCCACGATTTTGTCTCGACACTATACTACCTTTTACACTAGACGTGGAAACCTCGACAGCCGAGACGCTCTGCCGCGCAGAAGAAGCCCGTCGCATCGCACGCCTCCGAACCTTGGCATCCCAGCAGCGTTCTAAGAAACGTTACGACGCCTGCCATCGCTCCGTATCTTATAGCAAGGGCGATCTTGTGTGGTTATGGACACCAGTCCGCAAACGTGGTTTGTGCCAAAAGTTCTTGGCTCACTATTCCGGTCCATTCGTCATTCTTGACCGCCTCAACGACGTCACGTACGTAATCTCGAGCGTCACAAGCAATGGTCGCCGCTCTAGCAAAACACAATTGACACACGTTGCGCGCCTTAAACCGTGCCATCATCAACCATCTCAGTGACTCGCCCAGAGGGCATCGTCTGCGAACCGGGAAGTGAAACGCGCTAGCGAAGATTCGACGAAGAGGAGGAAGAGACTCGACTGGCTCGCGAGCGACGCTGTGGATCCTTGGCTGAGCTACACCTCTGCATTACCCATATTGTAAATAAACGCGTTCCATCGTCACAATATTCTTGAAACCGGTATTGTTATGAGTGGCTTCAACTGTATATATAGGTATCATGCTTCAGTATGTTGCTTAAGATTTCATATCAGTTTTGCTAATTTCAGCTTTACTTAAACACAGGGCACGTTGTGTCTGTAATAGTGTTAACAATGGTTGCTTATGTCCTTGCTACCGTTTGTGCTCTTCAAGCAAATGCACGGTGGGCTCTTTATTTTTGTGTACCCTTCCAAGCACCTGAAAGACTGTTATATCATTTAACATGCCTCAATATTCTACTTGGTCGACTCAGAAACTTTCTGTCCTGGCACCATGACGTCGACCCATTTTTGAAGTGTGTTAGTGCAGTGTGGCGCAGAAGAAAGAGAAGATAAATGCAAGAAAGGTGAGAATGTGAATCCGGGCGTTAAATCTTATGAAATGGCGGTCGCAATGCCAACAAACACAGACCAAACGAGCTATTACTTCCTCTCCGGTCGTTCTGCAAACTACGTCGGCTGTTATACTAATGATCCTTCCCGCAACGAATCCTGTAGTCTGGCAGCTGTCCAGCTTGGGCCTCATTATGAAACACCTCTCTAATCGCTCACTAATATCAACGCCTTTATAGAAGAAATGATTGTGAAGGTTCCACGCGTGTGATTCGTGCGGAATCGTTGGGCAGCTTGGACGGCTGCTTACACAATTAAGGAGCATCCTAAAGGTCAAACGGCTACGTCCTGTCCGCGTTTAAAAAAAAAGGAACTGGGAAGCGTTGGACCAACGTCATGGTTAAAAGGTAGTTTTGCTTGAGAACTAGCTACCACTTTAAGATTACGTAAGAAAAAACAGGATAGAAAGAAATCAAGAAAATATGAATGTTGGACGGAAAAGCTAATGATATTAACTGGTGAGCACAGGGTGAAACGGCAACTGTGGCAGGTAAACATAGTAATGGGACAAGGAGAGCAAGGTAAACATCCACACAGGGTATAAAGACACTAGCATGTGCATCGATTGGCTACTTCAGTTGCAAACAACAAAAGCAGTGAGGAGCTCCTAAATAAAGAGAACAAACAACCACCGAAAACGAAAATATGTTGCCTAAAAGATGAAAGAAACTCTGGAACTTTTTCTGCAAAGGTAGAATAATGTGAGATCAAACTGGCTGGTAAAACCAAGAAGTTACCACGATAGGAATGGTGTAAGACAGCAAAAGCAATGTTTGTTTTCTGGAACGTCTGGTTCGTCCTAGAGCTGTTTCTTGAATGCTCAGTGTTTCATTGCGCACTGCAAGCATATTTGCCCTCTGTCCGTCCGTCCGTCTGTCTGTCCATCTGCCTGTCTTTCTGCCGGTCTGTCTGTCTGTCTGTCTGTCTGTCTGTCTATCTATCTATCTATCTATCTATCTATCTATCTATCTATCTATCTATCTATCTATCTATCTATCTATCTATCTATATATTTACATCTGGGCTTGCCTCTGGGCGCCCTCATGACCACCTCCTTAACTCGACGTGAACAAAATTAAGTAAGGGAAGGTAACATACGTTGAAAAATATGACGCGCTGGTCAAGGCATGAATACTGTCGCCATCCCGTCGCGTACGTCGTCAAACACTTTGTGACAGACTGTGGCGCAGCGGGTGGACATATGCCACTGGTATGCGGATATGTGGCACACGTGATTGGCACTTTGTATCTACCCAAGAATGGCAAGAACACACATGGATAATTTTAACACGCGAACGTTAGAAAAAAAAGCTCACATCGGCAGCGTCGACGCGACGAATGCAAAGAATAAATGTGAGTGTACCATCAGGAGTCGCGTTCTAGCGTTCTGCGTGGCAATCAAGTATTCTACCTCAGAGCTTCACCAGGTCTCGGACCTGCTTTTCAAATAGACCCTAGTGTTCGTGAAACTTCGATTGTGGCTGCAGGGCTGGCTATCCAATTTTATTATATTTACGTGTGTACTCCGATGACAGAGGTCACGTACAGATAATGTCAATTTAAGCAAACAGTGGTCACGGTGTCAAAGATGAAGCAGTATTTATTGGGAAGATTTATTGGGATTTGTACGACTGGTGAATGAAAAATCAGATTACAGCAGTGCACACTGGCACAGATGTCGGTAATCTGAGCGTTGGCTGTTGACCAAATATAAGTGATGACGCGCGTTGGCATTTATACATGCGTCGTTGAATATTCCGGTGCTATCGCTAGCGGCCAAGTAGGTCTCAGAAAGATACGTAGGGATCGTGTTATGCGTGTAATCACATCGGGAGGTTCTACGAATATCTCAATGGTTATTTAGTGAATGAGCGTGGTTCCTCAAGGCAGCGCCTATACACGTGTAATAAGGCGATAAGTAAACTTGAGCAAGGAGCGCGGTAATATCAGCTTATCGTTTCTCATGTTGCTAATACTCACGTTACTGTTGGCATTATTGCACGGGCGTACCAAACTGGTTATATGAACATCTGCTACGTTCGAAACTATATCTGTGCGTGCAACATTTGTACGAATATTTAACGTCATTTCATGACGTGTCACTTAACAAAAGAGCTACAACGCTGTCACCTTCCTAAGCTTGCTTCGCATAACGTCAATTCTCCGGTTCAGCGGTGTCAGCCAAATTTTTCCCCTTCATGTTCGATAATGGTAGCGTGTGAAGCAAACATTCGAAGACATCGCGCAACAGGACGGCTTTAAGCTCTCCCATAGTAGAGTACCTAGTACTCTAAATCGTTAACCAGTTTTTCTAGACACATTACTTTCAATTGTAATAACAAATGTAGCATTTAGAATGCGCTACTACGTTATTTAAGGTACAGTGTCTAATCATCGTCTTATTCAGCGGTGTAATTTCAATCAGTCTGTGAGCATGAGCTACCGTACCGTACACGTACCCTCGGGGTTCAGTTGCAAATGCTTTGCACGAACATACTATTTGGTAGATTTCACAGCGTTGCACAGACGAAGAATGAGAAATTGAACGCCATCATCGCTCTTCTTGCAGTGATAGCAAACTCTTGGTAAACGAACTACCGATAGTATCGATAGTTTTCTTAACTATTAGTAGGACAAAGAAACCAGCAATAGTATTACTGCCATAAACAGCGGATATTATTTATTGTGCAATCAATAGTATCGATAGGGGTATTGTTACCGAGAGTGTGATGAACACATGCAATGACTTGTCTTTTGGTAAAGCTGAACTATTCAGATTTATGAATATTTGTGAGGCAATCAGTCTGCTGAAGAAACGCAAACATATCAACTTCCTTGCCCTTATCGGGTGTAAGGCAGGATCTGCCAAGCCTGGAAACTCGGGTGGTTTTTCAACTTTCGTGACACCCTTCTGAATTAGCTTTGGCCTTTTTGAATGAGCTGCCAGTACCAAAAAGTCAAATACACCCCCATTGCTGCGTGTTTCACTAGTTACGATGGAACCCGACCTTGCGTCAAGTATGGTCGACAAAGTTGGGTGGTGTTTTCTAACCGGAGGCATCTTCTTTTGTTTGTTTGTCGTTCCACTGAGTCCAGAAGTGCAGAATTGCAATAAATGTGTGAGAAACTTTTCCTGATTTTTAGTGACACGGGCTGTTTGAATTTATTTTGAAGCTTTCTATCCCTGCTTTAAATTTGTTTTAGAATAATCAGCTCGAGGCTTCTGAGATTCATTCGGGCCGAGTTCTTTACAATAACGCGACGGCAGCTAAACTCGAGGCCATGCGTAGCCATCATGATCGGCTTGTACATTGAAGCGCTGCTCGTCTGGTGTGCGCCCTCCTAATCTTTTTCGTCTGCTGGCACGCCGAGCAGGTTCGTCGAGGTGATTAGCTATATGGCGGGGGAGGTATACCTTGTAGTTAGCCAGGACATACCATGATTAAGCGAAATGAGCCAAGTTGTTGTAAGACCCAACTAATTGCGCCACATCTTAATAAGACCATGTCAATAAGGTCTTGTAAAGCTAGAATGTGCTAACAAAAGTATGCTACTTCACGCATGATCTGAATCATATTAATTAATGTGAGGTTAACCACACCACATTAAGTAAAACAATACTAACAATGCCTTAGGAATATGGTGTAATGAGGGTAGTGCTATTTAGGTTTACGTTAAAAGCTACATAATAACCAAGATCACGCAAAGGGCACCGAAGATAATTATTGTTATTTTATTTTAAACCTTGTCAAGCAAAACTATTTGGTGTTATGTTTATTAAGCCCTAGCTAATTTGTATATTAAAATTACGACAGAGCTGAAAAAAGGTCTTGACTTCGAAGAAGACGAAGGCAATGAGGGGATTTGGTGCCTCTGTTTTGGGTAATTGCCACAGAGATGCATTCGATGCGGTGTGTAATTTTATTCAAGACTCTAAACGTTTTTCAACATAAAGCCCACGTTAACAGATACTAAAAAAACCGGGTCGAAAAGTAATTTTCAATCTGGATAAATTCGTGACATTCCAAAATACTCGGGTTTGGCAAAACCAGCTGTCTGGTCGGCTCCCAAAATCAAGTTGTAGCTATTAGTGTCTACTTTGTTGTTGACTCTTTTTTCTCTTTATCTAAATCTTTGGTTTCTTTCTTTTTTCAACATACTGTCTTCACTATACAACTCCCCCCCCTTTTTTTTCGTTGTAAGCAATAAAGCAGTTATCGTCCATATGAGACTACATGTTCTCTTGGCCAATCCCCCAGAGTAGGTACGAGCCATGGATTAGAGGATACAAACACACAAACAAAGACTACCGACTCAAAAAATGCGCAGATACCCACGTACTGTGGCCACCGATGATATGCGAAGCACGAATGAGGAAGGTTGATATGTCAATTTAAAGTAAGCCGTCAAAATGGTTGATTGGGCGAGTTGGTGATACATGACTAATTATGAAATGGAAGCGCACAACGTAGAAGCAGACGGAAAGACAGGGACAAGCGCTAACTACCAACTGAAAGTTTATTCGGAAAAAATATGAAATATATACTAAAAGATGATACAGTGTCAAGGCACATACGATAACACTAAAGCACAGACCAAAAATGGCAACACCGATAGAATATCTTAGTGCGTCAGCCCTACCTTACCATCGCTTACTGTGCTTTACATTGATTAGTTAACTTCTACGGCATCTGTTAATGTTTAAAAACGCTAGCTCCTTATCGGACAAAGCGATTGATGGTTTGCTGACGCAAGCCCCGTGTTCCGCTATGTGTGCTGCTTCAATTATAAGCCTTGTGCGCTCATCTTTGTGTTTTTGGAGAACTACTGTCTTATCAAATTGTACTTCACAGCCACATCTAGTGACATGCTGGGCGAGAAAACCATCGTTGCCGCTACGAACATTGCACGCATGCTCACGCAACCTGTCGTTGAGGCATCTTCCAGTTTGCCCAATATAACAGGCACCGCACGAAAGTATGATCATGTAAACTACGTCACTAATGCAGTTGACAAAACGGTTCCTGTGCTTTGTTTTACACCGCTGTTCCCTGTGTCTAGCGCCACATGTCAGTCTAGCCAGCTGAGAAAGCTTGTGTGAAAGCTGCACCACACAAGCTTTCTCAGCTGGCTAGACTGACATGTGGCGCTAGACACAGGGAACAGCGGTGTAAAACAAAGCACAGGAACCGTTTTGTCAACTGCATTAGTGACGTAGTTTACATGATCATACTTTCGTGCGGTGCCTGTTATATTGGGCAAACTGGAAGATGCCTCAACGACAGGTTGCGTGAGCATGCGTGCAATGTTCGTAGCGGCAACGATGGTTTTCTCGCCCAGCATGTCACTAGATGTGGCTGTGAAGTACAATTTGATAAGACAGTAGTTCTCCAAAAACACAAAGATGAGCGCACAAGGCTTATAATTGAAGCAGCACACATAGCGGAACACGGGGCTTGCGTCAGCAAACCATCAATCGCTTTGTCCGATAAGGAGCTAGCGTTTTTAAACATTAACAGATGCCGTAGAAGTTAACTAATCAATGTAAAGCACAGTAAGCGATGGTAAGGTAGGGCTGACGCACTAAGATATTCTATCGGTGTTGCCATTTTTGGTCTGTGCTTTAGTGTTATCGTATGTGCCTTGACACTGTATCATCTTTTAGTATATATTTCATATTTTTTCCGAATAAACTTTCAGTTGGTAGTTAGCGCTTGTCCCTGTCTTTCCGTCTGCTTCTACGTTGTGCGCTTCCATTTCATAATTAGTTAAAGTAAGCACAACGTTACAAGGCGAAAGTAAGTTATGCCGTACATGACTTACATGCCACGACTATCCTGTTTGCATGTGTCATTTACCTTCGTCGTCTATTCACGTCATGTGATACCAAATTTTGTGTCACATGACGTGATAGGTGGAGCTTGTGAAACAGCCATAAGCACGCTGTGAGCGTAGCATGTAGTCATGTTTTACATCACATGCATGTCATGACTATCATGTTTGGACATGTCATTTACCTTTGTTTTGTATTCACGTGATGCGATACTAAATTTGGTATATGTGGAGCTAGTCAAACATCTGTGAGATTGCTATTAGCGTTGGAAGACACGCATACAAGACACGCGTACACACGTACATGACACGCATATGAAGATTATCATGTTTGGACGTGTCATTTACTTTCGTCGTCAATTCACATCACGTTATACCCAATTTCGTATATGTCCACAATCGTATACGGCCATAAGCACGCTATGAGCTTAGCATGTAGTCATGGTTTACATGGCGTACACGTAGAAATTATCATGTTTGAACGCGCCAAATGTTTTCGTCGTGCATTCACATCACATTATACCCGAATTCTTAGATCTGGTGCTAGCGACACGGCTGCGAGCACGCCGTGCTGAAGCATGCAGTCATGTTTTACGTAACAAACATGTCTTAATTATCATCTTTGGACTTGTCATTTATCCTCGTCATTCATTCACGTCGCGTAATACTAAATTTGGTATGTGTGAAGTTGGTGAAACGACCGTGAGCGCACTGTGAGCGTGGCGTCCCAAGAAACTCGAAATGTCGTAAAAACGTCTCGAAACGACTAAAAGGTATGTGGACATCTAGGTATATTATGCGATGTTGAATAAACGTTTTTGACAAAAAAGTTTTTAGAAAATGTTAAGGAAACGTTCAGTGCAAGAAGTCTATTTCAAAACTTTTACTAAGCGTTATTTTGTAGAAGTTTTGGTAAAATTCGCGAATGAAGTCTTGATTGTTCATGCCTAATCTGCAGGGTGTTTTCTACGTTTCGTTCTTTTTTAAAATCAAAACAATAATCACTTTACATATTTATGTAGTATATAATTTTACATATTGAAAAGTAATAACAAAGTTCTTTAGTCGGCATAAGAAATTAATATGTGCAAATGCGGTTTGCGTCTGCGCGCCTAGTACAATTTTATTTGTGTGAACGTGCTACCCACCACTTGATCACTTCTCGGAAGGTCGGGATTGAGCCCATTTCTCTCGTGCTTTATGTGTGCTTGCGCTTTCTGTTCATGTTTTTTGTTCTGCAAGGGCTGCTGATTACGAGGATGCGCTATACTCAAGCGAGGACGTGTGGCTTTGTATTGTGGAGCACTCGCCAGGTATTTACCACATTGCTGCTGTCGTCACTTTGTTATTACCGCGTTCACCAAGTTTTCTCACAATGTGCACAATAAGTGAGCTTTTGTTTACGTGGCGACCTAGTTTTTCTGTAGTATTTCAGCAGTGTAAGGTCAAAGTCGTGTGAAGCTAAGCGCGGTCAAGTTTCTTTTTTTGTGGAGTATGAAGCATGCACGCGCAGCGAGAATTCAGTGGCAGGTTTGAGCAGAGTGGTGGCGGCGGCCACCTCTGTCGGCAGTGGTGTAGGAGGGGGGCCCTGCTCGTGAGTGACCACTATATTAAAGACGACAGCCTTTCTTGGGGACCTTCGACGCAAAAATTTTGGTCTCTCTGTCTGTCTGTACATTTGTCTGCTTGTTCAATCTCAATGGCACCGGGTACTTGAAACGGCCGACCCCATCGGCAGCGCCCACCAATGATGCTGAAAATTTAGCGTTCATACTTGTGCGATGGTCAATTAAAAAGCAATTATTGCGCCTGTTTGGGGCACCATAACAACAGGCATATGTTCTGCATGTGCGACTTTTACTAGAAAAAACATACCTAAGTAATTTTAAGAACCGTAGCCCATATCACGCTGCGCTGAACATGCGACACTTGCACGAATAGACGAGTGTTTCCAACGCTTTGCTAAGACAAGATGGTGGTGGCACCTACCCGTCGTCTTGCGTTCCACATGTTATCACCTCTGAGACGGGTGCGCACACCCGTCTGAAAGCCAAGTGCTTCGTTTTCTGAAAAAACTGCCAGATGGCGCTCATGTCTCACGTGTGATGTGCCTGATGCGCTGGTTCGCCGCCGCTGCACGCTCGAGGCACTGACGCAGCAGCTACAAAGTACCAATAACCGATTTTCTTGCGCACAACATCAAAGAAATGTTTTGTTCGCTCTCTCCCCATGCAAGACTATCATCTTTCAACGACCTCTGCAGATTAACATGCAGATATGCATCTGCCGATGGCATGCATGCTAACATGCAGAATTTTCTGTATAATAATTCTGGGGAGTTTGTTAGCTGTAGTCGTTGATCATGCCTAGGGTGCGTAAGCCTGTCTAAGGCAGCTTTATCTGCTGTACGTTCTATTGTGATCAGCTACAGACTCGTTATACTTTATGACTACTATCAGAGATTTTTTTTTTCCCTTGCGGGTAGCTGAACATTTGCCGGTGTGTGCATACGCGCCAGCACGCGTTTTTATAAATTACCGTGATACTCGAGTTAACGCGTATTCGTATGCAGCGTGTTGCATCGTCTTAAGTATGGCTCGCAAAAGTTTCACTTCTGCTTTAGTGTTCATGCACCTGGTTTAGCAAAGTTGGAACCTATGGTATGCACCAGCAACATAGGTTGCCTCATGCGGCCTGAATCTATGCATTTTTAACCATTCGTTTACATTGAACTGTATTTTTGAGCGAATATTTTATGCCTGATTGTGGCCGAATTTCTGTACCTTACTGTGCGAGTACTAATTTAGTCATTAGTCCACATGTTCGAGCGCCATCGATTTTACTCTGCTTGTTTACACTATGTTTGTATTTTGTTTTAGTTTAATAAATATTCTATGCACCTCGCGCAACCTTGGTGTTGAAACTTTGCTAAACACTTTTACGTGTACGAAGATTAGGAATAGTTTATAGCACCACCTCCAATGACATTCTTTTATTAATGACAAGCTTAATGATATATTGGATAAAGTAAACTCTCTAGGCATGCGCTACATGTTTAACGGGATCTCTGGTGTGTGCAGATTTAATATTTATTTCATAACTGAAAACTCGCGATAATGTTATAAATCTTGGTAAGCATGCATAAGTCATGCACATATTGCTGTTAAAGTGTAAAGTTTGACACCGTAGTTATTTGAGAATAATAAATATACAGTGCAAGTTTTCCAGCTATTGGCACTGAAGGAATTATACAAATTTGGAAATCAGTTTCATCAAACCTTTTAACTGAATCGCGGTCAATAGCTTCCAAAATTCTGGTTTCCGGAGATAGTTGCAGAAGCTTGCATGCTTTATTGAGATGGTGTGTCGTTCACGATGCGTGCCTCGTGTCTTAGTATATGCAGGTTTTTTTTTTCATCAGGCAGCCTATGATGCTTAAGTGAGGGGTGTTGCCTTTTTAGCCAACCAGAATTATTCAAACTGATGACCATAATTTGGTAGCACACAATAGTAATTTAGTGACACAAATTTTTTACATTAAAGATAGAATCATCTCAGAGCGAGCAGCCAGAAGAAAGCTACATAAGTTGTATTTGAAATCAAATTCATAGTTTTAATATCGGTTACCTGCGATGAATACTTGATGAAGGAAGAAAGGAAGGAAGTATGTTTCTTTACAGAAAGGCAGAGAGGTCGGCCTGAGCGATAGTTTGCTCTAGCCTGCTACTCTACACTGAGGGAAGGGAAAGGGGAAAAGAAAGATTAATGGATGACGATGGTGAGATAAAGAGGAGAGTATGTAGTGTTCTTTCTAGCTGAGACACATTTTAGAGCCGCGCACATAGTCCAGTTGTTTCTAAAAAGGTAATAACTGCTCTTGTGACCGCAGTTGCACTGTTGGTGTCTGGCCAAGGGCCCAACATGGTCTCATCAGTTAATGACCTACTGCGATATTGTTCAGTAGAAGAAATCAGTGTTTGTCATTCACGTGCGTATGCTGGGCAGACACAAAATATGTGCTCAAGTGTTTCTGGCACATCACAGTGTTCACAATTAGGACCGGTGTCACTGCGACCGATGATATGTGCGTAACGTCTAGTGTACGCTACACCAAGACGAATGCGGTGGATTATACTTGTGAGTTGCCGTTTCAATTTAGGAGGCATGCGGAACCTCATTTCCGGGTCCCATTTGTGAAGTCGCTGATGTCGCCGTTCCGGTTTGGTCCAGTGCTGAAGTGTGTAGCTGCGCATCATGCAGCGAAGCAGGGCGTTCGTGTCAACTCGTGAAAACGCAATGCGTACTTCAGGAGCACTGCTTAAGGCATTTTTAGCTTGAGCGTCTGCCTCTTCGTTTCCCATCACGCCGCAATGAGCGGGAATCCACTGGAAAGTTATAAGATGGCCCTTTGTTGAAGCAACCTGAATAAGTTCTGTGATTTCTATTGCCAAGCTGTAATATGGACCTTGCTTCATGATGCAAATAATGGTTTGCAAAGCGGCTTTGGCATCACAGAAAATCGTCCAGGCTCGAGGTCGCTCTCCGGAAATAAACCTTATTGCCTCTCGGATAGCGACAAGCTCTGCGGCAGTTGATGTGGTTTTATGGTCCACTTTGAATCGTCGAGCGATATCCATGTCTGGGATGACAAAGGCTGCGGCGGAGGTGTTTAGCGTGGTGGATTCGTCGGTGTACACGTGCAGAGAATCACTGTACGTTGTATAAATGTGATATAGGGTCAGTTGTCTGAGGCCAACAGAAGAAATGAGCGACTTCTTCGTAATTCCAGGTATCGTAAAAGAGATAGGTGGTTTAGGCAGACCCCATGGTGGCACTGCAGGGGCATTTGGCGGAGAAAACCTTGGTGGTATAATATTTTCATGCCGCAATATTACTTTTGGGAAACTGCAATCTGGGTGAGTGGCGGGTAGTACTGACAGTGGGTGCTGTCTGTGTCTGCTCAGTAATCGTAGGTGAACTCTAAGTGGCTCGCAGAGCATGTATACACTGATGGGACAAGCCCGAGCCTCTGCGATTGTCCCATTTGTTGAAGTGCAGCGTGGTAGACCCAAGCTTCTTCCTAAGCATTGAGCTTGAACACTCT
The DNA here is from genome assembly GCA_013436015.1 of Rhipicephalus annulatus. Classification (NCBI taxonomy): domain Eukaryota; kingdom Metazoa; phylum Arthropoda; class Arachnida; order Ixodida; family Ixodidae; genus Rhipicephalus; species Rhipicephalus annulatus. Next base: position 292,399 of record WOVY01009470.1, on the reverse strand, counting down.
CGAGTGTCTTCACACAACTAGGTCCCATATTGAAAAGCACCGGTATGCTGTATCGAATGTATCCCACAAATAGAGCATTGTATAATTGAAGTAGCGATGATTCTGATGGGCCCCATTATGCTCCTGCTACGTGGCGAAGAATGAGAGCAAAGCTCTTCAATTTAGATTTAAGTACGGTGACATGCCTCGTCCACGATAGATCTCTGTGTACGACAACCCCAAGGAACTTGTGGTGCGTTACAGCAGGTATCGCTGTCCCATTAATAAATATCGAGTATTGCGACATATGCTTGCGCGTTAACGCAAGCACTGCGCATTTGTCGATTGAAAGAGTGAGCCCCTGACGTCGTAGATATTTGTATGTGATCGTCACTGCACGCTGTAGTCGAGCTCGCAATTGCGGCCGAGTAGTTCCGGATGCCCATATGCATATGTCATCAGCGTATGCAGTGATCTTCACCGTGCTGGGAAGCTCTGCTGCTAGGCCGATCATTGTGACATTAAATAGGATCGGGCTGAGAACTCTTCCTTGGGGAACACCACGATGAACCTTATATCGATCGGTGTCTCCGTTACTTGTCGTCATGTAAATGGTGCGGTCCCTAAGGTAGCTAAAAATCCAAGCGTACAGTCGTCCACCGATGTCAAAATCTTCCAGTGCGTCAAGGATCGCATAATGCAGCACATTATCGTAGGCACCCTTAATGTCTAAGAAGACCGCCGCCACTAGTCTGCGTCGGCTTCTATCTTCTTCAACGCTGGTGATCAAGTCGACCACACCATCAATGGCAGATCGGCCTCTTCTGAAGCCGTTAATATATGCAGGAAAGGAGTTGTTGCTCTCTAGAAGCCACTCTAATCGTGCCAGTACCATTCTTTCCATCACTTTTCCGACGCAGCTGGCTATCGCGATTGGTCTGCAGGAGGAAAGTGCATAAGGACACTTCCCCGGCTTGAGCAGTGCAATAATGCGACTGCATTTCCAGTTTGCTGGGACTTCTCCTGACTCCCATGAGGTGTTATAATGAGATAACAGAATACGTCGTGCTTCTGTATCAAGATGGTTGAGTGCAGCATACGTGATTCCGTCAGGTCCCGGTGCCGATGATCGGCGGGAGGCAAAAATCACAGCGTCAAGCTCATGTATTGTAAAACGTGCATCAAGGCGCTCGTCAGACGATGGAGGCGCAATGGTAGTAAGAAGCTCAATGGTGGCAAGATCATCAGTGGTGTCCACGATGAGGCTACAGTAGTCACTGGCTATCTCAACTTCTGTCCCTCCCTGATGTAGAGCAACAGCTTGAAATGGTTGATGTTGTTGGGGTGTTGTCTGCAAACTTCGTACCACCCGCCAGATCTTAGATAGAGGTTGCCTGGGGTCCAGAGATCCACAGAAATTTCTCCAACGTTGCCTGTCAATCTTGTCAAGATGCCGAAGAACATGTCGTTGAGCTCGACGACAGGCGGAAAGGTCTGAAGATGACTTCGTTCGTCTGTATCGGCGTTCGGCACGGCGACGGATTGCACGAAGGGCCTCGTATTGGGAGTCAACTGCTGATCTCTGCATCGGTAGGTTAACCTGTTTGGTTGTGTCACGCAGTGAAGAAGCAATGACGTTTTCTACCTCGGATGGATCAGTCGTGTGCTCACAGCCAGACTTGACAGATGCCTTGAACAGTGTCCAGTCGGTTTGACGGATGTAGCGTGTGTGCGTGCGGCGAAACCACCTGAACTGAACATAGGTTGGAAGGTGGTCACTGCCGCGAGTGTCCAAATCTGTGCACCAACATGCGGAAGACAGAAGGTTTCTGGAAACGAAACAGAGGTCGAGGCAGCTGCTGTAGGACGTGCCACGAACAAATGTAGGTGATCGGTCGTTGGGTACGCTTAGTCCATAGTTGTATATAAAATTGGCTAAATCCTTTCCGCGATAATTCGTTGTAGTGCTACCCCAGAGAGGATGATGTGCATTAAAATCGCCGATCACAATGTGTGGCCTTTGTGCTGCTTGAAGATTGGTCCCCAGGTGGAAGCAGTCCATCTGTGCGGTTGGGTGTATGTATCCTTCTATTACGAAGAATGTTCGCTTTTTATGTGTTATAGTCAGGCTCACGTAATCATTGCTGGTATGCGACGTGACTTCATGTCTCAAGAATGTCAAATCATGGCGTATACAAACGAGAACTTTGCTCGTACGTTGATCACTGCGGGACCAAATCTGGATATATCCAGATATACGAAAAGGTGAAACCATATTCGGTTCACATATAAGGATAACAGGAAATTTATATTTAAAAACCCATTGTCTGAAGTCTGACAGACGGCCACGTAGGCCACGAGCATTCCATTGCATAACAAGCGACTGGCGCATGCGTTCTTCGAACATCAGTGCCATGTTCACTTACTGAAGAACCAGTAGAAGAGGCTCCAAAACCTTAAGTAGCTGCACAGCCGCCTTAGCAGCGGGAGTGTTTAGGCTGCTGAGAATTTTACGCATCGAACCCATCAAATTTTTAAGCATAGCCTTGACATCTGTGTTGTCCATCTTCTTGTTTTCTTCATTGGAGGTAGGGGCATTATGTGATGATGGCGCTATCGTAGCTATTGACGGTAGTGAAGGCCACTGAGTCTCCGACGTGGGGAGAGCCAATGACTGGTTACATTGTACTTGCGTGGACTGTATTGGCATTTGAGCATCTGTATCCTCCTTTCTGGCCGACAAAAGTAGGCTAGGAGGTGGTGAGGGCACGGTTTTGTGTGTCGAATTTGATAAGCTATCAGCACTGCTGCTTCGTTTGCGTCGATGTCGTGAACGATGTTTACGGCGCCCGTACAGCCCTTGAAGCTTCTCTGTGAGTGGAGTGGTCTCGAACCATCTTCTTCAGGATACTAATTTCATTCCTCATTTTGGGACATTCCTTTGATGTTGCGTCGTGGGCGCCTGAGCAGTTTGGGCATTTGGCCACAGAATTGCAGTTATCACCATCATGAGGGCCACCGCAATGCTTGCAGGTTACTGCACCCTTGCAAACTGCACTAACGTGCCCAAGTTTCATGCATTTATGACATTGCAGAGGTTTTGGTACGTAAGGACGTACCGAGTGCCTCACGTACCCAACTTTTACATGTGTGGGTAACGTCTTCGACTGAAACACTACTTTAACACATCGCGTGCGTCCAAAGCGGTGGAAGCCAAGCACGGGAGCCGACGATGACAGCAGTTTCTCGAGGCTCGAGTCTGTTATCTCCTCATCCAAATCGTATATAACTCCTGTTGTCGTTTCTTCGTCGTACGCGGAGAATGCGCGAACCGGAATATTTCCTAATCGAACAATCGCTTTCAGCGTGTCCATTAGGCCTTCGTAGTGACCTCCACGGACAGTATGTTCTTTCGGGTATTTATGCGTTTTTCTACGACTTTCCCTGGAGCGATGAGCTCAAAGTACTCTGTCAGGCTCTGCCTATTTAGAGAGTTCAAGATGTCTGTCTTCGATGTCGGCACATACGAAATGGTGTACGACCGCAAGCTACTCGCCTTTGTCTGTGCTTGCCGGCTAGTGGGCGATGTCCGGCTGATTTTCCTCTTCAGGCGTCGGCTTGGTACGACCACGTAGTCGCTGTCCGAAGCCATATCTTCAACGGAGGAGTCATCAGAATTGTCATCGTGCGCCCCGCTTGGGCCGGGGTGAGAACTTGCGTCAGACGCACTGTGAAGTGGTCGGCCCGGTCCCGGTTGCTGGATGGGGTTTTGATCCCCCATTCTAAGGGGGAACGCCCCTTCGAGGTGTGTCGATTATTGAAAAAACTTGGCAAAAGAATTAAGAAACTCACAGAGCTCGAAGCAGAGGCTGTTCCCTGTGACAACTCAATACTTGATGAAAGTGCATAATATCATGTATGTGTTGTGTTATCATTGAATGTGCTGCCAATGCACTATGTAGGAACTCAATTCAAGCATGGTTTTAACACCTGCAAGGGTAAATTACATTTCCGTTCATAAGGTAGCAACTGTGTTCTCCAAGAACACTAAGAAAGTTTTGCTTGTAACATCTTTAATTTGCGTACATCTTGCTCTTTCGAGACACATTGTTCCAAATTACGTTAAGTGGACTGAAACATTCAGAATTCCTAAGAGACACATGTCACTAAATTGCTTTTCTGGTGTTTCAATCGCAGCCTATGCCTGCACCTAGCACGAACTGAGTGAAAGATTTCTGGACCAGCTTGTCATCAATGGTGGCTCGTGGAAAAGTTGGCTACTGAATATACAGCAGCTGCGCATGGCTTCTCTTTTCTTTGGAAAGAGAACTTCACTGAGCCACCTGGTTGCTGTATTCAAGTACTTTTCATGTTCAGGATGTACAAAAGTAAGCTTTTTGTTTTTCTTTGAAAAGCAAGTGCTGTAAGTTGTGTACGCCACCTTTGCAGATAGCTAAGAGTTCAGGGCAACACAATGTGCGACAAAATTACCACTGTCAGCCGTGCCGTTGAATGATATTCAATAATTAACTTATCAGGGACTGCAGCAGGTGGCCATGCACATATTAAAAACTTTAGCCAGTCACATTTCTACATAGGTGCAAAGAATTCTGGCATGCTTGTGCTCAGATATCCCACAGGAAAGTTTAGTTGTGGCTTGCATCATTACGCATGCAGGACAGTGAGCACTATCACACAGCAACTACACACTGAGGTGCAACATATATTCTGACCATGGGTCGAAGACATAGACAAAGATTGTAACGGTTACCTTTTTACTACTGGCTAGTGATAGCAAACACTGACTTCTCGTCCCACCAGGGAGTAATATTTTGCTGATCCTCACTGCCTTACTTGCATGATCATGAAAAGCACAATTTAACTTCTGAGTGGAATATCTCACAGCAAAGACATGCTCGAAGATTTTTTAAGTTGGAGTGTGTAGAAACACGCCTGCCACAAACTTTTTTATGCAAACATACTCACTCGTTCTAGGCACCAAAATTTTGATTTTTCTTAGTTAATTGGGCAGCCGACAGCATTGTTGTCTAACGTTGTGTTCCACTGGACACAACTTATCTGCAAAAGTGGTTTTCTGTTCTTAGGGCTGAATTTTAATGCAAGCACAAGGCACGTCTCTGAATGCGTCAGTGCTGCTTCCTAAGGTTTTATGTCATGTTTAATTTTTGTGTAATCTGCAGTTAGTCACTTAGAATTGAACTTTTTGCATTGCAATACGGCTACAGTAAATCAATGTTTTTATTTTCACTGTATTATGTGCTGAATATATTATTTTATATTTTGTGACCTTAGTTCGTGGTCTTTTCGAATATATTGCCACAAATGCAATGAGGTGATTTTCTACTGTCATACTTAAAAATACCTACCTTATCCAATATCTAACCATGTGTGATATATTACAGTGATACCTAACCATGTTTAACATTGTTAATGATAACTGACAGAAGACAATCTGGAGTATTGCAGCGTTCCTTACTTCACTGTGTCTTTTGTGAGAGTATTTTAGGATGAAATTGGAATTCAGGGTGGTACCAAACCCACAATTTTATTTTTGAACACAGGTTTGTGGTGAAACTCCTAATTTTGACTACTCATGGTTCTAATTCTAAATTTCAGCTCACTGGTTGAGAAAAAATCACTTCTTTGACTTGTCCTTTTTGGCTGTTACAAATTTTCCACTTTCATACATTTGTTACTGGGCCAATAATGTGTTTGCTAAGCTAACCGGTTAATTTTTGTTCCACTGATGAACGTCATATCGAAGAAAACTGTTGGTGCCTTTTGAATGTGTGCAGGTTCCTGGACAAAGTATCTCGCAATCATCTCAATTGATTTGTATATTCATAGGTAATGTAAAGCAAGCAAGGTAAGGGACAAAGTGTGTAGTTATTTTTATGTATAAAAAAGGTTACAAGTATGCAACGAGATTTGTTGAAATTTTGCATATACTTTTGGGTGTGCAGTATGATCCATTTCAGGCAACACCAGAAACAAAAATCAGTTGTGGGTAAAAAGCCTGTAGATTATTTTAATGATAGCCAGCAGTCACTAATTCATTCTTTCAAAAAAGTGCACTTTTTTTCGTTAAAAAAGTGCCAGCAATCAATCTGATGGCAAATTATTCTGCCGTTCCTACTCACCCTCAACACTAAACAGCTAAATGCACCGATTGCAAAACATTGAAATGGGGCAACAGATTACCCACGGGAAATGCTCAGCAAGCTAGTTTGCATGAAAAATAAATGTGTAAGAAGTTGCTAAAAGATCTAAGAAGTTGCTAAAAGATCTAGGAAAAGTCGTTTCAGAATCTTGGCAAGACGTTTACTAGGCTTTCAGTATTAAAGGTATAGTAAAAGTTTACAAAAGTTTTTTTAAAAATCTGGAAGGACGTTTTTTTTAGAATTCTTGCTAGAAGTTTTTTAACCGTATAATACCGTGGCATTAGCACAGCGACATGAGGTTTTCAAGCTCCTTAGGTTAAAATAGCATTTTAACAAGCAGGAGGAATAAATGAGGAAGGACAGGGAGGTTAGCCAGTTCTCAGACCGGCTGGCTACCCTGTACTGGGGAAGGGGGTAAGGGGGATAAAGGATGAGAGAAAACAGACGTTGTAAAAAAAGAGAGAAAAGGTCATCAGATGATCCACAACGCTGTTTACACTCTGTCTCTAAGACTACTTGCCCGCAGAAAGCGCAACAACGCTCTCAATGCCTTGCGTGCAGAGGAAGGTCTCGGCCAGTGTCCTAATACCCTTTCCTCCGACAATTGGCGATTGTCTATTCTATCTAAAGCTTTTGACAGTTTTTTTCTTGGCACGCTGAAGCGGGGACACTCGCAGAGAAGATTGGAGAAAGTCTCTGCGCAGCCACAGTTGTCACATGTCGGGCTTCTGGCCATTCCGATTCGAAACGAATAAGCATTCGTAAAGGCCACCCCAATTAACAGACGGCACAAAAGTGTCTCCTCTGCACTGGTTATTCCTGATGGAAGACGGAGCTGTAGGTGTGGGTTCAAATTATGAAGGCGGACATTGGTGAATGCCGGCGAATTCCACTGAGCGAGTGTCAGTTCTCGTGCAAGTGATCGAAGCTTGCAGCGGCGTCCGTTCTTTATAATGGTATAGCTACACAAGGGGCATCATCATGAGCAGTTCAGGCTGCTTCTTCTGCACGGTCGTTTCCATCAATGCTGCAGTGGCCTGGTATCCATTGATACGCTATGTCATGTTGTTTCTCTATAGCCCGGTGATGAAGCAGTCGTATTTCAGCAATTAGCTGTTCGTTTGGTCCATGACAATATGGCGAGGCGATTCCCTGGAGAGGTGCTTTGGAGTCGGAGAATATTGACCATGTCTGTTGCGGTTCTTCAACTAGAAAATCCAGAGCGGCACGAATGGCGGCGAATTCTGTCGCCGTGGATGATGTCAGATGCGAGGTTCTGAACTTTATCGTGATGGATTTCTCCGGAATCACCACTACGCCTGTCGAACTTGTTGAAGTGACCGACCCATCCGTGTAAATTTGAATGCGTCCACTGTGTTTCTCATGCATAAACAGCAATGTTGTTTGTTTTAGGACCAAATTTGACAAATTTTTCTTCTTTTGCAATCCTGGGATGGTTATCAGGTCTTCCAGTGGATGTAGACACCACAATAATAACGACGGTCTTGCTGCGTGCGCGAAGTTCGTGGGAGTCACCGTGCGATGTGGGGCAATAATATAGCAGAACGCAGAGCATGGCCTGGTAGTTGGAAGGGAGGCGAGGTGATGCGATTGAATCCGGGTGGCATGTCTTATGTGCGTTCTTAATGCACCGACACGAATGTAGGTTGTGATAGGGTGTTCATGAGCGATTGCGACAGTCGCTGCTGAGGATGCGCATCTCGGCAGCCCGAGGCATATTCTCAGTGCTTGAGCTTGTAATGACTGGAGGACGTGTACGTTTGTTATGCGGGCCTTGCCAAGCACAGGTAGGCTGTAGCGCATGAAGCCAAGAAAAAGTGCAGCATACAGTTGAAGCGTGGCTCGTACCGATGCACCCCATGATTTTCCCGCAAGAAACCTTAGGACGTGGGTGATCACGGTCAGTTTCTTCTTCATGTAAGCGATATGAGGGCCCAAGACAAATCACGATCTATTATTACTCCCAGGAAGCGGTGATTGTTTTGATAGCTGATTGTGTGTCCAATAATTCTGATGTGGTATGGCGTCATTGTCTTGCGCGTAAACGCAACTAGTGAGCATTTCTCATATGACAGCTCCAGTCCTCGTCCTTGAAGGTAGTTTGACGTCAGTGTAGCCGCTGTCTGAAGGCTGGCTCGTACGTGTAGACGCGTGACCCCTGATGCCCAGATGCATATGTCGTCCGCGTATATCGACAGATGTACGGATTGTGGCAGGACGTCAACGAGGCCGATGAGCGTAAGGTTGAAAAGTATGGGGCTTAGGACCCCACCTTGAGGTACGCCGCGATAGGTACGATGTTGCCTTGTTGCGCCATCTTCTGTCTAAATGAAGAAGGTTCTGTCCTTCAAGTAGCTGTAGATCCATTGGTAAACGCGGCCTCCCAATCCAATGCTGCCCAAGGCGTCCAGGATGGTTTCATGCAATACATTGTCGTATGCAGCCTTAATATCCAAGAAAAGTGCCGCTGATATTCTCTTTAGGCTCTTCTGCTGTTGTACAGACGTGACAAGATCAACAACATTGTCTATGGAAGACCGTCCGCGTCGAAAGCCGGTCGAAGCATCGGGGTATATATTGTTATGTTCCAAGTACCACTCCAGGCGAGTCAGCACCATTCTCTCCATCACCTTTCCAAAACAGCTGGCAAGCGCGATGGTGCGATAGGAGGCCATGTCCAGAGGCGATTTGCCTGGTTTGAACAGGGGCACAAGGCGGCTGCACTTACACGAAGGAGGAACCAAACCGTTGCTCCACGAGTCATTGTATACAGCTAAAAGGGCACGCCGAGCTGTTCGTCCTAGGTTGGCAAGGGCCATGTAAGTGACTCAATCGGGTCCAGGCGATGACGAGCGCTTGCATGCTGCCAATGCTGCCTGAAGCTCCTCTAGAGAAAATATATTGTACATCCGAGTGTCTCTGGACTCCGGCGCGTTTCGTAGGTTAGTCATGTTGATCCCGGACCCCTTGTTTGGAACCCTGGCACAGAAGTCTTCCGCTACATCGATTTCACGCCGGCCTTGGTGGAGAGCAAGGCATTTGAACGGACAATTCTGTTGTGGCAATGTTCTTTGGCCGCGGAATATTCTCCATGTTTGCGAAAGAGGTTTGTGGGGATCAAGCGACTCGCATAGTGATTTCCATCGTTGCGACTTTAGTGCATTGATTCGACGTTGAATCTTCTTTTGTAGACGTCTCGCTTCCCTCAAGTCGTAGATAGATTTCGTGCGCCTATAACGTCGTTCGGCACGATGACGGATTGCGCGAAGTCGCTCCAACTCCACCTCATATTTGGAAAAGTCTGGCAAAGGTCCACAATTAGACGTTGCCTCTTGAATAGCAGCCTTCATTATACCTTCTAGGCTTTCAAGAGAACCTTCTTGGTTTCTCTCGCATTGCTTCTCTGTGGATGATCTGTACTTTGACCAGTCTATCAGTGAAGTGGGCGCGATTTGCGACTTGCTTAGCCTCTTGATTTTTATATAGGTGGGGATGTCGTCACTGCCATGCGTTTCATTGTGCGTAAACCACTGCACCTTGGTGTTCAGGCTACTTGACACAAAAGTTAGGTCGAGACAGCTACTATATGTCAGACCCCGTAAAAACGTGGGAGCGCCGTCATTTAAACAATATAGTTGGTGGTCATATGCAAAGGAGGACACATCTCTTCCCCGATGGTCCATCTTCTGGCTTCCCCACAGGGGGTGATGAGCGTTAAAATTACCGGTAATAATCCATGACCTAGGTGTCGCTGATATAATGGCGCTTAATCTTGCTGGGTCGAAACGGCCTGAAGGCGGAATATATACTGCTACTAGCGTGAAGTTCACGTTCTTATGCTTAACTGTCAGGCACACGTATTGGTTGCTGTCATCCGGTGTTACTGGATGCTCAATATATGCGAGTTCGCACCTGATGTAAACAATGACCTTACTGGTTTCGTTACGGGTCGCAGATTTGAAAGCCTCATATTTAGAAAGTCGTATAGCATTGTGAGGACGTGGTTCACAAGTTACGATAGTTGGAAACTGATTCTTGAAAACATATGGTCGAAAATCCAAAATGCGGGGTTTAAGACCTCGGGCATTTCATTGGAAAATTGATGCCTCTTTCACTTGTTTACGGAAGGGCTGCAGGGAAAGAGCCATGGTGCTTCTGTAGATTTGATAGCACCGGATTCAAAGCGTCCAATATTTGAAGAGTGCCGTGGGCAGCCGGAGTCTGAATAATATTCAGGAGTACTCGAATTGTCTTTTTGAGGGTCTTAATCACGTCTATTATTTCGTTATCTTGACTTTCATGACTTACTCGCTCTGAAGTAGCTTTCAGTGGGCGTTGCTGCCGCTCTACTGGCGGTGTCATTGACGGCAGTGCTGGCCACGCATCAGGGTCAATGTTTCTTGCGTCTTTCTGAGGGTGCTTGTTGTTGGCACTAGTTGATGCTTGTGGTGGTGAGTGCGTGATACGGGGTAGCGGTGTATCCCTTGCCTTGGCAGAGGATGTCCTAGGAGTTTTTCTATGGCGCGAAGGCCGACGTCGCAATTTGGCAGCAGCCTCCCTGTGGGTAGAACCGTCTCTGGCCATCTGCCTCAGCACTTGCATTTCCTTCTTCACATTTGGGGCACTGCTTTGATGACGCCTTGTGAGGACCTTGGCAATTGCCGCATTTGCGATGTTCTGCCTGGCAGGCTTCCATGTTGTGCGACTCCGAGCATCGGGAGCACACAGCTGAACCTGTGCAAGCAGCACTCACGTGTCCTATTTTACAGCACTTCCGACACTGAAGAGGTTACGGCACGAACGGCCGTACTGTGTGTTGAAAATGACCAACTCTAACTTGAGTTGGGAGGCTGTCCACCTTAAAAACTAGTTTCACGCATCGTGAGTTCCCGAGACGGCGGGCTTGAAAGATTATAGTAGCTTCCGACACTGGTTTGATAAGAGTGGGAAAATCAATATCGCTGATGGAAGTGTCGACGTCGTAGATAACACCTGCCCTAGAGTCCTTGCCATCTGGTATGAAAGAACGTACGTTGATGTTCCCGAGCACATTCACCTTGGTCAATACGTCGAGAGCAGTACGTTGCGTAACGTCTATCGCCAGAACGTTCTTGCGGCCATTGATTCTCACGTCTGTTATTTGTCCCGGAACGAGTGCCTCAAGTGACATAGACGTGACCTGGAGATTAAGTCGGTTCATGCTGTCAGCGACATTCAGCGGAACAAACAAAATAGCGTGAACTGGGGGGCTCTTGAATATTCGTGGTGGCCTTACTTTGGGAAGGAGATGTCGTAAGCAGCCTCCTCTTCGCCTTTTAACAAGACTTCTTACATACCTTTGGACTATCCTTTTTGGACTTTCACTAGAAGTTTCTTAGCTTGTGTTTCGTGGGGTGCTGTAATTACTAGTGATAACATGATAATTATGACATGCATGTCATGATTTCCACGTTATGGTCTCTCCCTTATGTTCGTCATACAGTCTTGTTATACTATACCAGTTTTGCAAAATATTGTGAACGAAACCACTGCAAGAGCAACAACACCATGAGTGTAAATAATGATATTCATGACATACATGACATAATTTTCATGTTTTCACTAGAAAATTATGTTTGTCATACTGTCATGCTATGCCATACCAATTTCGGTATCAATACCATTAGCGACACGGCCAGGAGAGCTAAAAGTCATAGATGGCTACATGGATAGATAGATAGATAGATAGATAGGTAGATAGATAGATAAATAGCTAGATAGATAGATAGATAGATAGATAGATAGATAGATAGATAGATAGATAGATAGATAGATAGATAGATAGATACCTCAAAGTAGCCGAAGTTTGCTAAGAAATGCGTCGCGTTTAAAAAACACGTCAACCAAAATTAAACAGTTGCGATGAATAGTAGTGGGCGCAGTATTTCAGGGGTACCAAGTTTCACTGTAGATCATTGGTTCATGGTGCCTGCTGAAGGTTTGCAAGCACTGGACGTAGGATATGCAGTTGTCACAAAACGAGCGCTAAAAAAAAGAGCGCGCCGCCAAATCCTTGCGACAACGGGCGGCAAAAACGCCGCGAGGTAAAAGGAAAAAAAAAAAAGGAAAGCAAACATCCAAGGCTCCCGGGCGCGCGCTCTCCCCGCAGAAGCACGGCTTCGCAGACGAACCTCCTCACCCCACATCGGCGGCCCAGTAAGGCCGCGATCTTTCTAGAACAAAGGAGGCGTGGTCATACCGAGTTGACTCACCCGCCGGAGAGGGCATTCCAACCGTCTCGCCCTCTTCCCAGCCTTCGCTGCGCGTCGCGCCGACGAAATCAGGAGAACGTTCTCGAAGGTGGCGCGGAACGTATTTAATCGAGCAGCCGAGACGAGAAAGCAGGAGGTGACGGAAGTTAACGCCAGAGCGCGTAGGAATTCCGCCGTGGAGTCGGCGAAGGTTCTGCCCGTAGTGACAGAACAGGAGGTGACGAAAGTTAACGCCGGAGCGCGTAGGAATTACGCCGTGGAGTCGGCGAAGTTTTTGGTCCGTAGGGACGGCTCGAGCTACAGGCAAGAGCGTGGGTTTACAGCTATCGAGCGAAGACGCGGGCAACAGCTGCGTGTGTGAAGCCGACGGATTTCCGGCGAAGAAGTTTGAAGCTTGGAGAGTGGCCTATTGAAGACGGGAGTTTTCCTGGAAGAGAAACTCCGGCGAGGTTTCCTGGAAGAGAAACTTCGAGAGCTGCGGAACGACAACAACGCTGGACTTTGAGTGAGTGATTCTCGGAAGAGTATCATTCGGACTTTTGTTCCAAGGACTTTGGACTGAATAGGTTTTCTATCTCTTTAGTCCTTAAGTGTCTTGGTTGTTCAATGCATGCGACTGCATTATAGTGCGTATCGTTGTCTGTGTCCGTTGTTTTGAGTGTGGCTGATTGTGTTGTGTAGTACGTTGATTGATTGGTTTGATTGGTGTCATATTGTATGCAACTATTGTGGAGTGTGCATTCTTATGTATTGTTTTCGATCTGCCATTATTGAGATTATAATTTGTTTGTTTATCAACTCTCGGCTCTGACTTGTTCTTTGGGCCACGGCCGGCGTCCGCTGGCGCACCAAAAAGGACCACTTCAAAATTGTCCACGCTTTCGTGGTGCGGTTCGGGGGGCCGATACTTCGGCTCCTGGAATTAGCCCGGCGATCGCCTCCCTAATAAACGGGACAGGTGTGACAATTAATCTGGCGTCCGCGAGACAGGACCTTTTGGTGCACAGTGTGTCCAAAGTAGTGAGAAAGAGCCTCGAGTTGTTGATAGTGCTATCGGAAGGATTTTGTGTGTTGTTCAGTGTTCTCGTTAACGAGTGCAGGGGAGTGCTCCGATAGACTGATCTAGGCAGATACTTTTTGCACGCGGCAAGGTTTTATTTGCGAGACACAATGGATCTCGAAAAGTTAGTTGCTCTTGGTGAAAAGATGGGTCTTTCTGGCGCCGAACTACGGAAGTGGGTCACCCAGAAGGAAAAAGAAGAAAAAGAGAGAGCCAAAGAAGAAAAAGCAGCCGAGCTGGAAAAAGAGAGGTTGGCGGTCGAAAGAGCCAAAGCGGAAAAAGAAGCTGAGGTGGAGAGAGAGAGGTTGGCAGCAGAGAGGGCGAAGGAAGAAAGAGAGCAGCAGTTGGAGTTGGAGAGAGAAAAGCTTGCAGCTGAAAGGGCGAAGGAAGAAAGAGAGCAGCAGTTGAAGTTGGAGAGAGAAAAGCTTGCAGCTGAAAGGGCGAAAGAAGAAAGAGAGCAGCAATTGAAGTTGGAGCTGGAGAGAGAAAAGCTGGCGGCTGAGAGGGCGAGAGAAGAAAGAGAAGCAGAGATGGCTGAAAGGGAGCGGCAGCGGCAGCACGAGATGGAACTCGAGCGGCTCCGTTTGCAACAGCGAAGTGAAACTCCCGTCCAAGCTAGAGTTGAAAGCAGCGAACGAGAGGATCATGGCTTCCGCTTGAACCCAAGCAAGTTGCTCGTAGCATTTGATGAAAGGAAGGACGACCTAGACGCGTACCTCCACAGATTTGAGACGATTGCGAAGAGCCAGAATTGGCCGGAACAGCAATGGGCAACTGCTTTGAGTACTTGCTTGAGTGGCGAAGCGCTCAGTGTGTACGGCAGGCTAACGCCGACCGATGCAGCCAACTACGCAAAGGTGAAAGCGGCTCTGTTGAAGCGATTTAGATTTACCGTGGAAGGTTTCCGGGACAGATTTCGGACAGGAAAGCCAGCTGATGGTGAGACGGCTACGCAGTATGCCGCCCGACTTTGCCATTATTTCGACAGATGGATTGAACTTTCAGGGACAGCACAGGAGTACGATGAGCTTAGAGAGCTCCTAATTAGAGAACAATTTCTAACTAGTTGCCACCCAGGCCTGTCGCTGTATTTGAAAGAGAGGAGAGCTAACTCACTTGAAGACATGCTTGAATTGGCTGATCAATTCTTGGAGGCGCAAGGTGGCACTAATTTGGCCAAGGTAAAGAAGGAGTGTCCCGACGATTCGAAGAAATTGGCTCCCGAAGAAAAGAAGCGTGCACCAGAGAGCATTCCGCGATGTTTTCTATGCAACCGAGTGGGTCATCGCGCGAAAAACTGTCGAACAATCTTTACGAGCCCTACGACAGTAAAATGTTTCAAATGTGGTCAGACTGGGCACAAAGCAGATGCGTGTCGGAACGGAGTGAGTCAAACTCACCAGGTATCCTGTGTGCAAGCGGCACCGAAATCTGATAATAATGCCGTTACCGATGGATTCGTAGAATTGAAAAATGGGGAGAAAATTCCTATTGTGGGTGCTGTAATGTCAAAACAGCCAACCGGTGTCACGAAGGGAATGCCAGCGCTGCCTGGAAAAGTTGCGGGCAAAAAGGTTACGGTGTTAAGAGATACCGGCAGTTCCACCGTTATCGTGCGGAGAGATTTGGTACGGGAAAAGGAGTTAACAGGCAAAACGAAACCGGTTTGCTTAATTGACCGTACAGTTCGGATGCTTCCCGAAGCAGAAATTGAGGTTGAAACCCCGTACTTCAGCGGGAAGGTTACTGCTTTATGCATGACGACCCCCCTGTATGACCTTGTCATCGGAAACATCGACGGGGCGCGAGGGCCAAGTGATCCAGAATGTTTGAGAGAAGACCCGAAGATAGAGCCCTCGCCAACACAGCGGCCGCGAGATACAGTGGAGGAGCATCCCGTGACGGATATCACTAGAGGCCAAGGGGAAGCTGCGGCGCAAGAGACAGCGAAGGAGAAGACGATCGTGTCGAATAAGTTCACGGGCCGAGCAACCGGACTTACGTCGGCACGACCTCAATCGACTGACAGTGTAAAGGAGACGGAGTTGGCCAGCCGGGAAAAATGTAGAGGCATGATCAAGCGGGTAATTAAACAGACAAGACCCGTCAAATGTAATGACGCGTTAACAGTGTCGGAAGAGACAACGATGGCTGAGACGGCGCCTCAGATATCGTCGTTGGAAAGGGCTCGCCGAAAGGGAACGTGGAAAAACAAGAAGAAATCGAGCGAGCACCGCAAGAAAGGGCGCAAGCGCCACTCAAAGTACACAGGATAGGTGCTGAGGTGGAATCAGAATGTGTTTGGCAGGGCTGAGTGACATATGTTGTGTTAATGTTCTTGTTATCCTGTGTCTCAAGTGGATGTCGAGCGAGTCAGTGTTCTGTGCGATGATGTGATGTAAAGTGTTGTATAATTGTTGTATAGACAGAACTTTGTACGTTTGTATTGTTCGGAATGTGTGATGAAGTGTTGTAGGCATGTACCTGTGGCTATATTTCATGCGTTGTGGAATTGAACTACCATGTAAGATTGTATTGCGTGATCTATTGTGAATGTGAAGTGTTATGAGCGACTGATGGTGTTACAGCCTGTGAGAGTGTGTGGTGACTGTTCGCGCTCGTTTGTGTGGGTTTTGAATATTATGAGATAATATTCTTAAAGTGGGGGGCAGTGTCACAAAACGAGCGCTAAAAAAAAGAGCGCGCCGCCAAATCCTTGCGACAACGGGCGGCAAAAACGCCGCGAGGTAAAAGGAAAAAAAAAAAAGGAAAGCAAACATCCAAGGCTCCCGGGCGCGCGCTCTCCCCGCAGAAGCACGGCTTCGCAGACGAACCTCCTCACCCCACATCGGCGGCCCAGTAAGGCCGCGATCTTTCTAGAACAAAGGAGGCGTGGTCATACCGAGTTGACTCACCCGCCGGAGAGGGCATTCCAACCGTCTCGCCCTCTTCCCAGCCTTCGCTGCGCGTCGCGCCGACGAAATCAGGAGAACGTTCTCGAAGGTGGCGCGGAACGTATTTAATCGAGCAGCCGAGACGAGAAAGCAGGAGGTGACGGAAGTTAACGCCAGAGCGCGTAGGAATTCCGCCGTGGAGTCGGCGAAGGTTCTGCCCGTAGTGACAGAACAGGAGGTGACGAAAGTTAACGCCGGAGCGCGTAGGAATTACGCCGTGGAGTCGGCGAAGTTTTTGGTCCGTAGGGACGGCTCGAGCTACAGGCAAGAGCGTGGGTTTACAGCTATCGAGCGAAGACGCGGGCAACAGCTGCGTGTGTGAAGCCGACGGATTTCCGGCGAAGAAGTTTGAAGCTTGGAGAGTGGCCTATTGAAGACGGGAGTTTTCCTGGAAGAGAAACTCCGGCGAGGTTTCCTGGAAGAGAAACTTCGAGAGCTGCGGAACGACAACAACGCTGGACTTTGAGTGAGTGATTCTCGGAAGAGTATCATTCGGACTTTTGTTCCAAGGACTTTGGACTGAATAGGTTTTCTATCTCTTTAGTCCTTAAGTGTCTTGGTTGTTCAATGCATGCGACTGCATTATAGTGCGTATCGTTGTCTGTGTCCGTTGTTTTGAGTGTGGCTGATTGTGTTGTGTAGTACGTTGATTGATTGGTTTGATTGGTGTCATATTGTATGCAACTATTGTGGAGTGTGCATTCTTATGTATTGTTTTCGATCTGCCATTATTGAGATTATAATTTGTTTGTTTATCAACTCTCGGCTCTGACTTGTTCTTTGGGCCACGGCCGGCGTCCGCTGGCGCACCAAAAAGGACCACTTCAAAATTGTCCACGCTTTCGTGGTGCGGTTCGGGGGGCCGATACTTCGGCTCCTGGAATTAGCCCGGCGATCGCCTCCCTAATAAACGGGACAGGTGTGACAGCAGTACCTGTTGTGTGTGTGTGTGTGTGTGTGTGTTTGTGTGTGACCTTTGAATTTATACGCACTGTTAGTGGCGCTCACTGAAAATACAGTGACGAAGTGCCACAGGTAAACCAGAAATTACTATTTCTTTAAGTATTTTTTGAAGCGTGTACACTACATTTATGCAAAGCAATATGTGAAGCCAAGCCTCTAGCCCATGTGCTGACGCTACATTTGATGATAATAATCAATTGTAGTGGTCTAATGGCTAAGTTACTCGGCTGCTGACCCGCAGGCTGCGGGATCAAATCCCGGCTGTGGCGGCTGCATTTCCGATGGAGGCGGAAATGTTGTAGGCCGGTGTACTCAGATTTGGGTGCACGTTTGAGAACCCCAGGTGGTCAAAATTTCCGGAGCCCTCCACTACGGCGTCTCTCATAATCATATGGTGGTTTTGGGACGTTAAATCCCACAAATCAATCAAATCAATCAATTGTAGCTCAAACCGGTTTAATCACGTTGCAGTTGGTGATAACAATTGTCACGGGTCCCGTTATTTAGGGAGGCGATCGCCGGGCTAATTCCAAGGGCCGAAGTATTGGCCCCCCGAACCGCACCACGAAAGCGTGGACAATATAGAAGTTGTCCTACTTGGCGCGCCAGCGGACGCCGGCTATGGCCCAAAGAACAAGTCAGAGCCAAGAGTTGATAAACAAAACAAAATTATATTCACATTTATGGCAAAGCAAAACGATACACAAGTATGCTCACTCGACAATAGTTGAATACAATATGTCACCAATCAAACAACGTACTACACAGTACAATCAGCCACACTCGAAACACGGACACAGACAATACGCACTACAATGCAGTCGCATGCATTGAACAACCAAGACCCTTAAAGACTAAAGAGTTAGAAAACTTATTCTGTCCAAGGTTCTTGGAACAAAAGTCTGAATGATACTCTTCAGAGAATCACTCACACAAGTCACTCACTTCGTGAAGGTACCCAGCATGCTCCTTAATGTGGCCTCTGGCAATCAAACACGTCTTTTGGCAATGTTTTCAAGGGGTTCATTTCAATCAGCCCCCTTAACAAATGACGAGTGTGCAGCTAGAGTCACTAAAATAACAAGACCAGCTGCAGGCTGTTCGCATGCAAATGCATCTTTTTTATTGCACGTGTGCTAACATATCACACTAACAACAACTTAGACATATTCATGGGAAAAATGCAAGCAGTGCATCGTGTGGGCACACAGTGATAAAACTTGGGCCTGTTATCTCCAAGCAAATAAAATAGAACAATCGCCATAACAAACATCATGGCTGACAACCACAACAGCGTCGGCAGAAAAAAATATTACACCAGAATCAAAATGACTGCAAAAAACAGTGAGATGCGTGTGCTTTGCGCCTGACTTCTGTGATCCGTGTCCATCTGCTGCCGGCAACGTTCTCCTAGTGTGGCGCTAGCTATACAGCTCAGAGCATTAGCGCGTGAAATGGATAGCGGCTGAAACGCCTGAACGAGTCTTCCGCTAGTTGAGCTGCTGTGATACATAGCGTCTATACCTTCCATTAAAAATGCGAAACCTATAACGGCTGAGAGGCGTCTTACGCGCACGTACTTGATTCAGGTATACTGAGTAAAAAATAAAATTTCACATAGGGAGTCGCAACCAGCAGTATAAACATTTAATGTTTTTTTTTATATATAGTTGTGTTTCGTTTTAGTTTATGCACCGTAAGCACTTCAGAGGGTATCACAAGACTAAACAGGCCAAGTTACTCTGCAGACAGTTCTACTCCAGCACAAGATCAGATAGAGTGAAATTCATTTTGGCTCTGCATGGAATGAGAAATTGAAACCACTTTTTATACTTCTCTTTGAGAGAGTGGAATGCCCATATACTCTTCAAGCATGAGACAGTCAAACGCGGGTATACTCCTGCTCTTGATTACACTTAGATGCATCGACACACCACGGGTAGTGAGCACAATTTAATAACCACATATTTATGCAATAAAACACAGTGCATTTGTTTGTTGAGGCGTCACATATGATTAACAAAAAGAATGGAGTTTCCAGCCCGTACACTGTAAGCAAAAACTATCCGAGTTTGGGGTTTTTGCGGCTCATGACCTCAGAAAACTCTCTTGCGTTTAAAATTACTACCTCGTGTAGGAGTAAAAGATGGTACATGACATAGTTTTACCACCACCTCTCAGGCAAGTAGTAAAAGGATGTCAAAATCCAGTTTTACCACTTAGGGAGTTTTCAGTCACGTGATTTTTAACCTGCGTTTCAGAGTTTATTACCACGTGACTGCAAGGTGCAGCTGCTTCGGTGGCTTTTGCCCCATTGTGACGCTCTCCTGAAGGTACGCGAGGACCACAGTTTTTTTTTTTTTGGCATCGCCGTGCCTCGGGACTGACATCGAGTCAACGCACTTTCCCTGGAACTGGGGGCAGCATAAGCACAACAAGCGTGAACAGCATTCTGTGAACGAAAAAGAAAAAAAGACGGGGGGGGGGGGTCTCAAAAGAAGAAAAAAAAAGAAAGAAAACCTGCTCAGGAAACTTGTCCTGCATATTTTCGCAAATTGTTGGCTTTTGCTCGGCGTTGGCCTTGGAGACAGATGGTGCAAGAAGCTGGGTATCTGTGTGTCTGGTTGGGCTGATGAATCTCACGTGTTTCCTACATCGTCAAACGACCGTGCGCTTCCGAACGCCTCCGAACCTGCACGTCGCGGATATCTCGCTTCCGAGCCGAATCGCGAATATCTGCCAGTGGTAACAAAATCAATCTGGTGTCATCGTCCGTGCTTGCCTACTGGAGAAGCAATAAGCAAAATGCTTCACTCTGTCGTCGGCACCGAGCCGCGGCCGCCAGTGACCAGTGGGAGTGTGTCGCCGGGGCAGGTGAAAGAAGCATCGCATATGTTTTGTTCCACAGTAGGCGATGTCTGCATGAGTAAAGTGCTGCCCGAATTGCCCACCTCATGCACCAACTGCTCTCAAACATGTAGCGCAAAGCCTATACGAGGCAGACGGGACCAACAAACGGCTGCCGGTGAGCACGAAGAAAACCCGGACGGTGGTATTTACACCGCCCCGTCCCCGTAAGATAGTGGCCACTTGTTCATTTGTGTCTGGAACGACGACGAAATTCGCACAGGATATGTGTTCTGTGATCGCCAGCTGTGTTTCATCGGATAGCCGTGCTCCTCAAAAAGGCCTAGTGCGCCGTCGGTAAGAAGCTTGTGTGCAGGCGTGCACCGCTCCTCTACGCCCGTTGTGATGAATACGTGCTGCTACTGTGTTTGTGCACCGTCGCTCAATGAAAATCATTGAGCTACCATGGTTTGTGCGTACTTAGGTATATTTTATGGACTTGTGCATCAGCAGTGCTAACACGCGTGGGGCCATGAGCCCGGTGTGCCAAGTAATTATTGGATACTCAAAAAGGTGAGATTGGGTAGATTTACAATAAAAGGTCGGTGTGACATTTAGTTTCCTGCAGCCCACCTTAAGTTTACGCTTGCACCTTCAACTGTTCTTCTTTATCGATGCAGAAAAAGAGCTCTCTTACTGGTCCTACATGGCCGGTCAAAAAGTCGTGCCTATATATATACCGGACTGTCAAAGTGTAGTTGAGCAACGCGTGCAGTCTGTTCTAGTGGTGTATTATTCTGCATTTGTTGTGTGTGCGTGTTTGTCTGTATGTGAATTTATGTGTCACCAATTCTGCCGTTCAATAAATTCAATCAGTTCTGCTATTCAATAAATTTGTCGTCTCTGGGCGAATGCACCCGTCAATTTTTATTTTTTTTTACCACCAGAAATAACTCCCAGAAATAGCCTCAAAAACCTTGTGAAGGTAGTAAAAATTTACTCCCTCTATACTCGCTGAAAACCTCACTGGGGTAAATGTTTACTACTCTCCCTACGTTCAAAAACTCAGTTAGCACGAGAGTAAATTTTTACCTCGGTAGTAGGTGGTAAAAAAAACCCAGGAAAGGTAGTGCGCTAGAGGACAATGGTTTACCCAGTTTTTGAGGTTATTTTAGGTCATTTTCGTTTAGTGTGTACCAGCAAATAACAGCGCATTGGAAGGCACTTGCAATTCTTAATATACGCGTTTTTAGCGTCGGATCTATGTAGTTAAATAAGCGAGTATTATCTTATTCAATTGGTCACCATCGAAGATAAACGAAAATGACTATGATGTTCTCCTTATAATATTATTCATGTTTTTCGCCTCGCCCATCGCACACGGGGGATGCTGCCGTATGCCAAACGTATGTTACTCGGCTATGAAGTGAAGAATCATGGTTTTACTCGTAGAACGTGAACAAGAATGTGAACAAGAATGACCGACATTATGCCTATGAAGTGAAAAGAATCAAATAAATTGTTTAGTGTACACATATGAAACGTGATGTTTCGTACGCAGAAGTGACTGTTTAGCGAGTCAGTGAAAATGCCGTACTTATAATCAGCTGAGCTAATCTTCTTTTATCTACTGTAAAAGAAAACGCGTCGGATAGACGCGCGGGTCTCACGAAGCACGAAACAAACACATCAGGGGAAGGAAACAGCGCAAAAAATGTAACGGAGAAAGATTGAAGACACGACACAAGTGCTCCGTCCCGTTTTTTGCGCTGTTCCCTTCAGCATCATGTACCAACTAGCCCTTCAAGAAACACAATACGCACGTTAGCTACAGTCCGGCGAGTTTTGAAAAGCATGGAGACACTGAAATATGCCCTCCTAATAAAAAAATGCAGACAGATTACAAACATTATTATTGACATGAACATTTATGCACTAATGACCGTCCTTTAGTGTGTAGTGGTCATTATTTTGCCCGTACTCGTAAGCGTCGGACGCGCGAATCTTGTGCTCCCGCGGAGCAGGAAGGTGGTTTATAGTGACCGCAGAAACAGGACTATAGCGATGGAAGTGACAAGGATTTTGAGATCATCTTGCGGAATCTGCCAACAGGGCGTGTTCTTTTGAACACAGGGTTTTCGCATGGTGATATTCGAGTGAAGCCTGCCCCGCCGCAGCTGTCTAGTGGCTAAAGTACTCTGCTGCTGTCCCGCAGGTCGCGGGATAGAATCCCGGCTTTGGCGACTGCATTTACGATGGAGGCGGAAATATTGCACGTCCATGTGGTCAGATTTGAGGGCACGTAAAGGAATCTTAGGTGGTCGAAATTTCCGGAGCCCTCCATTACGGCGTCTCTCACAATCATGTGGTGATTTTGGGTCGTTAAACCCCACAAATCAATCAAATCAAGCGACTGAGGCCTTTCAATATTGAAACAATCCTGGAGCCTACCAGATCAATCATGTGTGGGCTGTCACCTTAACTAGCCCAGAGGTGACAAAAAGGTTGACTCAACTGAAAGAACTCCAGGTCAAGGTATGCCGCTGCCTTGTTACCGACCCTCAGGAGCAGCAGGTGAGGTTGCGGCTTCACTGGCTGTTAAACGGCGTCGCGGAAGATGATGTATACATGGTGTTAGCGCCGTTCGGAAAAGTTACATAACTGACCCACGAACACTGGTGTGGAAGGAGTAAGTGCGAAGAATTCGACGACCCGCACTGTTTTCATTAAGCTCAAAAGCGGTATGGAAGTGAAGAACTTCTCACATAAAAAACGAGTCACCGGTGAATTAGCCCTAGTGTTAACACTCGGTCGGCCTATGCAATGCCTGCGCTGCAGCAGAAGAGGACATGTGCGTCGCGAGTGTAATGGCTGGTCCAAACCGGCGACTAGCAGTGGTCGCGCGACCATTTGCGACTGGCGACCAAAAAGCAACTGATGTTCACATCGGCAGGGGCTGCATGTGAGCGACCGGAAGTCGCAAAAGCGGAGAGTCACGTCCGGATCTCGTTATCAGCGAGAACTCTAGAGACCGGCGCCGATCAGCTGATCACCGCCAGCTGAATGAGCAGAGCGAACCGGGCACGCCTCATTTATTGTTTTCGCCCGTTCTCGCACAGCGTTCCCAACAGCGTCAAGTTAGATTCAAGCTAAGAACAAGACATTGTCATGTCATGGTGCTGACTCGCTGTGCCACGGTGTCAGCGCTGGCATCACAGATGCCTCCAAAGAAAAAAATGGCAGTGGCTTGGCTAAGCTATGCCAGGATATACGTAGCGTTAGCAAAGGTTCAGCTGATTATTCGTAGCTTTCCAGATATCATGCTTACGGTAGTCCCAATGACACACACATGGTATACGTATTATGTGGCGCATGTATATTTATTTTGCCGGGCAACTATATCGGAATCCGATGAGTTAAGCTTCTCTGCTCTACTGCATTGTTGAGCAGCATTTGCACTCTCTTCTCCGTGGCTATACCATAGTGGCAAACGCCAGTCAGAGGTGCTATCAAGTGGCTCCAGCGCAGTGTCAGATGACGACTGCACAGGGAAAGCGCGCGCGTCGGCGTCCTTATGTCTACCCAGGCTATGACAGCACTCCTCTGGAAAGCGCACACCGGCGGCGGCGAGTCGTGTGCGGCCGTGGCCGAGTGTGAGGGAGGTGCCGGCTACGGTGCGTGACACCACTGATCATCTGCGCGGCGCATCGAATTGCGCACACGCCGGCGGCGAGCCGCGCGTGGCGGTGGCGGAGTATCATTGCGCATGCGCAGACCAGTGCCACGCGAAATTGGATCAGCGAGGCCAGTGTAGCTAACGCTACAAAAAAGCCGATAGTGGGATTAGACCACCCTTTCGAACGCCGGAGTTGGCTGACCATGCAAGCCGCCGGCCTTCTTAGCTGCGCTGAGACGACGAGGAGAATTTCCGAGAGTCGTCCGTATTCAGAAACGATTCTTGTATTTAAATTGACTTGCCACAGCCTACAATACAGCACAAACGTGTCTTGAACGTGGTGTCTTAAGTCGTTGCCAAGGCATGAAGCACAAACGCGTTCCAAATACGCTGCATTGAAGGCGGTGACAAATCAAGTTCAAGACAATAAAGCGGTTCTTATTACGAGAAAAAGATAGTGCACAATTTCTGTTCTCTTTACTTTGACAGTGTTTACCTTCTTACGAATACCGCCACGTAAATTCGACATGCTCGAGCTGCTGCGCCCCACCATCCCGAAGCCAAGTATTCCGTGGTGGAAATGGTGCCACAGACCCAGAGGAACACACTCGTTTGAATCTGGCGACAGGAATCCAGCACAATTAAAGAAACAAAAAAACAAAAATTGAGCATCGGTGATTGGTTCCAGCAGCGTTGCGACTGCAGTCGCGCGACTAAAAAATCGGTCAGGAAGCGACAAGCCAAAGCAGTCGCTTTGCGACCATTTGCGACTGTTCGCGACTGTTTGCGACCAGTCGCAAATGGTCACGCGGCCGCTGCTAGTCGCCGATATGCACCAGGCTTTAGCTGGCTGTGCCCCCGCTGCCGGCGTTTCAGGCACGTGGACGCAGAATGCGCCCGTTTGTACGCCTCAGTGACCAGGTCCACAAAGGATGAGTATGCAACGGAACACATTAGGGACGTGATGGAAGCAGAGGACGTGGCTGGAGGCTGCGGAGATTAGGTTTGGTTTGGTTTAGGAAAACTGTAGTACGCGCGAATCAGGTCGCAGCAAATTTGAACTGTGAATCTGCAACATCAGCAGGCGAACCTACACTGGCACCTGTGGACATACAACCAGGTTCTGCATCTGTATCGACCGAGGTGACTGACAACACAGCGACTGACTCAAGCTACAATGTCACCGGAGTGTCTTCTCCAGCGTTGAAACATGGCCATGTAGTCGATGGTGCCTCTTCGAACGTTGCTGTTGACATAAAACGAACGGAGACCCATCCAACGCCAGCTGCGTCGCTGGCACTTGCGGTGCCGTCCCAGCAATTGAAGCCCATTGGAAGAACCAGCGAACATGGGAGGCAGTAACAGCGCAATCAGCGTGGAAGAATCGCTGGCAAAACGCCGACGGGCACACGCGCCAACATTAGATCAAGGGCTGGTGGACAAGGAAGTTGTGAACGCGGACATAGCGTACAAGAAAGTTTTGAACAAATCACTTCCAATGTGCATATAAACCAGGCAGTCGGGTGATCCCGGAGGCGTCTGGGGTCGCGCTAGACGTGCAAGATAAGCACAATGCTCCAGGCCTAACTTCTTCACAAGGTTGAAATGTTGCCTGAAGAGTCATTTAGCTTTGCCACTCTGAACATTACAGGCTTAGCTTCAAAGAAGAAGCAAAGCCAAGTGTATCGATTGCTGTTGTAATAAAACGTGAATGTACTTGCATTGCAGGAGACGAAAGTTAAAGGAGAGGAGACGACTGAATTCATGGTGCTTAAGTACGTCACGATATTTTGTGACTGTGAGGCATGCTATAGGTACATCTGGGAGACGTGTTCTTTTTGTTAGAAAATTTTCAGAATTAGCCATAAAAATTGTCTTTCCGTGCTCATCAGGCTGGTTTGTATGGTGTGATATTGTTTACCTTAGCCCTGAACGGCGCTATATATGAGTTCACGCTCCAACAAGGCCGCGGAAAAGAGCGAGGAGTTTTTTTTTTGCCTACTTACGACCGCATATGTGCACTGGTAGGAAACTCTTATTGGTGGGGTATCGGTGGGTCTGAAAGAAAGTGATAGATCAAGCAGTCGCAACGCTAAAGAGAAAAGCAGTCAAGTCCTAGCACAGGTAATACGAATTAGTAGATGTAGCGGAGTGCCTATATCGCTCCCAGGATGTGAAGTATACCCACTTTCAGGGCACAAATAAAGCCCGATTGGACCGACTTTATCTAACTGCGGATGCCATAGCACAGTGTAGCAGTTATAAAGTTGTCTCTGTTTCCTTTTCTGATCACTTTCTTGTAAAATGCAATATTGAGTCAAAGAAACAGAAGAATGCCTTTTTTGGGAGCAGTGAAAAATGAACTCTAACCTCTTAAGTGTTGAGTTATTTAGCGCATCAGTTATAACGGAAATCACCAAAATCAACATTGAGCGTATGGACTAAATTAGAGAAGTGTGGGAGCAGTTCAAGCAGTGATTCAAAGTGAATGCAATAGAAAGATCTAACGTGTCGTCTTTTGAATCTAAAGAGGAGAAAAAACCTGAGATAGACACTTGAGAGGCTAACAGCTCTTGATTGCTAAAAACTTAAAGTATATGCTGGCAATTTGCGGAGTATCAAACAAAGGACAGAAATATATGAGGAGGAACGCTGTCGCGGAACTCCAGTGCGAGCCAGAACAACACCTATGACTTCGAATGATCGTCCGACGAAGCGAGTGCTTGGATTAGAGAAGAGTCGTGCCAGACGAAACTATGGAGATGTCACTGAAGTCAACGTTATCGAAGTTTCAGAAAATGAGAAAATAGGGCGGGCGTTTTGTAAACACTTCGAAGCACCCTCCGCCACTCCGCCCATTGATGCAGACGCATTTAAGGCAAGAGTTTCTTAGCAGAATGCAGAAGCTCTCAGATGACATCAAATCAGGCTTAGAGCTATGTTTATCACCAACGTTACTAGAAAGGTCAATGAATAAGATGAATCCTGGTATATCTTCTCGTCCGGACGGCCTACGTGCTTCGTTTTATAAGGAGTTTGAAAATTATTTATCATAATTACTCGCAGATGTCTTCAATAAGTGTTATAAACTTTATGGCTTACCTATAGGTTCTTTAGTGAAGCACATACAGTTTCGAAACCTAGGACTTAACAGTGTCACAAGTTAAAATTAGTTTCTTTGTATGGACCAATACCACATACTAATTGTGAATAGAAAATTTTTGTGTATGTATTAGCACGGCGACTTCAGGGGTTAATGAAAGAATCAGTAGGGCCCCACGAAACATTTGTTAATATGCGACGCTCCATTGTGACCTGTAAGCACAAGATGCGATGTGTGCTCGAGCGATGCGATGTTAATGAGGGACGGGTAGCCATTCTACAGATCGATCTCGAGAATGCTTTTGATTGTGTTTGCCACAACCTTCTGCTTGCCATTTTCGACCATGTCTACGTAGGTTCTGTAATCAGAGATAGGGTATCATGGCCTACCGGAACTGCACGACCCATCTGGTAATCAACAAGTCGCTAGAGAATACAATTCACATAAAGCGTTCTATCTGTCAGGGCTGCCCGCTGAGTCTCTTACTGTTCAGTTTATACATAAAATCGTTGTGCTTAGCAACAAATCAAAACAGCAGCATTCATGGCTTTAGGTTACCAAAACCGAAAGTTGGAATTCTGGCGCAAGCCGACGATTTGGCTGTTTGTTGTACCGATCAAGATTGTGTTACCACTACCATCACTGCAGTTAAAAGGTTCGGCAATGCAATTGGCAGTCTAGCAAACTGGCGAAAGTGTCTTGGCTTCTGGCATGGGTAGTGGTCGTCCAGACAAAACTATTTTGGCAATGTTAAGTAAGTCACCACACCTGTCATGTACCTTGGTATGCCGCTGAAATATTATAAACTTAACGCAAGCTACTGGCAAAAATATGCGAAAGAAATCGAGACGGAAGCGAATAGATGCAACGGTAATCATCTACCAGTAATTTTGAGGCCAACTGCGTGCAGTCTCTTTGTCTCGCAACTTTGGTTAGTGATGCAAGTATTGCATTGTTCAAACTCCATCGCACCTTCGCAGTGTTCGTGTGGGCCTCGAACTGGGAGAGATGCAGTCGAACCAACTTGTTTCAAAGAGTGAAATACGGAGGGGTTGGTTCACCACAACTTTTCATACGCCAAGTCGTAAATAGGTATATTATTTTTACGCTACACATAGGATCCTTTCTTACGTACAGCGTGCCAACTGAGACTGATGTAGGCTTTAACTGGATATGTGGTTAGTACGAATCACAAGACCAGTGCCTTCCGCAGATAATTTACGGACGTAAGTCTAAGTGTACGGTTTTTATCTATTAGATTTTCCAACGAATCTTTGTTTTCGGTGACCCGCAAAAAGTTGTACAAAGATGTGTGTGACTTTGTTCTACCTGAATCCCTGTACCGTGCCATGTACACTGGAGGTCAAAGTCAAAATGTGCTTAAGCGAGTGAAGAGAATGCGAGTGGCTCCTGCCACAAAGTCTTCGTTTTTTAAGCTTCACAAGGGCATACTATCTGTCAGAACATTTGAAGCAGACCGTAGCTTTTACTCACCTTGGGGGACATATTGCCTTATGTGTGAAAAATGGAAAACTTTAAACCATGTTTTCTTACATTGTTGGGAAGGAGTATATAATTGAGACGTACTTCAAAGGGCGACAAAGAAGGAATTACGTTAAAATTCTTAGGGTATTAAATTTCTTTCAATAGTTGACGCAGACAGAACGCCTTTTCGTTTGATTATGCTAAGTAGCCTTAACTGTTTATTGCGAGCACGTAAGGTGGGACTATATTGCGATCGGGATGCGCGGCCTGCACGAATGTATTTCCATAAATCTATGTCCAAGATTGCTGAACCTCAGAAAACTCAGGAGATTGAACGTGAGTGGTTGTCATGAGTAGAACACCGGCAGCACTTAGGGAATTTTAGTTTGTGTCTCTCTCGTGGGACTGTTATTTCTGTTATGCTTGTGGTTTGATATACGTACCTAAATAATAAAGTCATAAAGCAAAAAAAGTGTCGTGTAGTGGCTACTGTGTTTGGGGCTGCAATGTGCAGTGCGTCTTGAGGTCACACATTAGAGTCTCACTTGGACATTGTTCAACCTTTCCCATTTTTTTATTTTTTTCGTAGTGCTCGTATTTAGCTACCTTTACGATCCGCGTGCGAGAAAGTCCGTCAAAAACCACTATTGAGTACAATTTATGCCCAAGCTCTGCAATTGTTTTCTGTAAGGTGAACTGCTACTCTCTTCGGTGGAATCATACTACTCTGCTTCGGGCCGCATTTTGTTACTCTGTTGAGGGTGAGTGCTTTGACCAGTTCTAGAGAAATCCCTCTGCTCTGCCTCACCAAGAGGTGATGTCCTCTCGAAGAGAGTGAAATATGGGACCAAAAAGTACTCTTCCAAAAACAGTGCTGAGCATTCTTTTAGTTTTTAGAGTTTATAAGCTGTTGGCGCCAGTTCCAGAACAATAGCCAAAAAGTAATCAAGTAGCCAACGTCATTTTTTTACTACCGCGGCCTCTTCACAGTAGCCAATTTGGCGTAAAGTAGCCATGTATGGCAACCGTGGGCAAGCGCCACCTCTACGCGAATGTTCCTTGGCATGGAGCCTATTTAAATGCAAATAAGAACAATGCTCTTTTTGGCGCGGGTGACCTCTTGCGCAATGATACTGGCGTGATTATTGTATGGTTCCACTTCTGTGGACACCATAGGAACTTGACGACTACTTTAAGCCAGACTCGAGAGGCTCGCACCTAGCCGTGCTCCAACGCTTTCATGCGTATGCGTATGTTGAAAGAACCAAGCACCGCAGTGCTTGCATATTTGATCATAGCTACAGATCAGGGCCCAGGGGCCGGATTCACAAAACTCACTTACGAAACGTTTTTGCGCAAGAGACATTTTGTTGCGTAAGTCGATTCACGAAACGAAAACAACGTCGTTGTGGACGTAATGAAGAGAGCAATTTGTGCAAACCAGGTAAAACGAAATCCCCTTTTTGGGGTTCAGCGACCTCCAGGGGAGGAAAAAAAACAGCGAGAAAATAATAACAGCCAGTAGTGCACCAAACTTCGACGTCGAGATGAAGCTTGATCGAATCCGAAAGGCGTCTATTGTATCGGCCTTGCTGCCCCGAGATATATACCTGGGCCAGTCCCCACGATAGCTCACGCATTGCAAAATAAGCCGACGGTGGCCATTCGTAATACAATAGGAGTATGAGCTTTCTGCTTGTTTCACTGAATGTCACCTGCCACTGAAAAATTATCTGTTGCCCTCCGAGCAAACATAACCTTCTTGGAACAATGCCTTTTCAACCAATAACTTTCGAACGAAGGGCGTATTTATAAGATCTGCGTTTTATTTGCTGAAACCAAATGACCAACATAGTAAATGCTGGTACTTTGTCATTTGCTTAAGACAAAATCTGTTATGTTGTTATGACATTTACGTCACTCAGGTGATGAAATATAACCCAGCATGTAATGGGGTCCAACCAATTATCTGGCAATGTGTACGTTTTACGCAAACTAAATGGGCGCCGTAGTGAGAACAACAAACATCTCGTTTTACCGTTGCGCCTGTTTAAAGACGAGCTAGCTAAAAAAGGTAGATAGCACGTACAGTGGATATCGATTATATGCGAAGAACGAAAGGGGAAGGTATAATTGTCACAATAAAATTAGCATAACGTTACAGTTATGACATGACTTCCATGTCGTGAGTATCACGTTTGAGCCTTGCATTTGTGCTCGACGGTACAAATTCCAAGCGCAAACGATGGCACAAATGGTCAATTAAGCGTCAATGTGCTTAATCGGTACTGCAGCAGCTGAGACATTCGCAACAGTGGTGTGATTTCCTTGTTCCTTCATGCAGCGCCATATTTATCCTCAGCTACTACGAGGTTCACTACATGGCGATTCTCTATTCACCCTCTCCTATGTGAGCTGATATCATTTTCTATCCACCAACTCATTTCATCCCCCCACCTCACCCTCTGGCATCCAAGGCTGTGTTTGGCGCCCCTTTGTGTATACGGTGCCGCCAGCTTACCGTCAACCGTGTGTCAATGTCTTTGTGAGAAGATGCCATAAAAAATAAGCGAAAGAGAGAGAACAGAACTTCTTCGTTTGGCTGGGCTCATCTAGCCTGAGCCTTAAGGTGGGTGACCCCCTCAGACTAGGTCACTATTGCCAGCTACGCCTCCTGATCACTATTTAGCAAACGTGGCTTGCATCACTCACAAAGCCTAGAGATATCCTTTGACCCAAGGCAACTTTATAATAAACTCATAAGAAAACCTTTAATAAGAAAGAGTTTAAGAATAGAAAAAAAAGGTCACAGTGCATTTCAGAAACATGCATTATTTGGTTTTAAAGCATCCTTACGGAAGGAGGCTTTTTCACCGTAAGGAACGAGCATGGGACTGATGTTAGGAACTTTACAGGCTCACTGCTCATTTTTGAGCTAGGAAAAGTGCTACACGCTCTAGAGGTCATTGAAATATTTGCAGGAACACTTGTGCAAAATTTGGAAGGATGGTGTCTGGTACGGACACGCCGTCTGCCCCTTTAGTTTTTAAAATGTTTACCGTTGTCATAGAAACTGGCGGCTCGCCGAGACGGACAAGGCGGTTAACAAGGGACGCGTGAAGTTGCGAGTGGCATTTTCTCCGTCTGTCCCTGTTTGTTTGTGCGTGCGTGTCGGCGTCTGAATGTTTGTTTGCGTCCATATACTCCGTCACTGAGTGCTTACGTATTTGTTTGATTATTCATGCTTGTGGGTAATGTGTTGCAGTGGCGGCAGTAAAGCGAAAATTGAATTTTATTGAAGGAGCAGACCTACTTCTTGATCTGGAAGCATCGAGTTATACCAGAAAATTGTGATTGCACACGACATTACACACGTAAAAGATAGATTGTCAGAAGCTTAAAGAGCAGTTGAACAGCCAGAGATTGACGTGCGACCGTGCACCGAGCAACGACCCCATGCATTCAAATACAAAAAAATGACAGATCCCACGTACAGTAGTAATAGATGAAATGAGAAGCGCGATTGAGAAAGGTTGATATGTCACTTTAAAATAAGCACAATGTTACGAGATGGAGATAAATGACGTCTTGCATAACTTACGTGTCATGATTATCATGTCTCGTTTACCTTCGTCATCAATTCAAGTCACATGATACCAAATTTACTATATGTGGAGCTAGCAAAACGGCCGCGAGCGCATCATGAAGGGCCCAATATACTCCAATGTTGCGTTGACGTGCATGCACGCTGGGCACAGCGACGCTACGTTAAAAAACACGAGCACTCTATAGTTGACGCCAGGCGCGACCGGCGCGACCAGCGTTCGTCGGCGCGGCCCGATGAACACCGGTGCTAAATGCGACATGCAGAGTTTCGCGCCGATGCGTTAGCCAGACAACACTGAGTCTCCTTCTTTTCTTGACGGGGGACGCCGGACGAGCTGAAACGCGCATGCGTCAAAGCAACGCAGCGCGGCGCGCACCTGCGAGTATATGGCAGGACCGACGCCCGGCGTGGCAACGCCGGCGTGACGCCACCAAATGAAACGCCGGAAAGCACGTGCACCGCGTCACGTCGAAATGTATTCGCGCGTTGACTGTGGCATGCAGCCTTGTTCTCACATGACACAAATCTTATGATTATCAACTTTGCACCAGTAACATACCTTCGTCATCCATTGGCGTCACGTAAAACGAATACGGCATATGTGAAGCTAGCGAAACGGCCACGAGCACATCATGAGCGTAGCATGTAGTCATGTTGTTACATGACATGCATATCATGTTTACAATGTTTGAACCATTATCATACATTCGTCATTTATTCACGCCCCGTAAACCAAATTTGGTATATGTGACGCTAGCGGAACGGCCGTGAGCGGATCATGTACGCGGAATGTTGTCATGGTGTTACATGATATGCATGTCATGATTTTCATGTTAGGGTCTGTTGCTTGCGTTCGCCATGCGATCATGTGATGCCATAGCAGTTCTTAAACATGCCATGTGAACAAAATCACCGCAAAAGTAGCAGGATCGTGAATTGTTATTGGTGACATTCATAAGATACATGTCACGATTTTCATGTTATGACTTGTCAAATATGTTCTTCATACAGTCATGCTATGTCTTACCAAGTTTGGTACCTGTACCCTTATCGAAACGGCCAGGAGAGCTGAAGGTCGTAGGCGACTAGATAGATAGATAGATAGATAGATAGATTGATTGATTGATATGTGGGGTTTAACGTCCCAAAACCACCATATGGTTATGAGAGACGCCGTAGTGGAGGGCTCCGGAAATTTCGACCACCTGGGGTTCTTTAACGTGCACCCAAATCTGAGCACACGGGCCTACAACATTTCCGCCTCCATCGGAAATGCAGCCGCCGCAGCCGGGATTCGAACCCGCGACCTGCGGGTCAGCAGCCGAGTACCTTAGCCACTAGACCACCGCGGCGGGGCATAGATAGATAGATAGATAGATAGATAGATAGATAGATAGATAGATAGATAGATAGATAGATAGATAGATAGATAGATAGATAGATAGATAGATAGATAGATAGATAGATAGATAGATAGATAGATAGATAGATAGATAGATAGATAGATAGATAGATAGATAGATAGATAGATAGATAGATACGCTCAGTCGTCGAAGTTCGCTTTGAAATGCTTTGCGTTTAAAATTTATTCGATCATTAATTCTTGCAGTAGTAAGTAGAACTAACAGACAATGATGCCAAGAAAATATAGGGGATTTTACTGTTAGTAACCGCAATGCGAACTTCAATAAAGTCAAGGAGACGAAAAATAACGTGCCACTGGGAAGGACTTAACCGGTGATATTCGGATAACGTGTCCGATGTTCTGGTAACTCAGCTACACCATGGTCATACCCTCATGATATGGTCCTCCTTATGACGTATATGGAGGAGGAGGAGGAAGAGGAAAAGGATGAAGAAAAGGCAGGAAGGTCAACCAGAAGCGTGTCACGTTTGCTATCCTCTATATACAGAGGAAAGGAGATTTTGGGATAAAAAGATAGAGAGAGAAAGAAGGGAGCACGAAAGAAAGGTACACGTGAGCTTAAAGTAGACAGCGGCATTCGGTAGTGGAGGAAGAAGGATTTCAGGTGTATCACGTGTAGACCACCCAGTTCTGGGACTACTGAAGGCTTGCAAGCACCGGACATAGAAAATCTTGTACCTCATGTATGCACCCCCCGTATGTTGATTTCATCCTGCCGACAAACACGTGAAGTGAGCCGCACTGTGATCGTAGCATTGTGAGGATTGACTTCTCTTTCGGGAACTTGACAGTCGCGGATGATGGGTTCACAGTTGGCGATGTGCTTAGTCAATTTGCCTAATGCGGCGACTTTGGCACCGGAGGCCAAGCTGTGTCAGTTAAGTGTCCTTGCCTTTCGCGAATGTTCTGATTTGTGCCGGCCCCCACCGATCGTGTGTTCGTGGCTTCGGCAATGTTGGCCTAAAGAAATCCGCCACAACTATGCCTCTCATTGCTATCTCATTCGAACCAGCCGTGTAGTGTCCGGGTTGCAAAGTAGGTGAAGCTGATCGTCGAATACGACGTTACTACCAGTGGTGCTGACAGCACATATATTTCCCGTAAAATAGACGGGAGATGACCGCGTCTGTAGCTCTGTCCACAGAGCATCGGACGAATCATTTGAACATCGCAGGACCCGGTATTCTTTAGCTGCGAATTGCCTTTTCATCAACACTTTTGCTTCACATTCACATTACAGTTACTAACATACCCTATACTTTTCTTTACATCATTGTCTGTTAGTTTTAGTTATTATGGTGTCTTTTGAGGAAAAAGTAACAAGCGCTCAAATTTCCTCTTCTTTCTTTCATGCGGTAAAGCGCATTCATCGTCGTGCCATATCCACAATTTACCTTTTATGTTTATAATGCAGAGTATTGTGTGGCCGGGGTATTTCCATCAAATCGCTGTTCACAATTTCAAAAGTGCCTGCACTGAAGAAAAGTAAAGCCTGTCTAGCAGGAGATAATGAGGGACGGGAAACCGCCCTAGTTTGGCTCAATTTAGCGGTAGCTTCAAGACATCTTGATGAAGTTCTCGCTTCGTGAAGCGGAATGTACTCAACAACACACCATCTCTAAACTTTCAACATGGGCCTGAAATTCTTCACTGATTGCATTCGTTTCCTCTCATTTTAGCAGCGAGGTGAATGCGATGGAACGTTCAGGTTGTTTGTGCAACCCTGCTCTTTGTGGTGCAGGACACGCCGCCTGTGTTAAAAAAAACAGAGAAAGGCATTTGGTACAACAGTAAACTTGTTCAGGAACTCAGTACCCACCCGCATTTGTTCAATTTCTTGTGTCTTTAAAATTCTGGGTAGATGCGTCATATTTAGGTTTCGTTTACATCACAGTGTAGGAGGGCTGGTAAGAAATTATGGGACTTGTGGCTGCAAAAATACTTCATTGGTGAAGCAGTGAAGCCCCACATATGTTTGGTGGTGGTTGCATAGCTGCCGCAACTATGGAACAACGCTATATGAATTTTTTGTCAGTGTTGAAAGTGGTCAATCTAGTGTACATCACCCAATGAACGTATTATTTCCTGTTACCAAGAAATAAACTTCATTTTAATCACACTCATTCATCTATGTCTCGCTTAATGAAAGTCTTTATTATAATGCCACGAAAGAGAAAAACAGCCTCGAAGGGTGAAGGGCTACGGAACGAAACATCTCGTCACTGTGGCGCCTTCCAAAGGGTGCTGCCTTTGTAAAGATTGAACGCGATTGCGCCGTTCCCCGATCGTGGAGCTTCAACATTCACTTGCCCTTCTTTTTTGTTTCTCCTTTTGTATACCACTCCCACGCTATCGGCAGCCTCAAGCCATATTGAACGAAAACAAACTTGAAGCGTGGCTTCATTACTTCACGTCTACCGCTTTCATCTAAGTTCCCAACGTCACGATCTGTGGATCAGTGAAAACAGCGTTATTACATTACTTCTTCGTCAAAGAAGAAAAAATTATAAAGGCAAGCACAAACAAGCTGAAGTTCCGACAATGCTTACTGGTTTATATGTTGGCAAGATTTCTTCCCGCTATTGCGCAAACACATTTTTTTGTTTTCTTTTTTTAAAAGTTTTTAATGGTGCTAATACATAAGTTGCCAATATGAACAAAAGAGAAAAGTACCTTCAATTTTGTATTTAATAAATGTTTCTTCTTCCAATCAAAAAATTTTTTTTATCTATAAAACACGACACAAACCAAGAATTCCACACCGTGTCGGGGAATTTGAGTTTATTTCGAACATTCAGTTTCAGAGCTCATGCTCACAGGAACATTCCAAGCTAAAAAGCTTTTGAAAAACATTTCAGCATATTACATTGTACGAAATACCATTAGCGAAGCGGACTGGCCAAGGAGAAAGCACACTGACAACAGAGAAGTTTTATGATATGGGCACCAAATCCTTTATTTCATGATAACATACTAAAATTGTTTTTATCGTGCAAGGTTTTTGACTTTGAAAGTGAAGTTAGGTATTCGCTTTTATGATGCAACACAAGTTTTGGGCGTCGTTGTGTGCTTTGCGAATCATCCACTTTATATACATTTAAACAATCTACATTATAGCACCCTGACAAGTGCACTTCTAACAGTAACACATTTTTACGTCGGAGTCTACTCGAAGCAAGCTGAATTGTGATTTCTCATGCTTATTTATTAACTTGACCTGAGGTCTGTACAATATTATTTCATAACATCCAGCAATACTTAATAGAACTTGTTTCTCTATTGTGATCATTTTTTAGAATTCAGCGTTTCTGTAACCGTAAGTAGGTATAATTTGTCCAGGGATAATTAGGAAAATGACGCGAGAATGAGATAGAATGATAGCCGCTACCACATATTTTCAATGTCTTTATCCTAATTTTATATCTCCCAGTCTACTGCTGTGGCACACCAATGAATTTCTAAAGAATTTTGAAGTTTTATTATGCTTAGTTTTGGAGTTGACTGGTTAAAATTTTAAGTTTGAATAATGCGTGCAGTTTCAGAGAACACTTTCCACAGAAAACCGCAATATTAATGGATCCCCCGAAATATGTCTACCACTCCTTTGAACAGGTCGCCTACCTGTGGCGCTCGCACAAATATTTGCAGTGACGGGTGTTCACGTTACTCAAACGTCTCACCGCCATGAAACCTCTTCTCCAATACAGCTGCCTGTCACCACGCCTGAAAAGTTTAACGAACACGGCAGCACAGTCTTGGGCAACGTTCCTCATGCTTAGCGTTCCCAATGCCAAGCAACAATTAGTAAGAGCACAGGTGCTTGCTGGCGCACACCGGCACCGTTCTTGGTCGGCTTTCCCCTCTTTTGCTACGAGACGCCACAGTGGGTGCTATCCGTGTTCTCTCAGCGGCGTAGCGCAAGAAGGTGGATAGGGCTGGCAGAAAGGTATCCTAGGTTAATGCATGGAAGGCCACAGCCTAAATGCCTGCCTACCCTGTGGTATCGTGGATGAATAATGGGCTCTTATTAATGAGGTGGCCTCATCTCGTGTTAAGATGGCATTAATTTGTGAATGCGGCGAATGCGCGTAGCTGCCGGCCTCTTCCGTAAACACGCTCCGAGATGCACGGGATCGTCTGTACAAAAGTGCATCGGAGAAATAGGCCTTCATTTTTTTTTAGGTCATTGCCAGGCTCAGAAAATGCGAACTTTTGACCATGACACAGTGCGCGTAGCTAAAAGCCCTTCGTGAAAATCTGGAACTATATGATTGAAATACATGCCGTCCTCAGACATTAAGTGTATGAAGCTGTCATGTGTGTCCACGTTGTACTGGGTTCTGAAAGCGCTCTGTAAGACGATATAGACGAGAACATATAAAGCTCTAGATTACATATATGATTCTGTCACTGACAGAAAAGCTCTTCTCAGGCTTGGTGTTTCGGGGACCACTTGAGACATGTTGAAGAGATAAGTGGTCCTTGCAGTGTGTAAAAGAGAGGGGAGAGGTGCCAACACAACCCGTGAAATAGGTGTCTCTTATCTCTTTATTCTGGTGTTTCGCCAATTAGCGACATACCAAAATATTTTAAGTAAGCAAGTCCGAAATGCGTGCTGGCTTTAATGCCGGCTGTAAAGTACTGACAGGCAACGTGGCTTTCAATACGAAAAATCTGGCATCGTTTCGTGTAAGGTATTCTGTGCCAGAAGCAAGTGTAGCTGAGGGCGGAGAGCGCCAAGCACGTGCAATAGCTGTCACGTGTACGTTTCATCTCGCCTGAATGACGTGAGTTTAATGTTTTCTAATTACTTTATGTGATTTGTCTAAACTGAAGAAGTGGGGCATGATGTGCTACGTAGTTCTGAAGTAGAGGTTTTCTTTTTGTTGCAAGGTTTTCGATTCTGTAACATATCGCAAGTTCACACATACCTACACGTGTGCAAAAAAGTGAAAATTTGGGTAATTTGACTGCAGAATGAATCATAATTTGATATTTCAAGATACGAAGTTAAAACAAATTTCTTCAGTGGTTTCGTAATTCAGGCAATAAATGGTTAAATTGCTAAGCATGCCATAACTGAACTGCCCCTTCTATTGGATCTGAAAAAATAGTCACTTAATTGTGCGGTCTGCAGCCACATAGAGCTTGTCACTAGGTGTGCTTGTTCTACAAATATGCTAGCCTATAGTTAGTGTTCACTCGTGCTTGCGTCACAGAAAACTCTGAAAAAAGCTTCACAGCTGTATCGTGGTGAAACGAAACGTAAGTTAAGTTTGCCGTAATGCTATAACATTATACTGCAAATCATTAAACAAAAGATCATACGGCTTCGCTCTCACGAGACTCAGTAGTACGCAACCGAAAATGTTTTATTCGCGAACGGGCATCACACCCCTAAAAGTGGCATCATATTCTCCTGGCATCCACCGACCTCTATTTCATAACCACTTGACTAGACTTCCAGTGACGGCCTGACCTACTGACGCAGTAGCTAAATTTTTTTTCAGCTCTTGATTATGATATCAGCAGGTTTCATGGGAGCATACCAACTTCCAAGCATATATACCATAAGATGCTGGCTGGCAACCTCAGACAAGTACCCGCCAGTCGCTATACCCAGTGGAGCTCGGACAAACGACACCGCTTCCTTTTAGATCCCTATCTCTCTTTGTCCTCTTTACAACCACGAAAATTCTCACTCCTGCGCTGGTTAGCAAACGGGTAATTTTAACGAGGTTGACCTCCCTGCAGTTTACTTTTCATTTATATCTCCCTCGCCTCAATAAAACAGATCATTCGTTCACAGTCGATCTCTAGGATCTAAGGGAGCATTGGTCAAATGAATTAGAAGCAGTGTGGGCATGCGCATAACCTTGCGCACACTCAGGCTTCGGACCCTATGCGGCTGTCGCCTGTATAAGCTCAACATATCGTTTAGTGGTAACTACGCTTTCTTTTATACTGTCAATCCTTCCTCCGGTCTTTGGCCGCAAACCGGACTCGCGCTTAGTTGACCTCCTTGCGTTTCTTTCATTTTCTTTGATTCGCCTCCTACTGTTCCGGCTCTATTTGTATTTAGTGACTGTGATAGCAACAATGATCTTGTAATGGGTGTAATGTCTTGCTTCTATGCTTAGAGACACGTATTCAATTAGCGTTGACGGTGGCCGCATTTTGACGGGGATAAAAATCGCGAAAGGCTATCGCACATTCCTGATACTGGCATCGTAAACGCACTGACACCCAAGGACCCCCATTTCATAACCACTTTCAGTGGTTATGAAATGGGGGTCCGTGGATTTCTGAAGGTATATGATGCCGTCACTAGGCCTCCAGTGACGGCCTGGTCCACTGACGCTGTAGCGAAAAGTTTGTTTTAGCTGTCCATTACACTATGCGCAGGTTGTATGGAAGCATACCAGAACTTCCGAGCACATGAACCCTAAGACGTGGACTGCCAAACTCAGACAGGTTCCCATTGTGCTTTTATTTGGGCTCAAATTAAATAACGCAGCGGTGTCTCATTATGATATCATGGTTTCTAGAGCATCCAGAAGCAATCTACAGCAGGGCAACTGCCACCACAGTGCTCCATAAAGAAAGCCACAGAATACCAATAAAGAAGGGTGTAAGACAGGGGAATACGATCTCCCCAATGCCATTTATTGTGTGCTTACAGGAGGTTTTTAGAAGCCTAAAATAAGACGAGTTAGGCATATGAGTCACAGGAGAGTACCTTTGTAAAATTCGTTTCGCAGGTGGTATTATTATTCCAAGTGGCTAAGGGGCCAAATCGCTGTTCATGATTACTGAATTAGACAAGGCGAGCATAAAGGTATACTTCAAAGTTAATCTGCAGAAAAAAAAGTAATGTGCAACAGCCTCAGTAATGAACAGCGCTTCGAGATGGGTAGCAGTTCCCTAGAAGCTGTAAGAGAGTACGTCTACTTAGGGCAGGTAGTAACCAAGGAGCTGAACCACAACATTTCGGTAACAAAAAGAATAAAACTGGGGTGGAGCACATTCGGCAAGCATTCACAAATCATGAATAGTTGAATACCACCATCCCTCAAGATTAAGGTATATAACAGCCGCATATTACCGGTACTTACCAGCAAAGCAGCTTACGAACAGAGCAGAAACCTGGAGGTTTACATAGTGGGGTCAGCTTACGTTGAAGATGACGCAGCCAGCAACGGAAAGGAAAATTATAGGTGTAACCCCGAAAGACAAGAAAAGTGCAAAGTAGATCAGGGAAGAAACCGTGGTTAGAGATATCATCGTCGAAATCGAAAAGAAATTTTCTTGGGCAGGGAACATAACCCGAAGACAAGATAGCCGCTGGTCATTAAGGATCACAGACTGGATTCACAGAGTAGGCAAGCGGCTGAAGGGAAGATAGTAAGTTAGGCGGGCGTATGAAAGTAGGAAGTTTGCAAGTATAAAGTGGCAGCAGCGAGCACAGGGCAGAGTTGACTGGTGGAACATGGGAGAGGCATCCTGCAGTGGGCGTAGGCAGCTTGATGATGATATGAGCCATGGGTGCCCGAATGAATCCTTCTCAGACCACGTATACAATTTGTTGCAGAGCTTGCTGGCATGATATGAATTTATATCGCTGCAGAATGTTGAAAACATATTGTCACGGGGCAACCCTGCATGCCCACAACCCTCGGGCCCACACTTTACACGCCCATCTCCCGTGCTCTGACCGCCCATGCCCGGTTCTCATCACTCCAGAGCACACAAAAGTCGCTCTACGACAGCCTTATTAGGAATGTCGATTTTCCTCCTGGCTCTATTGTGCTACTGTGGCTCCCATTTCGTCTTGTCGGCTTCTGCAAGAACATATTATCAAAGTAAGTTGGGCCTTTGCTGAGTTCTGCGCCAGGTGACACCCATCATCTATGCAATTTTCCATACTATGAACTCGACTGTTACAACCAGAAATGACATTGTGTATGTTTATTGCGTGAAGTCCTGTCACAGTGACACGTCTGTCAAACAACAGCAGGCACCAGGATGGCGCTTTGTCGCCCGGGGTAATGTCTCGGTTATAGAAAGATACCTCACGCACGGGCGCCAGAACGACACAGAAGGAATAAAGATTACGATCTAGTTGTGGGGCTCTCTCTGGGCTGCCCTGATGTTCTGCATCCTTGTGCACTGTGTGCAGCGTTAACACAACCAGCGTTATCTTGTTAAATACTCTCCACTACAATATTACCAGCTACTGCTAAAAAACAAAACACCTTACTAAGGACACAAGAATGACTCCGAAAAAAAAATCACTTTCTCATTGACATAGCAAAAAGACGTAGGAGTGAAACTCACATGCCTATTGCTTTAGGTCGCATGTTTTTTACATGAAAGAACCAAGGTGATAATGTCAAGACGCAGAACGTATCGGCGAACCCGTTCTACTTTTGACCGCCTGAAGTTTTGAAGCATTGCTTAGCAAATTTCAGCGACATTGAGCGTATCTATCTATCTATCTATCTATCTATCTATCTATCTATCTATCTATCTATCTATCTATCTATCTATCTATCTATCTATCTATCTATCTGTCTGTCTGTCTGTCTGTCTGTCTGTCTGTCTGTCTCCTAAAATTGGGTACTCTCGTGATCACTCCTTAGTTTGGGGTGAATCAAAGTTAGCGTGAGAGCGCAAAGGGTTAGACGATTATGACTGTTCATGACATATGGTTCATGTGAAAATCTTCTCGCATACGACGTTAAACTAGTATTTAGCACAACTAGTATTTAGCACAACTACTCTAACATGAGTGACTAAACATGCGGGCTAAGAAAGACATTTTGCATCGGGAAACGTAAAAGCGTGTTCTCAAGCCAGGAATAACTAACCTTGTATAATCCTGCAGTTTTATTCACTGATAAGTTTTCAGATCACCGATTGTATGTCCCGAATTTGTAATGTTGCATTCTTGGTGTATTGTTGGGTTTCGGTTTCTTGCTTTTTCCTTGCGAGGAGTTTTCATCTCTATACATAATCAGCATTGCTTCCCACGAAAATGTCAGTTTCTTCTTGTGTGCCTAGCTTAGCAGTCTTTCATGCCTTCGGCAACACCTACTTTTATGAGTACCCTCTCGATTGGACGCAATTTATAAGTATCCCATTAAGTGCGGAGTAATTTGGTGAAGCAGGCTGTCGTATGTTGTCATCGTCGCTTGGTGTAACATAGGCAAAACCATACATAGCGTCACTATGTGTAGCATGTGGAGCGAAACACACGCTCACGACCAAGAGAAGTTCTTTTTCTCTTGTGCTTCGAGTCCCTTGATAGTGTGTTCAATGCAAGTATTTCTATTGTCC
The DNA here is from genome assembly GCA_013436015.1 of Rhipicephalus annulatus. Classification (NCBI taxonomy): domain Eukaryota; kingdom Metazoa; phylum Arthropoda; class Arachnida; order Ixodida; family Ixodidae; genus Rhipicephalus; species Rhipicephalus annulatus. Next base: position 249,506 of record WOVY01009470.1, on the reverse strand, counting down.
TTCGAACGCATTGATGGTTGTATTAACGTAGCCAATACTACATACTCGCGTGCACATACAGTGTTCACAAGTGAGAAACAGGCTTGTTTAAAATGAATGTTGTAGCTAATAAAAATTAACCAAACTACAAGTGAGATCATCCTTAATGCGTACCACTTTCCCAGGCTCAACAAACACGTAATTAGCCTGCGCACACATTGACAGAATACGTATGTAGAAACGGCACGTTTAAGTATTCATTCTTCCCATTCGCAATCGCTGAATGGAGCGAACTTGATGCTGCTATCAGCGACACAGACTGATCATCTGAATTTACAGAAAATGGTGTGTGCGTGTAACTTAAAAGACCCCGGACGCCAAATTTGATAACTCGAGACGGTTATGTTGCTTCAGAGTCCTTCTTCGACTTCTGACCGATGATTAGTGACGAGCGTTGTCTATAAGGCACTGTATCTTCGTTTTATTTATTTATTTATATATATATTTGATATTGTGAACCCCGTTCTTGGAGTCAATACAGAGAAGGTGTTACATGTTATCGGGCGCCGAAAATTCAAACAAAAAGGAGAGAAAAAAAGATTTCGTAGCATACGGGAATAGCATGAATGACCAGCATCAAAAAATAGGAAACAAACTACAGTGGTTATGCATGTAAAAATTGACTAAAAATGTTTCTGTTGGGAATTTGATAGCATCACCACAGAGAAATTGGTCCAATGCATCTTCGAAATCGGGTGATGTTGCAAGTTGTACAAAAACACCTAATCAACTATTCCGCATTACTATTGCATAACGGGAAAAATGAGTGTCGGAAAGCATTTGTGCGTTTGAACTAAGGTCCAACAGGCCTAGTGTTATTAAGACAACCAAATCGCCTTTCAGAAGTAAGGCTGCGTGCTCATCCGAGTATTCGGGTCTAATCGATATTTTCAGAAGTATTAAAGGGTCACTTACCGGGCCCCTTACCGAATTTTAGTTAGACCATGGAAGTTGTTGGGCGTCCGAACAGGAACATTTTACCACAAAAATTTTTAATCGGTTCTTTGCGAGCTGAGAAAACTGTTTTTTTTTTTAAGCGGCGCGAAACGAGGACGAGAGGAGGCGAGCTCGAAACAGTTGCCGCTCGTCGCGTTGCCTTCCAAAGCCAAAACTTTTTCCTACCCTCTCCAGCGTATAAGACCAAGGAGTCACGAGCGCACGACGTGCCCGAAAAAGCCCAGCCGTCATGCACGAGAGCAGCATTTTTTTTTTATTGCGAAGCATTTCTTAGCGAACTCTAGCGACTTTAAGCGTATCTATCTATCTATCTATCTATCTATCTATATCTATCTATCTATCTGTCTGTCTGTCTGTCTGTCTGTCTGTCTGTCTGTCTGTCTGTCTATCTATCTATCTAATCTATCTATCTATCTATCTATCTATCTATCTATCTATCTATCTATCTGTCCGCCTACGACTTTTAGCCCTCCTGGCCGTTTGGATAATGGTTGCGATTCCAAACTTTGTATGGCATAACACGACTGTATGAAGAACATATTTGACTAATAACACGAAAATCAAGACATGTATGTCATGAATGTCATAATATACTGTTCCTGGTCCTGTAGCTTTGGCGGTGGTTTTGTTCCCATGGCATGCTGCAAAACTGGCATGGTATGATACGATTGCATGGCGAACACAAGCGACTGACCCTTACGCGAAAAATCATGACATGCGTGTCAGGTAACATGACTACATGCCTCGCTCATGATGCGCTGGTGGCTGTTTCATTAACATTAAATGTACCAAATTCGTTATTACGTGCCGCGAACGAACGTTATAGGTAAATAATACATACAAACGGGATAATCTCGACTTGCGTGTCATGTAACAACATTACTACATGCCACACTAATGATGCGCTCACGGCGGTTTTGTTTGCTTTACACATGCCAAATTTGGTGTTACGTGACGTCGATGGATGACCAAAGTATATGACTGGTGCAAACATTATAATCCTGACACGCGTTTCATATAAGAACATGACATCATACCAAGCTCATAGCGTGCTCATGGTCGCTTCACTAGTTATACATATATTAAATTTGGCATCACGAGACGTGCATAGATGACGAAGATCCAAACATGATGATCATGACACAGAAGTCATAAACGGCATCGTTTATCTTCTCCTCGTAACTTTGTTCTGATTTTAAAGTGACATATTGATCTTTCTCATTCGTCCACCGCAAATCATTGATTCCCACTGTACGCGGGATCTGCCGTTTTTTTCTTTATTTTTTCTTTATTGCATTTTCATATATATAGATACGCATACATATACGGTGCAAGGCATCGATGGCGACATTGACGCAGACGCTGGCAGCGAAATCCAGCCGAAAGTGCCCATATAATTGCTGTCGCAATAAAGAACTCAACAGGAACAAAGAGGGCTGCCCAGCCCCACATTTACTCCAAGCTTGGCACTACGCGAGTGAAGCAGCTTTAATTTTTGTTTGCATCATGGCAGGCGAACGTACAGATGCACAAGTAATGTGGTGCAGAAATATGTAATCGACACTTTGTAGTTACCTATGATTCCTTTTGTGTGAAAGAGCTAGAGCTGAAGCGGTTGTGGAGCATAGCGTGCACATACCGCGGCTTCTTAGGGCGAAGCGCAAAATCTCACGTTCGCGATAAACGGAGGCTTCACTCGTTATTTTACATTGTTGGCGGGTGAACACACTTCTTTCGCATTCACGAATCGGTGTTTTTCTTTATGTCTTCTCTTCAGTGCCTACTGCACAAAAAAACATATGAACAACTACCACAGGTGCAATAAATTGTTACGAGGCAATAACACGTCTGGCAACAAAATGAACATGGAGCCATGACTGTTCGAAAGCGAGGAGCTCGCGCTGTCCAACAAGATAGTTGTTTATATATTAGATGTCAGCTTTTATATATAGAAGGATTCATCGGACCATGATTCCATAGAATACCTTAAGGATTATGCAACCGGTGCTTGACTCCCAATCATCAGCTAGCCTCTGAAGTGGATAAGCGCACATATATATATATATATATATATATATATATATATTCACCCAACCATGCGGCGTGACTTTATTCACACCCCTTGATTCCTTTCATGTTAGCAGCTCTGTGTGAGAAAAAATACTAGAGGTGAAAGAGGGGAGGGAAGGAGGCAAGAACAACTTTCAAGAGGCTTCCAACCCTATTTATGTTGGTTGCTGAGTTCACATCAGTGCATGCCTTGCCTGGGCCATATTTGCTTGTTCTAAACTCCTGGGTCGCAGCCCTTTGATGCCCCCCACAGTGATCGATCGAAGCAATCGCCTGGCTCTCTCATGCTTCATCGTGAAAAAATATTTTCTATGCCAGAACCGCTCTTTCCACGCGCGGCTGGTTCCGCCCGATCAATCTACTTCCTTCCATGCTCGATTGTCTCGCATGAACGTTACTAACAAGCCTCCGAGTGAAGCCTTACCACTATTTTACTTCACAAACCAATAACAACAAAAATTACCACACTGTTTGCGAAATTGGCAATGTCACCTCAGTGTATTGATGGCGCATACGCGCATAAAATATCGATTCTCCCGGCGCAAACGGCTTATTTCGATTGGAAGATGCGGTGATCGGTCATCGTTTGCTTGCAAGTGAGATAGATTCTGTATGAGAGTGAATTCTCGTGTTTTTCGTCTCTGAGCAGAAAGTGTCCCAAAGGACCTGTTTTTCTTACTTCGAAGCGCTCATCTAGAACACGCCGTCAGACGGAGTGAATTCGCGTATTCCTATGCGAGCAGTGCCCAAACGACAGAGTAGATCGTTTGCGGGACAGGGGGCGTCGTGACGATGATTTGGTTCAGCTCCCAGGGGCGCAAATCTAAAGCTTATGTGCGAGGCAAAATCCGTGGTTGAGGACAGACAAAATTGCAGAAGTCTGTGATACGCGGCGGTGATGATGGAGCAGATAGTTCCTTATGATGATGTTATGATGGGTAACGCCATGATTCTACAATAAATCATGTCTCAACACCAGAAGTTGTCAACAGTAGTTCTATATTACTGTCTCCATTAGCCATTTTTCAATAAAAATGGTTGCCTTTGTCGTTCATCAGCATAACTTCACGCTTTATAGGCTGAAACTGAAGCTGAGGCATTGTTGTTGAATTTTTTGTGTTATGGCAACGAAATACATGGGAGCACCTTGGGCAGTTTTTTTTGCTGTCATTGTGATGTTCGTATTTAGAAGAGAAGTATTACATCCGTCTGAGCCTCATGTGTTCCACGTGGGGTAAACATGTGTAAGTTTTACCGACGAACGCAGCTGAAGCAGAGAGGAAACAAGCCAGCCATCTACATGGAACGAAGGGCACATCCCATAAAGTTGCACCACGTTCGAGGCTTGCCATCGATGGCTACTCAAGCAAAGGCGAAACATCCCGTCCGTCAGTTGTAGGGTGAAAGAGAATGAGAGGTGGTTGGGGAGAGGAAGGGCTTAGTTGCTCGGGTAGCAACAAAGGTTTGCAGCAACTGCAAACTCTCAGCATAAAGGTGCGGTCGCAAGCACCGGCGGCGCGCTATCCCTACAATTATCAGTAGTCAGCTCGTACATACTTGTACGTTGCTGTGCTCTCCCCGCTTAGTATAGGCGTGAGACGACAGGAAAAGGTGACAATCGTTTCGTTTTCCGGAGCGACCGTATCCTCTTACAACAGCATTTTGTAGAGTTAGGCAAGATAGGGTTCATAAGAGTTGCGACAAACCTTACTTCATAGAACACTCTCATTTGTTTCTATCACATCCATTGCTTCAACTTTGCGGCACATTTTTTAATTGTCTTTTTAAGGGCATCGTTAAAGCTTCTCTTCGCAATAACGGTGATGTGCACCTTGCATGTGAGTAGTAGTTGGTTTGTTTCAAAATGTTTGGAGTCTTTATTTCTTATGCTTCCCTCAATGAACCTGGTCCTATTGTAATACATTGCGTCAATACTTCAATGCATGATAAACGAGCTCATTTCGTCCTTACATAAAACCTTGTAAAGCCAACAGACAATCAAGCGAAGGAGAGCATGGCTGAAAATTTGAGTAGTTTTCAGACGTAGTAGAGTAAATATGAGATAGATAGAAATGCATGAAAGTAGACTAAAGAAAAAGCTTGCCGTCGAAGTGGACTAAACCGTCAAGCATGGATTGATGGTTGTAGTAGGTGTACTAACGTTAAAGCTGTTCAAAGAAACTTGCGGGTCGAGTTACGACCACCTTAATCAATTTTCGCTAGGAACAGAAATACCACACTGAAAGCAGTACGCTGAAGCTTTTCAAAGTAATAAACGGAAACTGAAACTGAGAGAGTTGAATATCCCGCTTGAGCTTTTTTTTTTGGCCTAGCTCTCTGCCAGGTTACTACCCGACACGGCAGTCGAGTGATCGTGGTGCTAGAATGCTTATCAGGAGGTCATGGGATCGAATCCCGGCCGTGACGGCCGCATTTTCGATGGAAGCGAAATTGTTCGAGGCCCGTGTATTTAGATATAGGTGCACATTGAAAACCCCAGGTGTCCGAAATTCCCAGAACCGTGCACTACGCCGTAACTCATAGTTGTCATAGTCATCATCATTATCAACACCATCATCATCATCATCATCATCATCAGCCTGACTACGTCCACTGAAGGACATGGGCCTCTCCCATGTTCCGCCAGCTAACCTGGTCCTGTGTTTGCTGCTGCCAATTTATACCCGCAAGTTTCTTAATCTCATCTGCCCACCTAACCTTCTGTCTCCCCCTAAACCACTTGCCTTCTCTGGGAATCCAGTTAGTTACCCTTAATGACCAGCGATTATCCTGTCTACGCACTACATGCCCAGCCCAGGTCCAGTTTTTCTTCTTGATTTCAGCTATGATATCCTTAACCCCCGTTTGTTCCCTAATCCACTCTGCTCTCTTCTTGTCTCTTAAGGTTACACCTACCATTTTTCTTTCCATTGCTCGCTGCGTCGTCCTCAATTTAAGCTGAACCCTCTTTGTAAGTCTCCAGGTTTCTTCTCCGTAGCTAAGTACCGGCAAGATACAGCTGTTATATACCTTCCTCTTGAGGGATAGTGGCAATCTACCTGTCATAATTTGAGAGTGCTTGCCAAATGTTCTCCACCCAATTCTTATTCTTCTAGTTACTTCAGGCTCCTGGTTAGGCTCCGTGGTTATTACCTGCCCTAAGTAGACATAGTCTTTTACAACTTGAAGTGCACTATTACCTATCTCGAAGCGCTGCTCTTTTCCGAGGTTGTTGTACATTACTTTCGTTTTCCTGAGATTATTTTAAACACACCTTTCTGCTCTTCTTCTCTAACTCCGTAATCATGAGTTGCGATTCGTCCCCTGAGTTACTCAGCAATGCAATGTCATCGACGAAGCACCGGTTACTAAGGTACTCTCCATTAACTGTTATCCCTAACTGTTCCCAATCTAGGCGTCTGAAAACCTCCTGAAAGCTCGCGGTAAATATCATTGAAGAAATTGTGTCCCCCTGCCTTGCACCCTTTTTGATTGGTATTCTGTTGCTTTCTTTATGAAGCACTATGGTAGCAGTTGATCCCCTGTAGATTTCTTCCAGGATGTTTATATATTCTTCATCGACACCCTGATTCCACAGTGTCTGCATGACGGCTGATATTTCTACTAAATCTAACGCCTTCTCCCAATCTGTGAAAGCTATGTATAAAGGTTGACAATATTCTGAGCATTTCTCTATTACCTGTTCGATAGTATGGATGTGGTCGATTGTTGAGTAGCCTGTTAGAAATCCTGCTTGTTTCTTTGGTTGATTGAATTCTAATGTTTTCTTTACTCTGTTAGCAATTACCTTTGTAAATAGCTTTGTAAATAAATTAGCTTTTTATTGTAAACTACCTTTGTAAATAGTTGTCATAGTATTGGGCCATAAAAACTAAAGAATTTTCATTACGTCCGCTGCCTCAATAACATGTGAAGTCAACACTGTTTAGCAACCAAACATGGCCTTCCATTCCCCACCCTTATTTGCTCACTAATAATCAAGGATAAAGTCATGAGAATGCGTGGTTTACAGACTGGACAATGAAGGCGAGAGTAGATAACCTGTCAAGCTCTGTATTTGAAACTATAGTTTTAGAACACCTACGTACGCCTATAGTAGTTCCAGACATAATTTACACTTTTTTATGAAAGGATGAGTGAAGGCTGCTGATCATTTCTTACTCCAGGAGATGTCACAGATTTTAATAGAAGCCTGTAGACCTGTCTAGTCGAGTTGATAATAATTAAAATTCTAGCTGTCATTCGTGGTATAGGTTACAATCAGCTTTAAATGTATATGACCGTTGATACAAATCTTACTTTCGTGCTTTTCGAGGCTTGCTGCGCCAGCGCTTGTTCTGTTTTCTATCTTGCCTCGCCATTTTTCAGGCTTTAAAATCTTATTGTTGTCGGATTAGGTGTTCGCATTTACCTGGCCACCCCGAGATAATTGCGTCATTCCACTTTCTGTTGAGGCGGCTGATGTAATTTTGGCAGCAAAAACTGCTCCCGACAGAAAACGGTGACATAGAGGCACCATATTGATTAGGATTTGGCAGATTTGGGATAACACTGAGGCCGGATAGAGCGCACATTAGCCTCTCAGCGACAGCGACAACAAGCTAGCTCCTTTGAAAACGGTATTGTTGCCGCAGCAGCGCCGTTACAGCACTTATTTTGAAACCTTAGCCATACAGAATTGAAGAGGAATTCTAGGGTGCGTAATGCTGGCTGCATTCACCTACGACCGTGAAAAATATCAGCTATAAAGAGCAATATAATTAAATTCACGCATTTGAATATTCATATTTAAAGCCCCTATATTTTATCTTAGGGCTCGGAAAATTATCGCATATATAAGAAATTCTATATACGTACCATCATTTGGGTACTACGCATCACTTCTGCTACGATACAGTAATGATGCTTTCAGATCGTGAAAACCAGAAACTGAACTCTCTAGATCCACATATGGTGCATGACTGCCAAAAAACAACTTATACTTTTATGAAATGCTGTTCAAATAGCTCGCGGCGTTCTGCATTTGTTCACTGGTCGCTACTACATTGAAGGGGAATCGACATCATTTTTCAGAAGTGAGCTTACCCTTCCATAAACATCTGCCCTATGCAGACACTGCTCTGAGCGAGATTGAAGTTCAGCAGTTGGCAAGAATATACAATGTTTTGATATGCACAAGCAATGAGCAATTTTTCTTCGAAGCACACACAAAGGTTCTTACTAGCTTCAAGTTAGGCCGGAGTACTAATTCCGATTCTGGTAACTTCACGCAGCAGTGTGGCTAATGATGACCTCAGGTGCGAAAACTTTCAAAATGGCCAATTTTGTGTCACTCACGAACCAACAGTGTGGAATGGTAGCGGAAATGCCACAATATATTGCGCTGGCACGTGACGAGATGCTCATACCGCACTGCTACGTCAGAGAGCAGTAGGAACCGAAATTGCCTTTTCCAAACATTTTGCCATTAATTTAGTATAGTGCACTATTCGACACTCTTCAGTGCTTGACTCTATATTTTACGCAGGAAAACGAGAATAGAAACATTTCTTGTCGGTGCCCCTTTAAATCATTGGTCAAGGTATTTAGGATCATAAACGTCGTATTACTCATGAATCCTTTCTATGTGAAGATAAGACAGATGTATATTGAACGCAATTTAGTTCTTGTTTCATAGGGAAATGGTATTCATGACACATGGAGGAAAAATTGTAAACGCAAGAAGCGTCTAATGTTGTTTTTCACGCATGAAAACTACATCATTTGCATCTGAGAATAAGAATAGCTGATAGAGTAGCTGAAGACATAGTTTGACGTGGTAGTGACAATAATATTCTTAATCGAAAGCGATTCGCATTCGAAAATTTTTGAACGGTATAGTACATTTGCTCGATGTCTATTGCAGTAGTTAGAGTATCACGTGAGCTCTGAAGACGAGGACCAGCAAAAGTAAACGAAATTCTGTAAGGAGACCAGCCGATACATTTAGAAGGTCAGCTGTCAGTCCCCGTTTGCGACGCGCTATTCCTTATCTGACTAGCGAACGAGCCCATGTCCAAAGTTGTCGCTCCATTTTGGCAGCCTAACCTCACAAAATATAGCTCCGCTGTACTCGCCGATTAAAACACATACCCCAACTGACAGCATACAGAACTGATTTGTGGAATTGTCATGTGCAGCTGGTTTCAAAGAGCATCCCAAGTACTTCTTGGTTGTGAATTTTTCAGACGCCAGTGGGTATAGACTCTCTTGGTGCTGTCACATGTGAGGCTCGAAATAGGTACCTGTCAACCATGTTAGTTTGAAAGCACGAGCGCGAAAAATTTTGTCGACCTGTTTGGATCAGTAACGCTCGTGGATTGCTGCATGTGTGATGACGTTTATTCGAGCAGAGAAGTCGCAACGAGGTCGCGACGTAAAATGGGCGTACGGCAAGTCTGGCAAAGGCGGCACAAACTCTCGTGCAATCAGAGCGCGGGGCTTTTCGTTATCTTCCGAAGGCTCATACGCGCTCATCATTTTTCTTTACCAGAACCACGGGTGACGACCAAGTGCTTTCAGGAGGCTGTATGACTCCACGTTTAAGCATGTCATCTACTTGCTCCGTAATGACGCGGCGCTCTTCGGTAGAAACCCGGTAAGGACGCTGTCGCAGAGGCGAAAGTGAGCCGGTGTCAATAGTATGAGTGACAGTCGTGGTGCGGCCCAACGCAGGTTTCTGAAAGTTGAAAGAAGAGCGAAACTTGTTAAGGAGAGCAACAAGTTGTCTGCGATGCGAGGGGGGAAGGTCTGCGTCAATAGCATTGTCGAAGGCTGGTGAGCTTGATGACTCAGACGCATGAGTGATTGCGGCAATGTGATAAGGGGTTTCGTCGGGAATAATATTATCATCGATAAGGTCGACAGGTTGTACATATCCTAAGGTTTCACCACGGAGTAAGCCAATTGAATAGTTGCAGTGGTTGGTAACCAACATTACGGTTAAATCAGACGCAATTGTGAGAATGGCAAGTGGAAGCACGATGCCCTTGCGTTCAGTAAAAACAGGAGATGGCGTAAACACCACCGTGGCTTCAGGTTGCGCCACACATGAAAGGCTAATAGGGACTGAAGCTTCCGGAGGCAAGGCGATGTCGTCGTCAACGATGAGTTTGCAGAGCAGAGGTGAATGGTCGGGCGATGGAAATTCACAAATTGGCACTAGGGACACTTCCGCACGGCAACAATCGATGATAGCTTCATGACGTGATAAGAAATCCGATCCCAGGATGAGGTCATGAGAGCAAGATGGTAGTACAAAAAATTGGACGATGTACAAAACGTCTTGGATGACGACGCGTGCCGTACACACAGCCGAGGGACGAATGCGGTGCGCGCTAGCCGTGGACAGCACAATGCCACAGAGAGATGTGGTCACTTTCTTCAGTTTGCGACCAACTTTTGCGTTCATCACAGAAACGGCGGCCCCAGTATCAATTAACGCTTGTGTGGCGACTCCCTCAACATTGACATCAACAATATTTTGCGGCGAAAATGGAGGTCTTGATAATTGCGCAGAAGTTGCAGTTCTTGCCTCTGGAACTGCACTGACTAGTTTACCTTCTCAATAGGTCGTCTACGACGCATAAGAGATGGCGATCGGCGTCGAGGAGATGGGAAACAAGAAGTTAATGGGCGACGATCCGAGTCAGAGTGCCTCTGTTCATATGCAGACGTGGTGGCCTGCTGCGACGCATAGGTAGGACTTCCAAAGGAGGCGTACGCAGGTGTGGGATGGCGGCGGCAGTAGCGTGCAATGTGGCCAGTGATGCCACACGCGAAGCAGATAGGACGGTTGTCATGGGTGCGCCACTCATTACATGGAAGGAAAAAGCTAGGTGAGGGCCTGTAATCCAGAGGCACTGCCGGCGGAGGTGGAGCCGATGAGGATACTGGATGCGGTGGGGGCCACGCAACCACAGCTGCGTAGCTGAGAGGTGAAGATGGCGCAGGTGGTGCGTAGCTGACAGCTGAGAGATTAGATGCTGCTGAAGTGCATGCATAAGGGGCATGAACTGTAGGGAGGACATCGCAAATTTCAGTGGGTATGGCCTGCTGCAGCGTCGCAGGCAGACTTGCGGTGGGCGCGTCGCTATGCGGCAGCAGGTAGAACTGTCGGGCGACTTCCTCCCTGATGGAGTCTTTGATCTGGTTGGACAGACTTTCTTGGCGAACGTTGGCATTTGCGAGTGCGACAGCCGAGATTGAATCCGGTGGTGAGAACGCTGACGGCGTAATTCATCGAAGCTCTGGCACAGGCTTACGAGGATTGCCACCGAGGTCGGGATTTTCCCTAGCAACATCTGAAATGCGCCATCCTCAATGCCCTTGAGAATCTGCCGAATTTTTCCTTCTTCAGGCATAGATGGATTAACACGCCTGCAGAGGTTCAGCACATCCTCAATGTAACTAGTAAACGTCTGCCAAGCTGCTGGGCTCGGTGGCGTAGACGCTAGTCGGCACGGAGCTTGCGGACCTCTGGTCAGCCGAAGGCTTCAGTAACGAGGGTCTTAAAGGAGGACCAGTTGGCGATGGCAGTTTCGCGGTTGGTAAACCAAAGCTTAGCTACGCCTGCCAAGTAAAAGATAACGCAGGCGAGCTTAGAATCGTTGTCCCACTTGTTGCTGGTGCTTACGCGTTCGTACAAGGAGAGCCAGTCTTCGACGTCTTGCTCACCACTGCCGCTGAAGATTGGTGGGTGCCGTTGGCGAGTAGCGCCGTTGCAGGTAGACGGGGCAGCCGATGGTGCTGGCTGGGCTGGGACGGGCTGGTTGACGACTGCGTCAGTCATGTTTCGCGGTAGTCTCTCGGGCAACTTGCGAGAGCGGAGCTCCAGGTATGCTTGGGGATCTCAGCAGCCTCCACCAAATGTGATGATGGTTATTCGAGCAGAAACGTCGCAACGAGGTCGCGACGGAAAATGGGCGTACGGCAAGTCTGGCAAAGGCAGCGCAAACTCTCGCGCAATCAGAGCACGGGGATTTTCGTTATCTTCCGAAGGCGCATACGCGTTGGTGCTTAGGCTCCACTGCACATGTGACGTCAGGCAGTGGACAAACTCGACATCATGCTCTTTTTGTATCATCTTTCCCCCACCCTTAGTTTATTTCGAAAGCATCGCATGAGTCGGCATTTTTCGTCTGCAGAGCTGGATAACAGTTATTGGAGCTTCGAGAGCAATTTTAGCAAAAAAAAAACAAGTGGAGATGGCGTTAAAATTTCGGGTCTGACCTGAAGCACACTGTGTTTCTTCACCTTTCGTCATTTTCGTCGTCCTTGACGAAATGTGAACTTACGGCACTGAGAAAAAGTGCAGAGTTGTGGTCCAGTCATGTAGCATGTGTTTTTGTTTTTTATGTAGCACTGTGCAATTAAATCCATACGACAGCTCCAGACTTTGTCCACTTCGCATGCACAAGGACACATTTTTAGTCTGACGATTAACTAAGACTTTCACACCAACGCCTCTTTTGTCTGCCTCGTCTTGCTCATAGGGGCCATTATATAAAGTGCGAAAATATATTCCTTTCAGCTGTAAAGAATTTTAATGAAATGAAGGAGGGAAAGTAAAGTATCACATAAAAATGAGAACGAGAGAACTACACACAAAAAAGGTAGAGACAGAAAAAATTAAGAGAAAGAAATAAACAAAGAGAGAGAGAGAGAAAGCGAAGAAATAGGAAAGACGGTAAAAATACAAGAAAGAGAACGAATTTCAAAGAGAGAAAAATTAACTGAACGTCCTATCAAACGTTTTTAATATACGTCGCTATTTACAGTGGTCACAAAATACTTAGCACAATTTATACTTGTCGCAAAACTCTACAAAACTTGTCACGGTGGCTTAGCGACTGCAGCTTTTCACGACCAAACTTGAGATCACAGGTTCGATGGCCAGTCACACTGGCCGCATGTCGATAGGAGCGAAATGTATTAACATTAGTATTCAGATTGGGGCAGAGGATTGATTACCTTTAAGAAATATAAATAAAAAAACAAATACCCAGCAACATTGGGTAGTTAATTGTAATCAAGACTACTTGTCTTATTAGAACATCGCGAATGTTGCACCGTAATCAGTAGAGGCCGAATTTATAGGCACTTAAAAATAGGTTTTAGGCGCCAAAGGTAGGCAGGTGAAACACAATCTTAGGCCTCGAAAAATGTAAATATAGGTGCAATACTTTTTCACAAAAAAATAAATTTTCGAAAAAATACGTGCTGGACCCGCGTCTGCGAGAGGAAAGCAAAAATAAATGTTTCACCTAATGTTGATACAAAGAAGCCGTTAGTTTAGCATTGCCATGAATTTTTTTCCTGCCGGGCCTGCAGGACACAGTGTCTCCTTTTGTTGTGCAGCATGGTGACTTAAGTGACCACCATCGAATAAACTCGATTTAATGTCTCTTTCTTTAGCATAGGTGACAAGGACATCACACGAGGAGCGAATAGTGAGACCGCTAATAGACCAGAAGGTTCTGTCAGCCTCCTTCTAACTGCGTCTAGTCGCACAAGCTCAATAAAAACCTTAAGGGGCCTGTCACCTGGTTTGAGTATTTCAAGCTGGTAAGAAAAACGAATGCACTGGGTGCTCACGATCTTTATAATGTCTGCCAAGACTTCCAACGCTACGTGCCCCGGACAGACGTGAAATGTTTTAGGCTCATAGACACGCACCCCAACATAGATTAGACGACGTACAACAAGGAATGGTCTTGCGCGGGACCATAGTAGAGTCTAGCCATAGCCAAGGAACGCAGTCAAAGCTAAGGCTTCTAGAACCCCCCTCCCCTAATGGTTTTACCATGCACGCATCACACTTCTGCGACAATTACGCGAGGCGACATGTGTAATTTGTACAACCTGTTGGTTGAATAGAAGCTCAGTGTAAAGCAGCGCACGGGGACATGTCATAAAAAGAACGAGATGGAAATAACCACTGCACTCAGAACTGTAGAGTTCATTTCGCCGACAATAAGGTTAATATAGAACATGATAGTGTATCACGTGTAGCAGTGGTGTTCAAGTGGCAATATCTTTAAGTGATCCTCAAAAAAGGACAGTTCGCAATCGCTTAAAACAACTGATGCTCGACTAATCTCTTCCATACTACTAAAAGAAAAAAATGAATATATCAACCAAGCATGGCGTGTTAATGCGTCTGCGTCGTTTCATCTTGCAGCTCCGTGTTGCTCCGGTACCTAAAAGCAAAGGAAGGAGCTTGCGAAGTCTGCGCAGGGCGAGCTGCAAAGGTGTCAAGCTCACCTCCTCGCATCATGCTTTCGCTGCTTGTGATGAACCAATCAAAAGATTGTATTGGTACAAAGGTCTCCATTGGCCACGTGACAACTTATGGTGTCTAAAATTTCTCATGGGACCTGCAAAGCATCCTTTAAGAACTAAATCACAAACAAAACAAGAATGACGTGGGCATCTGACTTTTTATGTTCCTACATGTATAGTTTTCCCTGATGACACCTCGCGGTTTTGCCTTTCTTCTCCGTAAACCTCCGGCGGCGCCGAAGCACCTCCTGTTGCCTATACGCATGCGAGCAGACGGCGTATAGATGCGGAGCCGACGACGCGACACTGATCAGTGCATTAGTGGAAGCTAATTGGCCTTCCTATTTACTTGAAATGGCCTTGTAGCCTTGACAGTGCTGTAAGGAACTTTCGAAATGTATTATAGGTGGCCGCTCATGGAGTTCCGAAATCCGAAGCCTGCCCGGTAACGAAAATACCGGTCTCTAGCTGTAGTCAATAGCAAAATGTTAGGTTAATTAGTGGTTATAAAGGAACCAATTTTGAGAACAGCTATTTATCAGCCCTTATAGAAATTTTGGCGCAAACATCAAGAATGGGCAATATTAGGTGCTTTAAAAACACTGTAAAAGCCCTTCCTAACCTCTAATTCATGTTCACATATCAAAGTGGCACGATAGGGACGCAAGGAATTCAGTCTTTAGCAATAATTGCCTGCAAAAGTGGAAGAAATCACCTTAGCAATGATTATTTTAACTCGCGTTCACCGCAGTGGAGTAGTGACCATGTTGCTCGGCCGCTGGCTCGAAGGTCACGGGTTCGATCCAGGCTGGCTGCAACGGTCGCATTTCGATGGAGGCGAAACGGTAGAGACCCTAGTACTGTGCGATGTCGGTGCACGTTAAAGAACGCCAGATGGTCGAAATTTCTGGAGTCCTTCACTACGGCGTCTCTCATACTGATATCGTAAGTTTTGGACGTGAAAATTCAGATAATATTGTTTGCACTTGTCGCGATTCATTGATTGATATGTGGTGTTTAACGTCCTAAAACTATCATGTGATAGATGCCGAAGTGGAAGGCTGCGGATATTTTGACCTCCTGGGGTTCTTAAACGTGCACCCAAATGTGAGCACACGGGCCTATATTTCCGCCTCCATCAAAAATGCAGCCGCCGCCGCCGGGATTCGATCCCGCGATCTGCGGATCAGTAGCCGAGTACTTTAGCCACAAGACCACCACAGCGGGGCTCATCGCAATTTAAGCGGCCTCGTTAGAGCATGCTGCGAACACAGAGTTAGCATTTATTTTTTTGTATCTAAGACAAGGATCATAAGTAATAATTTCGCCTTTTTTTGCGGAAGGACCTTCAACCCAAAATCAGAAATAAATGTTTTATTGCCCACAGGAAGCACACTGTCACGCACCAATTTGTTGCATTGCGTAAAACACGTATGTTTGCTAAATGCTTCTGCTTTGCTCACTAGATATGTTCAAATCGCAACGCTTTCTTTAATAAAAATGTCTTACGTAGAGTACTCGCGGACTGAAAACGAGCAATTAAGGCTAAGTAGTTAACATATTATTCTTTTCATCGTCCTGAGTTGTGTATTATCGACACAATTTTGATTCCAATGTGTGGATCATTATTTTGGGAGACCAGACTCATCCCCGCAGGACGTGGTCATGTCGAGTTACCTGTACCAGTCGTGATGCAAAATAAAATTGATGTCTAATTTGAAGCTACAAATACGATACGTTTTGACTTCACTATAAAAATAATTTTTTGAACCTTTAATTTCGTCACGTTACTGGGTATAGTTTTAGTTTGACCGAATATGCGCTATTGAAAACCGACAAGCCCACAAATGGGGGTACACAAACACTTAAGGTTTTATTTTATTTCATTGATTCATTGTTTGATTAGTTTTCTCGTAGAGTATCCGTGACTGGCCGTTAGGAGGTGCCATGGTTTTTCGCTGGTTTGAGAAGCATGCAAATCTTCTCGCACTGGCTGCTCTCGCTCAAGCGTGCTGAATCACAATACAGCCAGAATGAGCGTCGTGAGGAAAAACAGTCAATTCTTGAGAACCGTTGGGTGTACTGCCATCAGAATTCAATTACTAGTCGACCTTCAATTACTAGCCGTTGGTTTTCCTATGTGTAACATTTTAGTGCATATGCATCTCAGTGCGGGTGATACCCTGATTGGTGTAACCATTTTTTTGAAGCGCTTATTCCTTTTCTGTTGTGTGCAGTAGCTCATATGTATACTTTTTATTATCAGTCTTTCTTTTACCGGTGCATCTTTTTTTGTAAATTGACACTATTTGCACTTTTGTATGTTTCAGTATTGCCTCGTCGTTTCTCTTTTTCTTGTTTGCAGCGTTCCCATGTTTTTTGAATACAATATCGTTTCTTTGTTAAGTTGTTAGCGTGCATATATTTTTTACCTGCATATTTTTGTTATCGCAATAGAATTGCGATACTTTGGTGTGTTGTGTTTATTACTGTAAATTTCTACAGCATGCATATCTGCCGTCTGTTGCTGACGTTTGAATTGGGCTGACGGGCCTGTCAAGCTGCTTGTATGCAGCTTTTGTCGTCAGCCTTTCAATGTATTCACGATAAATCAAATAAAGGATTGCTTCAACAACAAAGTAGCCGGATTCATTTAGCCTGTCTTTAAGAAAGTTTAATGAGAACGTCAAACGCCTGCACTTTGCCTCTGATTTTTTCAACAGGCTGGTAAATCTGCCAATGAGACGTGCGTCAGCAAAACCACCTGCTTTGCCGTTTTCATAGCTACCGCAACAGCTGCGTACCATCTGTGATAAAGATAGCCAAGCCACCACCGCGACAAGAAGCAGCCGTCACCGAGTGTCCTGCCACCCGTATAGCTTCATGGCATAAAAGAGCGATAGAGGTTCCCTTGAAGGAAGGATGGTAACAAAAATATTTGTCGATTTTCTACCTGGTACTGAGAAAAAATAAAATGAAAGTTGCTAAGGTTCAAACTGGCTGAATAGGAAACAGAGCAAAAAGAACTCGTTGAAGCCTTCCAAGTTTTTCAAAGACTTTATTGAGGTTGTTTACGATGCAGTTAATGTAAATTCACGATATCGAACTGTCGTCGACATCACTGGTGATGGAAATCCACTCCAGGAGTTTCCAATGACGCGCCTATAGAGCGCTGATGAAGTCACCTGCGTAGCGAATTGGAGGTTGGTATTCCTCAAGAAAGAATAAATCACTTGAAACTGTGTGGATGTCATGAAAATAAAAAATAAAAATTTTTCACTGCCACGCAAACTCTGAGCAACACCAAAGCTGGTAGATCCGAGAGACGTAATGAGGCAAAGAAATATCTAAGTTCAGGCTTAGCAAAACCTAGCAAAATCTAACAACACTCAAGTATGGACCTAGCAAAACTCAGCAAAATTCAACCGTAGCCAAGCTTAGATCTAGAAAATTTAGTGAAGCATAAGGCAGCAGTCATGTTTAGATCTAGCCAAACAAAGCAAAACCTTGAAGCAGCTATAGTCAGGTCCTCATATCAACCAGCTGAACCATCACACTTGCTTTGCCCGGCACTGCAAAATTCTAATTCTTCCATTGTTTACCTATACCATTGAGGTCGTTCACACGATTCTATCAAGGAAGCTACTATAGAAAGAATTTAGCAACAAAAGTGTACACTAGATGAACGAAAGGCCGGATTTGCTCCTATGCAAACGTTAAAGAGAGTAAGATCGTGAAAAAAACTGTGAAAAAACACGGGGCTGTCAGAATGACTTCATTTTTCTTACCAGCCTCGTACTTGATTGAATAAGGAAAGATTTATTTCACACGTAATTTTCACAAGAATTAAACAAGAAAACAAGTAAGCAGGGTGTGTACATCTTACATATGAGCAGACAGAGCTTGTACACATCCCCTATACGAAGGTCTCCTGTTCTCGCACTCTTACGGTGCCTGTTAGCGAATGCACCCTATTAGTGGCCTAGTCTAGATGCAGTAAAAATTGAAATTTAGGAGTGGTCCTTGAAGCGAAGTTTCAAGCCTCCCAAGTACGTCATAGTTTTTATGCATAATATCATTTACTTCCACCATTCCACGAAAATGAGAATGACGAGTTACGAGACTTGACGTGTAATAAAAAAAAAAGCCCAGGAGTATAGCTCACTCGCCTAATGCAATACGCGGGAAAAAAGTTGAATATAGCACAAAAGCTATATAAAACAAATATCCTGAGATTATAGCTTTCATTTTGACTATGGTTGAATTCTTGCCGTCGTGGTCAGAGAAGAAGTAAGAAGTAGACCGTAAGAAGTAGACCTGTCTTGGATCGGGTATACAGCTGTAGCTTTGTTTGTTTGGGCGAGCATAGTGCCCGTCTGTGTTTGCATCGGTGTCGTGCGGGCTCTTGGAGACTGGCGTTTCCGAGACAGCTATGTGGTCAAAAACTACCAATCGCAGCACAATGACTTGCTATTTTAGGTTTCAGCCACTGTTGCCACCCGCTTTTGATGGCACTGTAGTTTCACTTACAAACATTTTTGTGTCAGTTTTTATCCCGTTGGAAAAGACATTACCAGGACGACATGTTGTGGCAAGACTAGTGTGTTTTGTCGACCTCTAGGCGAACGAGGACCCAGTGTCACGTTCCAGTGAATTTGATCTGGCAGCAGAGCTTTGTGCAGCATCGACTACAATGTGGTGGGGAGGCTGACGTCGGCAGGCATTGCACTGAGTTGATCGCGGCAAAAAACGGCCGTGAAAGAGACGGAAAGCAACGATAGACAACCGGATCGCAAACTGAAAGAACCCGGCTAAACGTCACACTGTTTGCGACAGGGTGAATGCGACAATGATTGCCCGGAGAAGATGAACGGAGACATTTCTGGACACCGAGATTGGAGGAAATGTCGTCGTCAGGAGCATGCTTCTTTCGTGGCCACCCCCATAACGAAAGAAATAACGGTAGACACATGTAGGCGTCACCGATGCCTGATGTTAGAGCCCTGTTCTTTTCGTGTCTCCCGGGCACATCCTCGACCACAGGAAAGCTTACGGGGTGCAGAAGAAGCACAAGTGTTTTTGCTATGTTAGTTATTC